>OY754977.1:3559448-4159448 GCA_963576475.1 Molanna angustata | reverse complement strand
AATACATACTTTTAATTGGGTGAGATATAAATAAAAAATAGGTTTTTTTGCAATTTCAATAATATGAAATCATATTTTTATTTATCCATTACCGTTTTTTAAGCGTGCAAGTGTAGAAAATTTAATGAGACGAGTTTTCATCAAAAATAAACTTTGAACACTACAGTAAAATTCGAAAAGATTCTTAAATTTGGAAGATGTTACCGGAGTTTGAGTTCAGCTGTGCAAAATATTTAAATCAAATTTACCATTTTATCTCCAACCTCAATTTCATAATACACACGTACCTAAGTACTTAATATAAACGTTATAAAAGATGGCTCAACTCTTCAAGGAAATCTAGTTCCTTGATAAGTTAAATAATAAAGTTTTCCTAATGTTTTCCAATATTTCATCATGATTTCACAATAACTGTTTTGATGATGTTTGAACGCCTCTTTAACTCGCATTTTTTATACACGTTATAAAGCCGGTATTACACTCTCAGTTTATGAACTAAACTCAAGTTCTACAAAAATATAACGTATTACAGTGTCCGTTTAGGCCTAATCTTCCCTCAAATACGTCACTAAAACGACAAATATTTAACTCAGCGTTTCTGGCGGATTAAGAACTTAACGCTGAGTTAACTGTCATTTCTCGACTCGATGCTAGGCAACGCGTGTAGTTTCAGTGTTCTATCACTAGAGGCGTTAGTTGTATCGACGGTGGCGTCACACAACAAAATAAACTGACAGCCATATTGAAACGAACATGGGCATTTTAAAGCATTATTTTGGTGAAAAAAATTAAATTTACCATGTTGAATAATACAACAATAGTATTTCAAGTCGTATATAGCGTCCCGTTTTGTAGTTTTAGTAACTGACATGTCATATTGCACTGTAATACGGAAATGGATTCAATCTACCCTTAACATTAATCTTGAGTTTAACAAACATGAGTTGAAGGCCGACTGTAATACCGGCCTATAATCAATCTAATATCTTTAAACTTATTATCAAAAACGGAAGAGCCAATCAAATCGATGTGAATTTTTTTATGTTTATTCGGCGATTTCTTTTTAAAACGTTGACCGATTTTTTTTAAAAATGTGATATATTTTTGCTGGTCCCACTTGAATTTGGTTAAGATATGATCATGAATTCATGAGAAATTCAACAAAATCTTCAATTTGTACTCCAGCGAACTCTTTACTACATTGTCCGATTTTAGTGATGAATGTATTTTTAAAGTGCTTCAGGAAAAGTCATCTGAAATTAATAATGATTCTTTACCACTTCATCCAAATTCGATGATTCCGATCCGTATCCTGGATTGTCATAAAAATGTTATTGGGGATATGATCATCATTCATCCGGCTGATATGTTTTATGACTTGTACATAATATATTGCCTGTAGCTCATGATTATATCGCATCCTCCAAAGTCTATTATCGTTTGCTGGCCCAAAAATCCATTAAAAAAATACATTTTCGTTTTAATTGAATGAGAGGCAAGGAATGCTGTTTTAACCATATTTTTACAAAATTAAAAAAAAAAACAATATAATTTTTAAAGAATTAGGTACCATCTAACAACATGGTGGCTATTATAAGTATCATCATCATCATCAGCCTGCGTTTGCCCACTGCAGGACATAGGCCTCCCCTCTCCTTCTCCACTCATCCCGTTCCTGTGCGACTCTCATCCACTGTGGTCCAACAAATCTTTTTATGTCGTCCATCAATCTGTTAGGTGGTCGCCCTGGTGGTCTCTTGTCGCCTCTCCATCTCTACTCCACCAGTCTTTTCGTCCATCTATTGTCGGTCATTCTTGATATGTGTCCTGCCCATCTCCACTTCTGTATGGCTATTCTTTCAACCACATCGGACAGTTTGGTCTGACTGCGTATCCAGTCATTCCTCTTCCTGTCTTCTAGTTTTATGGCCAACATTATTCTTTCCATTTTTCTTTGTGCTACACGCAGCTTGTTGGCGGACAATTTGGTTACGGTCGTTGTTTCCATGCCATAAGTGAATACTGGCAGAATGCACTGCTCAAACACCCTTGACTTCAGGGAATTCGGTATGGGGCTACGAAAGGTGTTATCGAGTTTCTCAAAGGCCGCCCATGCGAGACTTATTCTTCTCTCAATTTCTATGGTTTGATTGTCTCTACCTAGGGTCATCTTATGTCCAAGGTATATATTGTGGTCAACCTCTTCTATTGGAAGGCAATAATTGCTTGTGTCTAAATTTGTCATTATTTTCGTTTTCTTGACATTCATTTTTAAACCAATTGAAGCAGATATACCTTTCATTTGGCTAAGTATATTTCATGAAAAAAATCAAGGAATGAAGTTGAAAGTATCTTATTGAAATTTTATACATTAAATTAGTTATTTCATATGAACGGTTCCGAAACTACCGGTTCGTCAAGAAATCAGCTCGGAATAAAATAAAAATATATATATTATTTTAATTTGGTGAAGTCAGAACATGTTTACCTATAAAAAACAGAAGTTTTTTTGTATTCATTTTATATTCTTCTTCTTCGTCATCTTGATTGGGTCATATCATTACTTGTTTGTGAAGGTGGACTATCCTGGGAAGAGGATGTCCACGTGTACTTCCATCTCTTCGGTGTTCTTACGTGTTGTTCTCTATTGTTTATGATTAGAATTTTCGCAATTCGGACGATTTTAATACAATTCAAATTCAAAATGATAAATCAGATATCTTTTGATGCTTTAGCAAAGAAATAAATAGGGTAAAAGAGGGCATAGTATAAATGAAAAAGAAAATGGAAAAAATATAGGTACCTACATTAGAAGTAAGAAATTATAAACGCTTAAATGATTCAAATAAAATCCATATTCCTTCGAATTTTATGTGTACAGCACCGATACCAGAAATGGAGAGATAGTGCAATCAGATTCGACCTTCGGACTGTGATATTATTATTGATAAAATCAATAAAATAATGAATGACTAATTTTGTTTTAGAATTTCTGTATGGAAAATGTCTAGGTTTTTCTATATATGATATCTATAGTTAAAAATATACCACTATTTGATTCTACAGAATTTTATGTAGAATCAAATAGTGGTTTATACCTCGCCCAGCGAAAGATTGCGGCTGACATAACCTGTGCATAAACCAATTTTAGTGCAGAAAAATACTCTAATTTGTATTATTTAAACAATAAAATTAGTTGGCTTTCGACGTTGTGTAGCGAATTATGTGTCACTTTTTCCCTGACCTTTGCATCCATAGATTTTTAACAACGCTTTATAAAACTGTCACCCGCAATCTCTTGTTTGAGGAGTCCTAACTTTTAATTATAGAAATCATTCATAATGGAATTCTTCAAAATTATTATCATTTTCAATAATTCATTCAACCAATGTATTTTTTTTTATTTTTTTTTATTTATTAACAAAAACAATACAAGGTTCACATATAAATCATAATTTAAAAAGGTATACAATATCCATCATATAATTCATAATAACCCTCTTTAATTGAGATAAAATCTCGTGTTAAAAGAGGGGAGTATCTATTTTATATTGTTACATTTACCAAAACATTGTACATCTACTAAAAAATATGAAAAATATTAAGCTACACAAAACAATAATGAAATAACAAAAAATAAATAAATAAATCAGTACATTTTTTTAATTTTATTTTTAAATATATTATAATTTTTTTCGAGTCTAAGACTCAAAGGGAGTTCATTAAACCACTTAGTACCTTTATACTTATAGAAATGTTGTGAGGCAGTTGTACGTAAAAGAGGAATGGTAATACATCCTTGTGAATTTATTCTGCTGCTTAAAGAAAATGACAATTGGTTTGAATTTGTAAGAATATCTTTATGAATTTGGAACAATGAGATTTTTTTGTAGATATTTTCAACAGTTGAAATTTTAAATTCTTGAAATAAATTAATAGTTGGATAATCAATTATCTTTTTAATACAATTTTAATAATGATTCTTTGAAAAACTTCTAAAGGCACTAAAGTGGTTTTAAAAGCTCCCCCCCAACATATAATGCCATATTGTAATCTACTAATAAATCATAAATGTCAAAGCGTAAAAATCAATCGGATATAGGAGACCATAGTGCAAATGATCGTGGAAAGAAATAAAAACGGAAAATATGCGAATGGTTAAAATATATGTACATTAGAAGAGAAAACTTGTACAACGTTGAAATGGGAATGCTAAAATCCGTATTCCCCATAATTTCACAGAACATTTCATTTCCTTTTTCCCACCGAGGGAAAATATTAGAATGTTATAATGTTGGATGTATTTTTAACATCCATCCAGAGTTTTATGGTGCACTCTCGTCATAAGAGAAGTTTTATGTGTTGAATGTTAAAATTTAACTCCTTTGAATCCATTTAAGTCGAAATTTATGTACTGAGTATATCACTATACAGCTGTAGTACCTACGTCTCTCTGATTATCAATTCTGCAATAATATACACGTGATGATGTTTAAAAAATATTATAGGTACCACAAATAATCTATAGACATGGCATAATAAACAATAATTTCTGATTAAGATTTGGGTGCATTTTAATACGAGTAAGAAATGGTTCGGAATGAAAATCAAAACAGTACTCCATACTAAGATAAGCTATGTCACATTGACGGTTATGACGGCTATGTCAGTCAAAATCGAATCTCTTATTCAGGTAATGAAGGCTATAGCCGTCGTGACGGCTATACCCGTCATATTTCTGGTAAGCAATATTTCTTCATCAAAGAAGAGAATGACGGCAATGGCCGTCAAATTAATTGTTTCTGGAAAACACAATTTTTCGCATATTTACTTCTAACCTTCAATCGAAAATGAAATATTCCAAAAAATAACAAAATGAAATATTCCAAAAAATAGTATGTGTCTATATGAGTGGATCCTTCATGAAATATGTGTCCGCGAATACGTTAATAAATAATTATTAAACGGAATTCCTTCTGCGTCCTTCATATCCTTCATATTTATTGTTGTTTTGAATTACTGGGCCACTTTCTTTAAGAGTTGCGTTGTTTTTTGACCCTGCAAAGAACCTTATTTATAAAAAAATTGGTGCAAAAATTGCATCTTAAATATTAAATATTAAATCATATTTCTTACCCATTCCATGGAAGTGAGGAGAAAAATTCATAATCTTTGGTTGACATTTAATTTGTTTTTACCACGCTTTACTTCGTCAATAAAATTTCATTATTTAAATAATTAATACCCACCCACTCAACATACAGAAAGAAATAAATTACCAAATGGTGCTAAGGGGAGCGTGAATTTCAAAGAATTCAGTTAATCTCGTTCAATTCCACGAATTATATTATGAGACACGAATAAAATTATAATCTCGTTCCATTATAAAGATGTGAGTGATTCTGTCAGGAAAACATGCACAAATTCATTTATTCTCTTCTATATTCAAATATTCAAAGAAAAATATTCCATTTGTATTTGGAAAATTTTTAGTTTATAACCTACCTATTTGATTTGTAAGATCTGGTATTGGAAAGATTTGCCGACGTTGGTAGCGTCGTTTCCAGGGGGCGCCCGATGTAAGCAGATGTAAGGTCAACATGCAGAGATGGAAACTGCTGGATGATGAGCAGGATGTGACGTGCGAATGTGGAGATGAGCAAAACGCGGCGCACCTGCTGATGTGTGGGGGAGCCTTGCAATGAGGAGGACCTCCTCATTGCAAACGGCAAGGCTGTGACAGCTGCAAGATATTGGAGAGGGCGCATATAGGGTCTGGACACGGAAATGAAATGAACGAATTTGTAAGATGAAAAATTAATTGATTCGTTCCAAATTACACAAGAATCACAATTCTTAACGTAGTAGTTAATTCTTAATCTCCAAAACATTTTGAATCGAAAATATGTTATTTCAATTGATATTTTTCTTCTACTTCTTCTTTATTTCCTCACTGCTGAGGTTCGTGATCCATGGAAACACTAATGGATAGAAATAATCGTTGCAGTCATCTATCGATATCGATAAATAGGTAGTCATTGTCATTTATGGATAAAAAGGCATTAACAGGCCCACCTTTTCTGAGACCGGTCTATTCCCCTTTGCATATCCCTCGGTCTCCATTTCAAAATTCTGGGGGCCCATCTGTCCATTCCCTGTCTGGTAACATGATCCGCCCATTGTCATTTTAAGTTTTGCAAATCGATCTATGATATCGACAACTATTATCTGGCGTCTGATTACCTAATTTTTATTCGGTCTCTACGCCTTGCATTTGCTTTTCCATGGATCTTTGAGTGCATTTCTGTTTTTGTATGGTCCGCGCAGTTAGCGTGATAGTTTCCAGACCATACGTTAGCACAGACAGGATACATGTTTCAAAAAATTTTCTTTTTAGACTAATGGGAATCTCTTTGTTTTTTAAGACATGATTAAGTTTATCAAAGGCTGCTAATAAAAATTAATAAACGTAATTAATTATCCAACTGTCGATTTATTCATGAGAATTAATTTATCTGAACATATCGACAAAGTATTAATTAATATAAATATACACTTCCTTGCACCCTGCACAATTGGCGAGTATATTGCCGTATGGCAAATTTTTCCAACTAACCAGTGTTTCCAAGCTAAGATACGCGAAATTTGTATGCCAGGTTTGTATGTTTTTTCAACTTTGAAGGCAAAGAAACACCAACTTAGAGGCTTCGCAGCATATATGTTCTATATACCTACATGGATTTCCTCAGAAAATTAAGTGTGTCTGTGTGTTGTGTGTGTCCCTTATAACTTTTGATCCGCTCAATGCATAGAGCCTTCAATTTTAGAATTTATAGAAAGTTATTGACCAACAAAACTTTTATAATCGGAATTTTGAATTTTTGTTTCAGACAGGGGTTATCAACTTTTGTATTTTTAATTTATTTTTACATAATATGTCTCAAAAACTATAAAACCTAGAACGCTGCAAATTTGCGTAAATATAGAAAAATACAAAATCTCAAATAATATGATTCACTTCCTTGCACCCTACGCAAGTGGCGAATTTATTGCCATATGGAAATTTCATCCAACTAACCAGTGTTTCCAGGCCAGAGAAGCAATATTAGCCTGAGAAATCAATTTAAATAAATTTCTCCTCTGCTGGGGATTGAACCCAGGACGCCCGCACAGAAACCAAACGGCTTACCAACTGTGCCACGACGGTCATTATTACATTCAACTAGTAATATATAAATTTGATAAGCCTCGAATATCTTTTTTTTATTTATTTATTTATTTATATATAAATCATTTACAGAGTCGAAAGCTTTTATATAGTCGATGAATGCGATACAAAATTAAAAATTACATGCTTACAATGATTTAGTTATTAATATTATGTAACAAATCAGACAAACTGAAGGATCCATAGCGGCTTTTGAGAGAAGGATACTTCGAACGATCTACGGGCCAATAAAAGAGAATAATTGTTGGCGTCGTCGTTACAACCGGGAATTATACGAGACCTATGAAGAGCCCGATGTGATCAGTTCCATCAAGATAGGGCGCTATAGATGGGCTGGTCACATGATCATACTGTCCGGTGGTGTACCTAAAATTCGCCAACGTGAGTACTAAGGGGTGGAGGAGCCCCCCGTGATGATTGGTCGGCACGACCCACTCGGCGGTACCCGAGTTGATGACGAGACAGGTGCAGCTAACGCTGCGCCTGGTGTGGAAATCGAAGAACTGAAAGTACTACGGGCGTGGCGAAGGCTCCCTGTGGCAGTCTGTTGTTCGTGGAGCTGCTGGGAGGGTAACCCCTGCTATGATTCACGGGCCTTCACGAGTGTGGTTGGACTCTTAGTGGCAGTGGTATGAAATATGCATGGTGGTAGTTCTTGTTTTGTCCGAAGAGCAGCCGCTCCGGGGATGAACAGAACACTTAGTTCTATAACGTTCCCTATGGAGTGGGGTAGGTGACTGCGACTTTCCTAATGGTTACATGATCCGAATGGACGACGACAACCCCACAAAACGCCTCACACTTTCTGTGCCACAAGGTCGAAAGAGACCAGGAAGACCAAGGACTCGATGGATGGACAGTGTCGATGCCGATGCTCCCACAATAAATATTAGAAACTGGAGAACGAAGGCAATGGATAGACGGGAATGGAGGAGACTCCTGGATTCAGCCAAGGCCCACCCAGGGCTGTCGAGCATATGATGATGATGATGAACTAATCTACCACCTCAGAACAGGACTGGCCTCGTAAGGTGGTCCAAACCAACCCAATGTATTTGTTATGCTGCTTCTATAAAACAATTTAATTTTTGAAAAAAAAGTCTACAAAAGAGCCACGAATCGACAAAAAAAGTATTTAATCAAAAAAGTATTTAATCAAAAAAGTATTTAATCAAAAATGATAACCCATAAAGAGTCTTAAAACAACAAAAAGTCATGATTTACACAACATAATTCAATTTGCATGAAAAATAAATATGAAATAAATACTTATATTTGATATTAAACCCATCATTTATACAATGTGTCAAATATCAGAGCGGTCTATTTAGGTATACCTATGTATGTAGGTGTGCATAAATGCACATCCACCAGTGGTTGTTAAACTTTATGCCGGATAGCGGCTGCAACTGAGCGGCAACTGTTGAGATTTGCATATCACAGGTGTTAGGGAGCTTTACATTAACCGTGACAAACTTTTATGTTCGTTCGCATACTTAATATACGGTAAAACACCGTATATTACATTTCATTTTCATAAACTATAGTTATAATAAATCAAAAATTTTAGTTACATACATACATACTATCACAACATGTCCCTTGCGGGGTAGGCAGAGAGAACCGAACGCCAGATTTTTCTTTCCTGGCACGCATCGTCTTATACATGTTCGTCTATTCCTCACACTTCTAACATTTCCGTCTTTCAGAATATCGTTCACATGGTCGTGCCATCCCTTTCTTGGGCGTCCCCAACCTCTCATTCCATTCCTTTCCGCTCTGTATATTTTCTTCGTCAGGCGCTCCTCAGTCATTCTCCCCATGTGACCAAACCATCTCAATGTGTTCACTTTCATTCTAGTAATGACATTATTTCTTACATTCTTTCCTAATGTCTTCATTTCTTACCCGGTCATACATCGTTTCGTTACAAATTCTTCTTAATGATTTCATTTTAACTGCATACGTCAAGGTTGGCACTACGATGGCGATATGAATGGCAACTTTGGCATCCTTAGTTACTAAAGATGCCAAAAAAAAAGTTTAGTTACTAAATGAAAAATCATTTATATTATGTGAAGTACCGTCTTAGAATAGTGCTTCCACATATTTATATTATCATCGTTTTCAAGATTCCCGTAAGAGCCGGGTATTTCTGCATATGAACAAATAGACTCTCTGTGGTCGGCAATTTTGCAGTTACTAATAATATTACATTTTGAAAAATAGTAAAATACAAAGCTGCACGAGCTGATATGTTTTTTAACTCCTCACTAACCCGAAGGGATATAGTGGGGAGTTATGATTTCGCAATTTTTAAGGGTGTTTTTTTATTGCAGATTATCAAATAGTGTGTGTGCTATGTGCTGTGTGCTACTTTGTCTCGAGTCTAATGGGAATATATACATATAGACTCTTCGCCTTAACATTCATAAGGTTTCCGATATTTAAATATAAGTATAATAATTCACATACGATGCTTTTGCATGTCTTCGATACGTACATAGTTGTGCCATGTTCAAATGAATATTGTAAGGTCGTAATATAGAGGTTATGTAGCATGCAAGGGGTTTACATTAATTTTACAAAGTATGCCGAGACTGACTGATTGGATATTTGTCGAAGCTTATAATATGCGCGCGCATGTTCCTTTGTTCAAACATAATAAGGTCGTACACTCCTCCAACCTGTTAATAGACGTAGCGGGAAACTAAACAAGAGTCACGTCTTTAGCAATAAGAAGAACTTCAAGAACAAGTACATACATTGTTACGAAATAATTAGACTCGGTACATAATGTCTCGAATCTCGAGCAAAGTTATGTAAAGCTGCTTTAAGCGATTGTCCTTTATAAGAATAGTTATAACTCGTTCACATTCACGTAGCCCGGCTGCGAAATTTTGATATAAATACCCAATGGCATTAAAAAAAACTTCTAGCCTGACGGTATTCAAAATGCTTCTTTAGTCACATTTTCTATCCTTATTTTTCATGCTCACAATCCTAGAATTAGTTTGCACCAAGCACTCCATCTCTCCGGATATTTCTGTTGTCCGCCAGCCTCTTTATCTCTTGGTAAATACTTCTTTTCATAAGGAATATAGTATCGAAAAATAAATAGCCAATACAAAATATATATTTAATATCAAAATAGACATTGAAAAAAAAATAAAATTAATATTCGTGATGTTATAGATTCCCTGTCATATTTCTTGGTGATCTTAAAAATATGGAAATACTTCCATTTGCAAAATCAAATAATTTGGCGAGCATCTTAAGTAGGAGAGAAAATGTGAAATTTATGAATAAAATCTTGTGTGCTTTCGTCAACTGTCAAGGATATCATGTCAGCAGGACCGAGAGAAATTAAAATGTCTTCTTGACAAGAGAAATTGATTCAAATAATGTGTTCCTCTCTCTCGACGTAGAAATACAAATTTATTTTAATAATACGTATTTCAGATTTCCTTTATTGTGGATGTATATCTAAAGTTTGTTTTATTGCAGAGTATTTCTTCTCAACATATGTATATTTTTAAGATCAACTCTCCTTCGTCTAGGTCACAATCATAAGATTGATCTGCACCAAACGCTCGATCTCTTCACTTATTTCTATTACCGCCAGCCTCTTCATCTCATATTAGTTACATAGTATATCTATGTACCTACATAGAACATTGTTTATGCCTTCCGTCGTTCCTACGGCGATAGAGACGAGTAGATCCGCCTGATGCGTGATGTTATGGCCTAGCCAATTAATCGTTGTAAATAATAAATACGATCAATAATATTGATTTTTTTAATCTAAATGGCGTGTTAAATAAACTTGACATATTTTACATCATGTTTTGCTTATGGAGACTGATAACGGCCTCTTGCAGAACTTTGAATGAACACACAAAGAACATTACAGAGAACTCTAAGATATCGCAGACACTGAAAGATAGCTTTCTGCAAGGAAACATTAGAACAGTATGCGTATATGTTAAATTATAAAAGAAAAATATTATGAATTAGACTCGCGTGAAAAAATCGAATTAATTTTATTTAATGCGTAAAATATTTTCAAGAAAAGCTATTGTTGAGAAATATTATGTTTGGGATTTTCGTATAGATTTCGTAAAGATATATTCACTTATTTATCCAATCATGGACTTCCACTCCGATCTGCTGAACGTACAACACTATTTATCCATATCCATAATACAGAATTTCTCAGCTCTTCGTTCGAAGTACAATCAGCAAGATTATGGAATACCCTTAGTCCGGATATTGCGTCGTCTAACTCACTTAGTATTCTCAAGAAAAAACGAAAGAAGGAATATTTATCCTTGAACACCCGATCCCGATTTCCTCCCCTGTCCTTACCATATCCATTTTTCTTGCTATGATTTTTTTTGTTATAATAGTATCTAAGTGTTATACGTATTTTCTTTGATTTCTTTTACACTTATGTTTTTGCTGTTGTGCATACACAATGTTGTCATACTTTGTAATCTGGTTGGTTGGAAGAAATTGCCTAATGGCAATAAGCCCGCCAGTGTACAATTATATTTGTTTATATTATGTACAAGAAGATGTATAAATAAATAAATTAAAAATAGATGTCGTGACCGCCAGATTAACGTCATAGTATTGTGGCTGAATTAGGAAAAGGATTCTGTGTAAGGATACGGCAGCAGGTAACAACGATTGAATACAACGAAACCTGAGTATTTGCTGATTTCGGAGATAATAGCCTTCGAAGTATGAAAGATTGTTATTTAACACGTCAGTTATTTAGATATATCTGGCCAAACTTTCTTCATAATGTATTTTGTTTGACCTTACCTGATTTGCAGTAATTCAATTAAGTTGTGATTTTGTAAGATGTAGAACTTGCGCTTACCTGAAACAATAAAAAGACAAAACATGTAATATGCACGATATGACATAATCAAAAATAAAAAAAAGTAGGAATTTAACGACAATTTAAACGAATCCAATAAAACATTGTATCTTAATTCAATCAGCAATGACACGATTTAAAAAAATTCGTTCAAATAAAGTTGTTTTAGTTCAACCTCGTTAATGATCAAATTTAAGATCAATATTATAGGGACAACGACAAAAAATAAGCAGTTTTATATATTTCCTTTTAAATTAAAACCAGATTCGTTAAAATAAATAAACCATGAAAGAAACAATCGTTTACTTTTATATGGTTCTTTTACAGATCTCGGAATGGAAAATTTCACTTCTTTTCGTCAAATTCAAAAGAGATTGTACTTTTTTAATGGTCTACATTGTCTTTATCACCAATCTCATCGAATCAGCGAGATGTATTTTATTACAGACGGATATAAAGGAGTAGGAGAATAAAGACTTTTGTATTATCTTAGTTTGATTTTAACACCTTTGTTTTTTTATGGTCTCCTAATAGACAGTCGCTAATGACAAACAATATTATATTTTTAGTGATATATATTTAAGAGGGCGACTGCTGCCAACATACCTATTTTTTTCAATTTGATATACCATCATTATTACTAAACAAATCATTTTGAAAAAAATAACCTAGTTAGTTTAGATATTAATAAAGAGAAATATACCTTAACTTTTTGATTATGTTCTGTATATATTCTTGTAAGAAAATAATAAGCATACCCCGATTTTAGACATTTATCTTAAATTTAAAAAAAAAATATAAGGTATAGAGCAATTTTTTTTTATAAATTAAAGAAGAACAAAATACCTGGAAAAATATGATATGACGTTGCATTAATGCATCACGTTAAGTAAATAAACCAAAAAAACTTTTATTGCGCAATGGCGCTGAATGGAAAATAAATCTTTTTTAGGTTTATTTACTAACTCTGAAGCATTACTGCAACGTCACATCATATTTTTCTAGATATTTTTGTATTCTTTAATTTAAAAACAATATATATTACTCTACGCCTTATAGTTTATTAAAAATATAAGATAAACATTGAAAATCGGGGTATGCCATTATCTTTCTACAAGAATTTATACAGAACATTATCAAAAAGTTAAGGTTTATTTTCATTTATAAATACCCGACTATCTAAATTATTATTTTCAAAACGATTTGATAAGTAATAATGATTATATATCAAATTGAAAAATAGGTACGTTGGCAGCAGTCCCCCCCCTTAAAATTAAATATTCAAAATTTTAAAAAGAAAAAATGCTGTGAAGCACCGGCAGTGAATAGTGCTTCCACTCTTTTCTATTTTCATTGATTTCGGATGTCTTGTATGAGCCGGGTTATTGAAAATACATGAGGCAAAATAAACTCTCACAAGTTGAGCATTGAGGTTCACCACCCATTCTGAATGTTGCATCTATGATTAATACATGTTGTTTTTTTATCATAGATTAGGTTCAATGTCTTTTCAAACTCTATTCGACCTCTAAACGATCACTAGTACATGTATATAATACTATTACAATACATAAAAAAAGCATTTTTTTTTTCAACATAATTTCATTTATAAAAGATCCCACTAACCATATATGGTTATCAGTGGGTTTCTATATCATACAATATATGTGCTAACTTAAACTAATGACAAAAAAATGAATTTGGTTTGACAATATAAAAATGTTTTGATATATCCAAAACAACACTAGAATAAAAACAACAAAAAAAAAACATATAGAAGAAAACCCAAATAATACAATAGAGTATGAACAAAAACAAAAGGGAAAGTAATAAAATAATAAAATAAAAGGAAGGAAAAGAACATTATTCGTTAAAAATGATTTTTTACAGGATATTTTGATTTTATTAAACGAATTTAATCCAATTAAGTCTGAGGCCAAGCTGTTAAAAATTGTTGGTATTGAATACTGCAGTGTTCTTTCACCGTAATAGTTATTTACTCTAGGTATATTATATTTACCGGAAGTTACTTGTCTGGTCTTATACTTATTTGTTACAGGTGTTTTGTGTTCATTTTTAAAGTAATTTTGTAGAATAAATTAATCTGTATTTATAAATTTGTGTAGCTGTAATTATTTTAGTTTTTGCGAAAATGCTCTTTCCCTCCCTTTTCAGACAAATAGCTCTATTTATAGGTAACATCTTCTTCTTCTTCTTCTTCAGCCCTCTGTCTTCCACTGCTGGATATAGGCCTCTTCCATATTCTTCCACTTCCTTCTATCGTTTGCTGCTTGCAGCCAATTTCTACCCCCCACAGCGGCTATGTCGTCAGACCATCTTTTTTGCTGTCTTCCGACGCCTCTCTTACTTTCCCAAGGTCTCCATCTCAATATTTTAGGGGTCCATTTTGCAGGTTCCTGTCTAGCAATATGTCCCGCCCATTGCCATTTCAATGTAGCTACGCGATCCATGACGTCCGCTACTCTGGTCCTTTTCCTAATTTCCTCATTTCTTATTCTGTCTCTTAGGCTTATACCAAGCATGGATCTTTCCATGGATCGCTGTGTGCATTTGAGTTTTTCTACATTTCTTTTTGTAAGGGCCATGGTCTCCAATGCATATGTAGTCACTGGCAGTATACATGATTCATATGTTTTTCTTTTCAGACAGATCGGAATCTCTTTGTCTTCTAGAATGTATCTCAGTTTGTTAAAAGCTGCCCAACTCATTCCTATTCTTCTTGGCAGTTCCGCTGTTTGGTTTTCTTTGCCCAGTTTTATCTTGTGTCCAAGATATATGTATTCATCCACTATTTCGAGATTCTTATTGTTAACAGTGATGATTTTGTTTTCTGGACTTATAATTTTCGTTTTTGCTATGTTCATACTTAGACCAATCTTGCTAGAAGCCTCATGCAATTCATTAATCATTTGACTTAATTCATCAATGCTCTCACCTACAACAACTATGTCATCAGCGAATCTTAGGTGACTCAAATATGTGCCATCTATCTTCACCCCTTTGTTATACCAGTATGGGTAACATACACCTAATTAAACGTTTTTGTAATCTTTCTATTTGCATAAGGTATGTTTTAAAGTATGTCCCCACACAAGAATGCTGTACAATATAATAATATCATTGCTCCGTATAATTATTCATATGGAAATTTTTTTCGTACAAAGATATGATAAATGTATAATAACCGCCGCCTTGTGCCGAAAATATATTTAAGATTGATAAATAAAATGAACTGTTTATCAAGTAGGTATCTTATATTCCTTCTGTTTTATCAATTATTCTCATCGAACTGACGGAGCGAGAGTACACATACTTAAAGCCTATTGAAAATTTTCAACGTTATATCAATGGCCTGAATAATAAATAGGGTGGGCCGAGAAGAAATGTTTTTTGATTTTCGATTCGTTGCCACGAAAAATTTGCCTCTAGGATAGCTTAATAAAAAGCAAAACAAAATTTCAATTACATTGTGTTTCCAGGTAATAAATAGTTTTTTGTCGTTTTTTAAAACTGTATAAGAGCTAAGCTAATTAGTAAACAGATGGGTTACCAATCAAGCGTAGCTAGTAACCAGAGGAGTAACTATTAAATATATGTGGTAACCAGAGGGGCTACCAATAAAGAGAGTTTACTATATCCCAATTAAGTGGATATGATTTGTAATAAGAACACAAGGACAGTGGTTGAGAGAGAAGAAGAAAGAATGGTCATAAGTTACAATGAGTATATTGATCACAATTAATAGTTTGCTTAAAGGTAAATTTACAATTGATGAAATAACTTACAAAGGAACTTTCTCACGATGAGTAGGTATAACGAGCGAGTTAGCGGGTGTGTTCGAAGTGTCCGAATCTTCGCATGGTGAAGTACCATCGTGCTCGCGAGGTCGAGAGTTGACCGGTGGTCGAGAGATGAAGTGTCGGCGAGACGACGTGGTCGTAACGGCGGCGTGAAGTGACGACGTATACATGTGTAGACTCCCTTAAATAGTGCTACGCTGGGGGTAGCAAGTTCAATGTCCTCGAGCTTTCTAGACCATTTTCTTGAACTATCATACCCAATTGAGGAGTATTGTCACTTGTTTGACGTTGCGGGCGATGAACTCGGCCTAGCGACAAACAAATATACTTGCCATCACTAGGCGCGCGCTCGAAAGAAATTTCGAGATGTGGTCTGCCACACGAGTAAGAAATTGAAATTTTCCTATAACAACCATTTGAAAGAAAGGCAATAAAATACGATAAAATAAAAAAATTATGCAAATGATGAAAAATGAAATTTGTTGTAGTTGGACGTAATGGCATCTCTACAAATATGACGTGGTGGAATTTCAATTTAAACCAGGGATGGAAGTAGTCTGGTCCAACCGGTGAAATCAAAACCCTCACGATAATCCATATCATGGATATACTTTGTATATAGAGTTCTATAGTATCTTTAGATGTCATAGAACTCCATATGATAATTATATCCATGATATGGGTAATCAGGAGGGTTTTGATTTCACCGGTTGGACCAGACTTGCCCCCATGATTTAATTGAATGAAATAATTTTGTTTGTTTTTTTTTATTTCATCTTTATTTCAAATGTTTTGTTTGCAGTAGCATTTCGTATAAAACTAAAAAAAAATCATTAATTAATGTACGATGCACTACCTGAAAAGTAGTATATAGGCAATAATCTTAGAGGCATGTTTTCCACGGTATAGCGAATCGAAAATCGAAAAAACTTTTTTCGGTCCACCCTAGTGAATAATAACTTTGAACGTTCGTACTCATACCTACGTACAAATTGTGAGGTATAATAATATGAAGTTTGGTACCAGAATACACCCTTGAAATGATCGATTTAAATACGCCCCATTGTTCATTACCTTGTGTGTGCCTACGAAAGATTGAAATGCTGACACAAAGGATTCGATAATGGTATAATATAATAATAATAATAATCATAGGATCGTCCTTTAGTTGGGTACATAGCACAGGTGAAATCAGAATATTGACAGGCTAGTACATACATACAAACCTTCATGTAGGTACTTGTTTCTTTCGTGTAAAGATCCCCATTCACGATCGTGCCATCCTTCCAAATGGCTTGCCATCACTCCATCACTCCAAAATGCGCTCGTGAATGTCAAATCCCACGCAGCCCAATTGGCCTGACACACCAAAATGGAATTCCAAACGATCGAAACTCTGTAGTACTGCGAAAACGGCGCGGCGTATCCTGTCGGCATGGCATGCTCGTGAGTGTGAAAACCAGCGGTACATTGCGCTATCTCATTGCGCCGAGCTGTTTGACATGAATGCGAAAATACAACATTTTCTCTTTGTTTTTTTCTATTTATATGTATATAAACAAACCGCTAAATAGCAGTTGTATAAAACTCATCATCAGAATTATAACTCATTTTTATTTGAAAATTAAAAAAAATAGAACTTATTAATGCGAAAGTGCCGACCGCTTGCGTATACTATGTAATTTTGATGGCTCGATGGCGCGATGGCGCGCCCGTGAGTGTGTTGAAAATTTTACAATGCTCCAAATGGAGCCGGTCCATATGGAACGACGCCGAATGGCACGATCGTGAATGGGCTGCATAAGATAAGAAGAAGCTAACGTTACTTTTTTATAGGAAGACGAAAATTTAATATAATAGCATCTATATTAATCCAACTGTCGATTTGTTCAGGAGAACTTTGTTCTCTTAACATATCGACAATGTTTCAAGCCAGGATACGCGAGAATTGTATGCAGAGGTCTACTTTTTTCACGGCTTTTCCAAATTTGAAGTCAAAAAACACCAACTTAGAGGCTTCGCAGCATATATGTTCCATACAAGTATTTACTCAGAATTCGGAGTAGAACATTTCGAGTGTCTGTGTGTGTGTGTGTGTGTGTGTGTGTGTGTGTGTGTGTGTGTGTGTGTGTGTGTGTGTGTGTGTGTGTGTGTGTGTGTGTGTGTGTGAGGGTGTGTGTGTGTGTGTGTGTGTGTGTGTGTGTGTGTGTGTGTCGGTCCCCCCCCTTATGACTTTTGATCCGCTCAATTTACAGAGCCCAAAATTTCAGAATATATAAAAAATTACAGGTCTACAAAACTTTTATACTCAGAATTTTGAATTTTTATTTTATTTTTCCATATATCTCAGAAACCATAAAAGCTAGAACGCTGAAAATTGGTACAAACATAGACAAATACAAAATCACAAATAAGTTTTTTCAAAAAAATTCCAGGGTTTCTCAAACATTTTTTATTAAGAAAAATATTTTTTTTTATGATAAATTTATGAGTTTAACTACCTATATTTCCGAAACATTTACAATTATCGAAAAAAACCGAAACACCCCAACTAGATAATTTAATTTTAATAAAAATATTAACATTGCAGTAGAAGATAATTTTTTTTAACAATTTTTTTAAAAATTGAATTTAGTGACGACATCGCTTCATACATTTTGTATGGCAGTCGCCAATACACAATATGTAAGAAGCCTTAATAGTTTGATACTTCATCTCCAAACATACATACATACCATCATGCTATTTTCATATTCTGGGTAGGAAAAAAGGATCTTCCTCCATACTATCCTATCTTGACATACATACCTACATATGTTGTATAGAAAACAAAATATCTGAAAATATTCAATAATTTGTATTTATGGGTTTATAGTTTGGTACATATTCTTCAACTATACACACTATCGCTATCGACAGTTGGATCTCATGTGTTACATGCAACTAGTCTAAACTAAATCTAAGGATATATTAATGTCATCTACAGAATCAACTGAAAGCAATATTTACTCTTTTCTTAATCATATGGATATATTTAATTTAAAATATGAATTTTTCAAATATAAATGAAATATCTCAAATGAGTAGATTCTCAACGTGACGTGCTAGAGAAACAATAGTTGATTTAATTTATTGGGTCACCAGATAGATACATAAGTCAGTCAAACAAAGGTAAGCTTTGCTTGACGTAAACAAGTGTTCCTTCAGTAGCAGATCACGTTAACTAGCCTAGATATCACGGAAGGTGAATATCAAAATACTCGAGATTGATACAGTTTGGATTAAGTTAAACAGACAGCGGTTTGAGAAAAGAAATAATAGTATCAACACACAGCAATGCATTGTTCATAGTTAAATTTACAAATCACTCCCAGAAAATTTACAATCGTTTACAAAACAGAAAGCGTGGGAAAATAAAAACCGAAAGTGTGAAACAATTTACCATTTAATATTAGAACTGCCACATCACTTCCAATTTTCAAATCTCGTCTTAAATGCTCACTCTTCCTATCAATTCCATAACGAACATATTTCCCAATTTCACATGCCATCCCTTTTGATCGCTCCTCATCCTCTCCCTTCCCTTTCTGATTTTCCTCTCCTTTCTGAATTTGTGTAATTTCTCACTTTTTGTTTTGCTGTCTCATACTGGTTGTGTTATTATGTATATGCCGAAACTATGTTATGTACTTTTAATCTCAGATGGCTGACTGGAAGAAATTGCCTCCAGGCAATAACCATTTGAACTATGTAATTTTATGTATGTACAAAGAAGTGTTATATAAATAAAAAAAAAAAATTATATCGCGCACTCAAGAAACTTTCTTACGATTGGTAGTGATAGTAGATAAGTCGATTCTGTATATATCTCAGTGAGACAGCGAGTCCTAATTGAGCCGAGATATAGGTTGCGGCTCTAAGGGCCTAGGCAGTAAAGGCGGGGGTGGGCGGCCGACGCTGTTGCGCCCTCGTCAATTCTGTACTTAGAGAAGAGCAGGACGAACGCCTTTAGTCTCGCTCGGCAGTGACTCGTCAACTGTGGCGAATGTTGTTGTGTGGTTCGGGCACACCGCCGGCGCAGACGTCGGGTCAGACATCCTGTGTTGACAACTAGACGTCATATCTGACAGGTGATGATTGCGTCGGATGCCCCCGGTGTTAGCCCGCGGAACCTTCGGACGCCAACACGAGGACCGAGGGGTCGGGGTACAAGCCCCTCCGACTTGAAACGGAGTGTACTTAGCGGCCGATTTCGAGACCAATCGGAGGCCCTGACGTGTGTGGTTGGATTCTCGGGGGCAGTGGTTGAACCCGATGGATGGTGGATATTTTGTGTTTGTCCGGTGTTGCGGCTGCGTCCGGTGGTGAACAGGGCCAATGAGCTCTATAGCGTCGCCGGCGTGGAAGTGGATCGCGATCTCCCTCGATGAGCCGAAATAGTCGAATAAACCGAATGAGCCGAACGAATGAGTGAGTCGAAAATGAACAGCGCAGAGGACTTGAAGATTGTTAATGACAATGCCGTTGCGGTTGCTGTGTTCTGGAGTGGGAAGGCCTAATGGTGAAGTACTCGGACTCGTTAAGTAAGTAAGTATTACTTCTAAACTAAAAACCTGTTATATGTTTCCTATAAGGTACCGTAAAAATATAAAAATATACTGTTGGTTTTCTAATCAAGAAATATATAAATTATTATTGCAATCTTTTTTGTTTTACCAAATTGTTTGTGGTAGTTACTCTGTATATATATATTTTTCTTCCAATGTAGAGTGTATTTCCGATTCAAGTGTTTTTGATATGAAATCAATTTAGTATCTTCTTTTCGATTTTCGTTTCATTGGTTCATTATCTATCAAATTTTACTTATCAAGTATACCTACTTCTTAATCGTTATATTAAATATTCTCCTTGTGTTGTGATAGTCGTAATTACAAGAGCCAGGAGCGGATATAGATGGGCATCAACAACAACGATGGAGAAGAGGCGAGTCAAAAGAAAAAACCTTCCTCCGACAGGAAATTGCTCCATTTTATGAGTAATTCGATACAGATCGAAAGGAAAAATAAAAACCTACAAAGTGAGTGCTTCCCAGGGGCGAGTCCATAAAAGTTCGCTGGACTGCGTTAGCTTTCAATTTCCGCTGCCAAAGGATGTCATTTCCCCATCACCGAACCATACCAGAGGAATTTCATCCAAGGAGATATCCTACGTTTATTTTTTGTTTTCACTTATATTTTTGCTTCACGCTTCGTGTGTATATTTACCTATGCGTGTGATTCACAATGAAGGTACGACTCATATTGTTCAACAATTTATTGATTCAACAAACGTTTTATCTCCATACATACATAACATCTTTTCTAGACTGCAAACTCCTCCCAACGCTACGTAGTGCGCTTCTTCGGAAGAGCAAAATGGACCCAAATCCTAATAGCTGGTGTCCCCTACGTAGACATGTTAAAAAAAAAAATTACGCCATTTCCATTACGAGGTAAGCAGATAGAACTGAGAGCCACACTTCACTATTTTAGCACACATTTCTGGCTTCCTTTATATCCATGCATCGTCTCATACATGCTCGTCGATTGTTCAAACTTCTTATGTTTTTTTCTTTCAAAATATCTTTCACATGGTCATGCCATCCCTTTCTGGGGCCCCCTTCTGTTCACTCCATCTCTTACACCCATGTATATTTTTTGGTCAGTCCTTCATCAATGGCATTCCTCAAGGCATTCACTTTCATTTTACATATAATATCCTATATCGTTCATCATATATCGTTCTATTTCATACTCTTCTTAGTGATCTCATTTCTACAGCATTTATTCTACTGTCATGTGTCTTTTTCCATGATAAAGTAGAACAAATACGTCGTACATAGTACACAGTATACATAGATACATTTTGATGAAACACACAGAATACAATCTCAGCATAATACTTATGACGATAAGCTGCAGTAAAAAAATCTGCAATAAAAAATAACCTTATAAATTGCGAATTCATAACTCCCCACTATATCTCCTTGGGTTCGTGAGGAGTAAAAAGTAGAATGGTTCTGTCTATAACGATATGTTGTGGAAAACAATTTATAATATTTGTTGAAATTTTTTTTATCAAATGCGAAATTATTCTTTTGTGGCTCCATCGTTAATTAATAACAATAAAATAACTTTGTATTAACCACTTTTTATTAGAACCAAGTGTACCTTCCTCAGGACACTTCTAATAAAAACCACAATCTTATTATTTTTATTTATTTTATTGGAACGCCATCTATTGAGAGAATTGGTTTTTTGTAAATAATGAAAGCTAAAATTCTTATATCTGAGGTGACAATGCATTTTTCGCATAGAAGTCACCCCTGAATTGCGCCAGACTTATAAGGTCATTTTTTTTGTCTTATTTACCTACTTGTACCAATGTGTAAGTAATCGAATATTTTTATTATTGCATATGCGCAAACATTGGATTTTTTTCCCTGTCGGGTTCATAATTTCACCCATAGATGGCTGTAGTAAAAATTCCTTATTTTCAAGCGAAAAGAATTTCAGTATTACAATATATAGAACTTTCAAAATTGAATTTTTAGGGATCTCATTAAAAGGCATAATTGGTGAACGTTGCCCAAGCGCATAAAGTGATCACGTAAACCAGCCGATGACAGGTCGTAAGCCCTGTAGGTGCCTTGATTTCCCGGTTCTCCTACAATAAATATTCCAACTTCGTCTCTATTGAGATAATTAAAAATCTGTTAAAAAAAGTTCTATATGTACATATTATGTAGGTTTGCCCAATATAATCTATATAATCAGTCTTTATGTGACTTCAAGTGGCGAAATATTCCCTCCCCAACCCGTGAACTAACAAAAATAAAGAGTGGACAAAAGCAAAATATACAACCCTTGGACTATTTTAGACAATATATTTTTGAGATTCTTGAATATAGATTTTCTCAAACGGTTTACTAAATTTTCCATTTAACTTTTGAGTTCAAAATTAAATATTCAATTACGTTAGTTTTCATATTTTTTTTTCTTTGTTTATAGGTGTATGGTTAGATTATAATATATATTTATTTATTTTATATATTATAAATATTTTTCGTAATATAAAACATACAACACTCGACCTGACAAAGACAATATAGGTATGTTTCAATCTCGTTGCTATCGAAGAATGAATGAGATTAAATTTTATATTCATATGTACAGTTATAAACATAAATAAATATTACATATACCTAATATAAATTCACTATCGGCTATCATCATAAACTATCACGTGGGCTGCGCTGAAAAATAAAAAGTTGTTTTTTTCTTTTATAGAACATGTATGTAGCCTTTATGGGTGTGTAGCCTTTAGGTTCCTTTGGGTTTTGAATCCCGTATATGCAGATTCTATTAGTTTGAAACTTAATTGAATCCATATGTTGACACTTAAAGATGTTAATCTATTTACAAATATATTGATTAAATTACATTCACATACTTTAAATGAAAAGGTTATTCATATTATAGAGAAATAAACGATAACTCACGTTATAAGACAATATATTTTTGTTACAACTTTTAAGACATAAGTACAATACAAATTCACCCAATAATGAACATACGAAATTAAAAGGAGAGATTGGCATTGATGTGCGTCGTTTGTGCGTTCAGTTAAATGCCCTTCTAGCGCCAAGTTCCATAAAGACGATGCTTTCCGATTGGATTCTAGGAGGAGTATGCATATATTTGACAAGGCGGTCGTTAGACGCTGTAGCAACAAATCATACCTTGAAATTGTCAAGATATTTGCCGATACTAAACAATTGCATCTATTCAGAATGAATAAATATAAAAAAATGGTCTAAATATTACCTTTGTATGTTAGAAATACAGGTTTCAAAAACATATACCTACTGTAAAGCAATAGTAAATTGAGTGAAGTTTTGCGGTTCAACTTCAGTGTTCAGTGTTCAACTTCATGATATTATGTGGATATCGTTATTTCGACAACGTACACGCATAAAAGAAAAAAAATCCCATCTTCTTATGAGACCCTAGTACCTACAAAATTTCCAAAAAAGGCAGCATCCTTTAATCCTAGTATGTAAATGCTGCTATATAAATATATTAATATTTTAAAATATTATGTAAACTATTCTCTGAGGAAATAGATTTTTTAAGAAAACTCCAATCCATTTCATAAGAACGAATACTGTACACACGTATCAAAAAGACTAAAAAATATAATGTAAGGTTTCAAAAGATTGAGTTTAACTATTATGTGTAAAGAATTCATGAGTTTGATGAGGTAACGAGATTAAAAAATCATGCATAGGAAAACTCTGCGGTACTAAAACGATTGTGCTATAAAAATATAAGAAAATACACCAAAAGAGAGACCTACGCAGTCATTTTCTTTGCCCTAGGAACTCCACGATGAATTAATCATTATATTTTCTCCGAAGATCAGAAAACTTGGTCCGATCGTGAAAAACTTTTTTATATTCCAGTCAATCAATATCCTTATAGAAAGTGGACAACTTAGAAATACCAAATGATATCATAATACAAACTTTGTTTAGATCTTATATTATGGACACAATTTAGGAAATAATTAAGAAATACGGAAGAGTTAAAATATCTCCAGAGTGTGTTTTGATCTGAAGACATTTAGAATGGTCACACAGAAATTCATCATTCTTCATTTTTTTCAGGTACTACTGAAAAAAATGAAGAATATTTTTTTAATTGCAAAAAAGCATATATGCAAATATATTTTTTCCGTTCGGGAGTCAATGATTTTTTTTGTAGATTTACAACTTCTCAATTGATCGTTTCTATTGAGATATGAAAAATCTGTCAAAGAAATATAATCGTTGGCGTGGGAGTAAGTTGACCTCAGTTAAAGTTATTTGGTTTTGAGTAAGATCTACATATCAAGGAAAAACATGAATTACATAAATACACAAAAGACATGAATTAGCTTGCATATTATTAGTCCCAGTAAGATGGTGGTTTTATAGAGACTATAGAAAACATAGATTCGCTACATTTATTTGAAATCGTCACATCATTCAAAATAGATAAAAAAGAGAAATTACAAAACAATTGAAACAATTTTGTGTGAAGTTACATTTCAAAATGAAGTTAATATTTTAAACTGCCATGAAGCATTTTTAATGTGGATCTACCATGAGATTACCATGGACTGAAATGGTCAGTAACACTAAGGTATCACCATTTTTAAGTTCCGTAAAGTGTTGTACTTCGGCCATGTTCTAAGATGTGAAAAATATACCATCCTCCAGCTTGTCATGAAGGGGAAGATCGAGGGTCATAGAGGGGTCTGTGGAGGAGCCTTTTCGCACTGCCCAGGACAGGGAAGCTTTTTATATGGTGGTCGTGAACGTCGGGAAAACCTGACATGACACTTGGAGAAGAAGAAATGTACATGGATTTTTATTAAATTATTCTTAAAAGAAAGAGGAAATGCATAAAAAAACATAATTATTTGAGAAAAGGCTATGTAGTTTATTTTTACTTCGCTTTTGACATAGCAAACATAAAATGATAAGAGGTTTATCATTATCAAATAGTTTTATTTCAATTTAGAAAATGAAATTATATAATACAGTTGATTTACTGTAGCTAGAGATGACCCATATACGTCGCCATTTTGTCAGAATTGCCGGCTATTCCTTAAGTTTCAAATTGACAACTCAACTGTGGCGTAACAGAGAACAAAATATAAAATATTCTTTAATTTTAATTTCGAATAAACAATAATTTCCAGTATATCCATCAATTTTTAGTTTCAAAGTTGATGGATAAAAAAATATTATGGTTCTATTTTAAGAGGAAATGCACAGTCGTATGAATCGTTGTCTACCAGAATATTATTTAGGCAATGTTTTTGTAGGAATTCTGGCTTTTTATTTATTACTAGTGATCGCCCAGTGGTCAAAAATCGATTGTAATTCATTAAAAAGAATATTATTTGGAATTAATACTATTTAATTTTGAATTTTATTGAGGTTTTTTTGTCAAAGCCATTGCGTACACCTATATTTTTTTAAATTTTGTTCTATAACGGCACCTGCGAGCGTGTGCTTACGAATATTTCGTTAGTGCGTGTTATTAAATTTGCTTTAATTCTCTGCAATACCTATGAAATTTATAATTTAATATAGATAGTGAACCCCCGGCAAACTTCGTATTTCCTGTATAATTAAATATGGTCCTTCATTACCACCCGTCACTTCAGACCCTTCAGTACCTCCCGTCCCTTCAGACCTTTCAGTACCTTCCGTCCCTTCAATACCTCCCGTCCCTTCAGACCCTTCAGTACCACCAATCCCTTCAAGCCCTCAGTACATCTCTTCCCTTCAGGCCCTTCAGTACCTCCCGTCCCTTCAGTACCTCCCGTCCCTTCAGTACCTCCCGTCCCTTCAGTACCTCCCGTCAATGTACCAATTTACTTAATTTTCCTGGTAAATCATTGTACCAATTTCCCCCCTAGCATGAATAATGATTTTGGCCCAAAGAGGTATTTTATTGGGATTATTGTCTTCCGCATGTGCGAGGTCTTGTACTAATGTTATCGATAAAATATGTATTCTTTACAAATGTGCTTAGTTGTATTTCTTTTGAATAAAATATTTTTTTTTTGGGTCTTTAAATTCCAAGAATAATATTGTTCAATAGGAAAGTCGCTCAGCTTTAGTAAAATAGTCATTCTTTGAATAAAATGTAATGTATATCGAATATTTTTTTAATTGCATATACGCAAACATTGTATTTTTTTTTCTCTGTCGGGAGTCAACTGAAATTTTTTGTAAAACTTTTTAACGTCTCAATAGAGACGATCCACTTCATATTGTAGAAATTTATAATTTAAACATTATTTTTTTTTATGATGTATGAAGTCATGGAATTATATTGTATTTAATTTTGTTATCATGCAGTCTTACTAGCAAGTTTTTAATTATCTCAATAGAGACGAAGTTGGAATATTTATTGTAGGAGAACCGGGATATCAAGGCACCTACAGGGCTTACGACCTGTCATCGGCTGATCACGTAAACCAGCCGATGACAGGTCGTAAGCCCTGTAGGTGCCTTGATATCCCGGTTCTCCTACAATAAATATTCCAACTTCGTCTCTATTGAGATAATTAAAAATCTGTTAAAAAATATCTTTGACTCCCGACAGGGAAAAAAATCCAATGTTTGCGCATATGCAATAATAAAAAAATTCGATTACTTACACATTGGTAATACAATAATATAAAGTTCTTCGATATTTTTATTAACATCTCAATAGAGACTTTTTAACATCTCAATAGAGACGAAGTTGGGGTGTCATAGAAGAACCAGGAAATCAAGGCACCTATATGGCTTACAACCTGTCATCGGCTGGTTTACGTGATCACTTTATGCGCTTGCGCAACGGTCACCAATTATGCCTTCTTATTGAGTTCCCTCATCGATTTAATTTTTGAAAGTTGTATATATTTGAAAAATGTGTAACAACTCACCTGAAAATAGGATATTTTTACTATTGCTATCTATGAAGTAACGAAGAAACCTTTTTGTAACGCCATCTATTGAGAAATCGGTTCATTTGTAAACAAAGAACGCTACACTCCTTATAAATAAGGTGACGGTGTCTCGCACAGATGTCACCCCTGAACTGCGCCAGAAATATGATTTCATATTTGGCTTACTTACCTACTTGTACCAATGTGTATGTAAATCGAATATATTTTTAATTGCATATAATGAATTTAAGCGTGCAGAATATGATCCTTTCCATACTGTTATTCCATATTGCATCACAGATTGAGCCAAAGCATAGTAAGTCATTATAAGCATGTCAACATCAAGAAAGTCTATGAAGAAACATAGAATATTTTCAGCAATTATTCTCCTTCCACTATCTTCAACTATAAAGACTAAGATAACAGTAAGTAAATTTAGATTTCTTTTACTTACATGTCGCGGTGTCATCGCCTAGGCTTGTTTTTCTTGGGACCCCAAAACAGATAAAAGATACGTCAATGTTGAAATAGAAGGACTTAATGCCAGTTTAATGACATGGGACAGGCAAAGGTATTTTCTTGATCACCGTTGCCCGCTGGACTGGTTTAATAAGGGTCTCTCTACCCTCTACTGCGTACAACGTAATATTATCAGAGTATACATATATTATATATCCCTGTTCCTCAACCTTATACTATTTGAATAAGCCTCGGGTAGAACGGGCCCCGGCTAAATTACTGACAGTTAAAGAGTAAGAAGTTACTGATGAGTGAAAAGCTCTCATGGGTACAAACAAACAAACAAACATACTCCTATATATTTTATTTTATGTACGCATTCCTTCTTTTGTGCGAGAATGTGTAAATACAAGATTCGTTTGTAACTTCGTACGCACGTTTTATAAAGCAAATATTGATTTAAAATACTCATACACACATACATACCATCACGCCATGTCCCTCACGGGGTAGGCAGAGAGAATCAAACGTCACATTTTTCTATCTTGACACACATTCATCGTCTCATCGACATTCATACATCGTCTTATACACGTTCGTCTGTTGTTCACGCTTCTTACATTTCCATTTTTCAGAATATCGTTTACATGGTCGTGCCATCCTTTTCTTGGGCGCCCCCGACCTCTTATTCCATTCCTGTCAGCTTTGTATATTTTCTTCGTCGGGTGTTCTTCATTCATTCTCTCCAAGTGACCAAACCATCTCAATGTGTTAACTTTCATTCTGTTAATTACATCTTTCTTCATCTTACATTCTTTCCTTGTATCTTCATTTCGAACTCTGTCATACATCGTTCTGTTACAAATTCTTCTAAGCGATCTCATTTAAAATACTCGAACTATGAAATTCTCTCGGTTTTATGTTATAATATAACTTAAAATAAAAGTATATTATATAAAGTGGAAATGATGTTCTTCTAATGGTAGCATTTATTTATTTATTTTCTTTGGGAAGCTACAGCTCATTTACAGTTTAATGATACAAAATAATTTTTACATTGTTAGAGCCAAAAAAAGCATTCCATCAACATAATATAAAAACAAATAACAGTTTACAAGCCAAAAATAATTCATGCACACACATTCATACACACCCTTACACACACACTCATACACACCATCACACACACATACCTACATACATAAGTACACATATATACACACATATACAACAACTAGGGAAGGAAAGAGAAATGAGAGAAGAGAGACTAGGAGGACAGGACAGAGGGATATTGGTTGCGCATCACCTTCAGAACATCATGTCTAAATCTGTAATATTTTGCGTTGAATATGTCTATCTCAGCTGAGAATGTATTGTTATATTGGCTGCATATGCGTGTAATTGTTGAATTTTTCCTGATATTTGTTCTACTTGTTGGAATATGAAGTAATTGAGGTCTACGAACCATTCTACCTGGAACATGGATACCTACTAGGTTGACAAGTACAGGCGAGTCTATGGCATTGTTCAAAATTTTATGCAGCAGCGATTGGTCGTGTAAGACTCTCCTACATTCAAGCGTATCAAAATTATGATATTTAAGTGACTGGTGATATTTATTGAAGTTAAGGTGAAATTTATGATTTATATAGTTTATGAATTTTTGCTGTACTTTCTCGATTCTTGTGATGTGTACTGCGTAGAAAGGAGACCAAATTTGAGTACAGAATTCTAGCTGAGGGCGTATGTATGTAGTGTATAAAGTGTATAAGGTTTTAATGTTACTGAATGGACGGCATGTGCGAATAATAAATCCTAACATCTTATTTGCTTTACTTATGATATTATCAATATTGTTTATGTAATTTAATTTAGAGTCAAGTATCACACCTAGGTCTCTTATATAATTGACTTCCTTTATATCAGAGTTGTTAAAGGTAAATGTGAAATTTATTTTGTTTTTATTGAGAGTAAATGTTATTTTGTTACATTTCGATATATTAAGTATTAGTTTATTTAATGCACAGTAAGTGTATAGCCTGTCAAGGTCCTCTTGTAGTTTAATACAATCGGCCAATGAGTTAATTGCAAGGTAAATTTTCATGTCATCGGCAAATGCAAGATATAATGAATGATTAAAACATTTGTAAATGTCATAAGTATAGATATTGAATAGAAGCGGACCTAGGTGTGAACCTTGAGGAACGCCCGAAGGAGGAATAAAGAAGCTGGATTTAAATCCCTCGACCATCACTGACTGCATTCTGTTCCGAACATATGACACAAACCACCTGTATAAGTCTCCATGTATACCTAGGTTAAGTAATTTCGATATTAGTATATCGTGGTTTACCTTGTCAAATGCCTTTGCATAATCGGTGTATATCACATCCACTTGGCATCTTTTATCCATGTTGCTTGTGACGTATTCGGTAAGGGTAGTTAGATTTGAAAGGACAGAGCGATGGCGTAGGAATCCGTGTTGATGATTTTGAATATTTAGTTTGATAATGTGATAGATTTGGTCGTAAACATTTTTCTCAAACACTTTACTAAACACCGGTAGAATCGATATCGGACGATAGTTTTGTACATCATTTTTTGAACCGGATTTGTGAATTGGTATGATAAGAGCTTCTTTGAATTTTTTAGGAAATATTCCTTCTGAAATTGATCTGTTAAATAATATGTTCAGTGGGATAGAGAGTGTATCTGCGCATTGTTTTATGAAAATTGGTGGTAAGTTATCGCCACCTGCCCCTTTTTTGATATCCAGTTCACGTAAATATTTTGAAACTAAAGAATTTGTAATAATGACACTACCTAACCCCTCAGAAAAAGAATTTATGAAAATAATTTAAAAAAAGATTTATGCTTATTATAGGGAATGTAAGAAGATGTATATGTACTTTTAACAAGGACATATTCATTTTTTTATTTAAAAATAATATTATTTTTTTAATTAAATTTATAATACGTATATAAAACGAGTGGTTTGTGACCAACGCTAAACTCCTCACTAAGAAGTCATTCTATAAAGTATACAAATTTTTCAATGGAAAATATTCAGCATTTTCATGAAATGAGTGGGTTAAATTTTTTTTATTAAAATATTTTATTACGAAAACTTAAAAATGCCATTTTATGAAAGTAGTGTGCCTTTTTACCAATATGAAAATAAAAATTTCAAGTTTTAAGGTTCCAGAGCTTGGGGTCACATTCAAATATTTGACAGTTAAAAAAATTGAGAAGCACTATTCACATATCCTTCAAAATCTAATGGAGTCTAAGCGAGTATTAGATATATGTACATATTTGCAAAATTTGAAAAGAATAGAATGAGTACTTTAGTCTATAATCGATAAAGTATAATAAACACGCCGTACATATCACACAACACACTGCACATAACACACACAGATACATTGTGATGAAACTTTAAGAATACAATCTCAGCATGATACTAGTTTATAAACTGCAGTAAAAAAACCTACCCTTAAAATTGCGAAATCATGAATCTCCACTCTATCCCCTTGGGTTAGTGAGGAGTAAAAATAATCCAAAAGTATAGAAAAATATGCATAGTTAGAAAAAACACATTTCCCTGTACCAGAGTGCAAGCACTCGTGTGTAAAGGAGACATTTGAAAACAAAAGAGACAAAATATTATATTTACATAATCATTATCTATACAAACAGAAGTAAATATAATTTACAAAACCAAATTTAAAAAATAATATTTTAATTTTAAATTTTTCTTTTGAATTCATTTTATTCATTTGCCAGTCTCAAATCTGTTTCAATTTGATTGAACCAAACCACCCCATTATACGTGTAGTAGTGCTGTGCAATACTTGTATGTATGTGTTAACGGGGTACACAATTGACTCACTATATTTTGTCTATCACTTGCCACACATACAGGCATGGTGCGACCTTCCTATGTCTTTATGTATTTAAAATAGCACATTTATTTGTATTTTTAATTTTTATATTTTTAAAAGATTGGTTTGCACCAAACCCTGGGCACATCGCCGGCGCAGACGTCGGGTCAGACATCCTGTGTTGACAACTAGACGTCAAATCTGACAGGTGATGATTGCGTCGGATGCCCCCGGTGTTATCCCGCGGAACCTTCGGACGCCAACACGAGGACCGAGGGGTCGGGGTACAAGCCCCTCCGACTTGAAACGGAGTGTTCTTAGCGGCCGATTTCGAGACCAATCGGAGGCCCTGACGTGTGTGGTTGGATTCTCGGGGGCAGTGGTTGAACCCGATGGATGGTGGATATTTGTGTTTGTCCGATGTTGCGGCTGCGTCCGGTGGTGAACAGGGCCAATGGGCTCTATAGCGTCGCCGGCGTGGAAGTGGATCGCGATCTCCCTCGATGCACCAAACCCTACCCGCCAGTATCTTCAGCTCATGGTAGCTGCTATAGCGAACATCTCTGATAATCTGGTCCATTCAACTGTCTTTAGGGCGACCTTAAAAGTTTCTGCCCTTCTACGTTACTTTGGCGATAGTAATAAGCAGACCCGGATGCCTGATGTTATGGTCTATCCATTCGGATCGTTGTTGGGCAACCCTCTTTAGGAGTCGTCTCGTTTCTCCGACTCTTGTATTATGGTCTGACCGATTGATCCTTGACATGCTCCACAATTTGAAGGCAACCAGACGTCCATATTCTCTCCGGCTGGTAGTCCACGTTTCGCTGCCATACAGCAGCACACTCCAGACAATATTTTTAATGAAGTTCTTCCTGATATTGATATCAATGATAGGAGATTTTAATATCATAAATTTATCGTCGAAGGCAACTGTTGCTTGTTGAACTCTACATATATGTAGGTACTTAAGTCTCCACATTGCCGCTCTCGTAATACTTGAACAAATCTACCTTTCATAATATTGACTTACTGCAGCAATAATTATGTCAAAAAATTCATTAATCTTAACGGTATGTAACATTTACAATGATTTTTTCAAAGTATGTTGATATTTTTAGATAATCTCAAATAAAATATGCCATTTCAGAGACTCTTAGAGGTTTGCGGTAGCTGATTCCTGCATTGTTCAGTTTGACTACGAATGTTACAATCTTCCTCAGCTCTTAATGTCATTTTCCTTCGTCTATATTTTGAGTACCTACTATTTTTTAATAGTAATTGTTTGATACTGCGCAGCTAACAAAATAGTGTAATAAATATTGTTTACTTTGAATTTGCTGTAATAGTTGTTTGTATGACTGCATGTGTGTTAGGTTTGAATAAAAATAAAAATTAAAAAAATAATAAATCCATGAAAATGTGCACATATGAAAAAAAAAATCGTGTTATTCCACTTACAATATTTAAAATGATATAACAAGGAATTTTTTTATTGAGGCAACAGTATTAATTCAGGTATGACGAGGTTAAGTACCATATTATACAATTGTCAGTCGGTTTCGATTCTCGGTGGGGGCAGATTTTGATGTGGCAACCCGTTATTCCGTGCCCGTTTGATTAATGTTTAACACAGTAGCTGTACATTTTTCGAGATTGTGTTTTTGGACATTTTTCATCGAATTTGCATTCAGTCAAATATCAGTTGATAAAGGTTTAACCGGCCGAAACAATCGTGCTGTGCAATTAAATAAATCGTCGTAGAATCAAAGTTAGCATTTACATTTTATATTTCCCTAAAAACTGATATACATTTTCTATCTTATCATTTTTACATTTAATCAAAATGAAATATATCATTTATTTCATCAACTCTAGGTATAATCCTTCAGAATAAATTATGACCGGATCCTAGGAGAGCAGAACACTGAAGGAAGTTCTATAAATAAAATAAATATTTGTAATTCAAATCGAGGGATATTGCATTGTCAGGAGAGCAACTTCATAAACAGCATTATAGTAACAATACGCTTTAGAGGATAAAGTACAGGACGTGTTTCAAGTCTTTCTTGCATCAGATTACTGTCACGTGGTCTCTCAGGATCGCAGGAAAATGAGTTAGTCCTGGTTTCTCTCGATATTGCCGCAGTATTGTGGAATTTATTGAATTCAAATTGCGACCGTAGAATACGATATCGGTCGTTTTCTCGCATTATGGAACTTTATTGAGACGTACCTACGTATATAAATTTATGAACATCTTCGGCACCATCATGCTCTCCTAATACTTAAATCACGAGGGTTTTGATTTCGCCGGTCGGACCAGACTTGTTCCCCTGTTTAATCAATCTGTTGATTTGAATAAAAATCAGAGGCATTGAAATTAAAAAGATTTTATTGGTTTCATTTGATTATTGACGCGTTTCAATGAAGGCGCATCGTCAGAATAATTTTGCTAGTACTAACCTATTTTTATTAATTAGGTGAAATAGGTACTTACATATATGGACTTCTTAAAAATATAAAAAAAATCATAAAAAATATTTCAATGAACTCGATGTCAATTCATTTTTCATTATAAATGTTTAAATAATTCTTCTTTTTAATAGTTATAACCTACATGTATAACTCTGTTTATATTTTTTTGTCTACCTCATTAGAAACATAATATTTGTATGTAAATCTATTTTCGACTTATTGACTAGTAAACTAATTTTTCAATAAAAAATTCAAATCGACGTATTTTTCGTAAGGAAAAATTCATAATGCTGCAGTTCTAGAATTGAATTTGAAATCAACGAACGCCATCTCGTTTTGTATTCAAAGATTGAAAACGCAGATAGGAATAATTTATTATAAATCTCTACCAGGCTCCATACTCACGGCGGCGATTATATTATAATGTGAATATCATTAATTTAAAATATTGACATTCGATTACAATAGGCGATCATAAATCAGCCAAAGAATAATCCGTTGCCAATAAATTAATCAGCTTAAACCAGCCGAGTTGATTAATATGATGGCAAAAGTTAATTGTACAAACTAAAGATATCTCTTCAGTTTTATCCAACCCTGATATTCGTCAAATCAATAAAATCATATTTAATCATACAAATATACTAAAAATAATAATTTGTTATATATAGGGCCTGAAACGAACTTATTGCTATAGTAGGTACTTATTATTCGTGTATTTACGACTTAAAAAAACCTTTATTAAAATAAATTGTAATCGAAATACCTTGTATTAGGAACCAATATTGTTTTAATCTGTCACACTTAAAAAAATACATACATTAGCCAATAATATTTTAATAAACTTTTATTTCCAATTCCTTTTTTTGGGTTTAAAAAACTACCCATTATAATAATCAATCGGTTTTTATAAGCCCTCTTTAACAAATATTATTCAGTTAAATAGATATCAAAATAACAATATATTTTATTTAAATTTACATTGATTTAAATTTCTTCAGTTTCAGTTTCAAACATTCGAATAACAAAGTAAATTTATTTTTTATTTATGATTGAAGCTTTTTCTTACATAAATAAATGTCTTGGACGATTCTTAGTGTCCTGTAGACATAACTTTAACAACTGCCTACATACTATAAATCTAATATATTTCTAATGAAAAAATGTATGGCTAGTAAAGCATTTTATATTGTCTTGGATATTATTAACAAGGTCTAGGCGAGGTACGTGGTCTGATAAAGTAATTATCATTGAAGACGTGATGAAACTTTTCATATTTACCGAAATAGTATTAATATATTAAGCCAACAAAGAAAATATTTATTAAACTAAAACGTACTCGTTACATTGAAATGTTATATTTTAACCGCTTCCTTAAATATTTTTTTTATGTCAAGTGTACGATTTGGATGAAAATCTAGATGAAAAATATTCAATTTTAATAATAAAAGTAAAAATACCTAACGTCATATATATAAACGTATACTATCTATAGTACCTGGTAATAGAGCGTGATTAACGAAAAAGTTTACTTATAAACCGTGACTATGCTTATTATACCTTTATTTAGTAGACGTCAAGTTAGTACATGTCGAAAGGATGTTTATCCCTTGACTAACGCGTCATACCAAATATTACAAAATGGAGGATCTTTCACATATTATCTGATGCATATTTGAGATTGACAGAAAAAATTAATGGTTATAACGTTTTTCCTTGTTATTCTTCATCGCAATCGTGTTTAATTTGACTCAACATGGCACAAGGCGGTGTTTGTTTTCTTGTTTCGATGTGTATTTACCTATTATTTGACATCTATGAAGCTTATAAACGTATACTAAGATCTTAACTATTTTAATCGTGATTAACTAGTTGCGCGTTTAGTAAGCTTTTAACAAAATCCAATAAGTAAGACCGTTAATTTTTACTCAAAAAATCTTAATTTTATCTCATTTTTCCCTATAATTTAACTTAATAAGTATTAATGTTTATTATCCACAAAAAATATTTTGATATCATGTATCAAGGTAAAAATTGTTGTCTAAAATCATCACAGGGATATATTCTATTGATAAATATAACGTATATACATGTATTAAGTGTATAAAAGGCTGAATTTTGTATCGATACTACATACACCGGTCTTTGATGTCAGTAATGGCCACGATGTTCTTATATTATGGAGATGTTTTCCATACCTCATGGTAACTACTTTCTACACTCCTGATAGAGAAATGTTCATTTAAAAATCTATCAATGTTGGAAATTGAAGAACTGCTTTAAATAAATTTTGTTAACAAGACTTAATGAAAGGTCTATACACGTCCTAAATAGTCATGTTTAATTTGTAGACCAAGAATTACATTTTGGTCATAAATCGTTTGTTTTTTTGAATTTACTAAATTTAAAATATATCTCTATTTTAAGTTGCCTAAGGACAGCTGGTTCTCAGCTTCCCAAGAGTTATTTTTGAAGAAAGATCCTGTTTGAAGTGTCCAGAGAGATTTGACTACAAAAATTGTTTGACGGTGTTTAATGCTTTGAATAACCCGGTACCACAATACATTCAAGAGTTGTGTCACAGAAAAGAGCTATCTGGGAGGCATCTCAAACTCAGGACTTCTGGATCACAGAGTAACAACTTCCTGAAGGAGTTGGACAGAGCCAACAAAGACGCTTACTATGATCGATGCTTTCGTGTGAGTGGTATTATAAAGCGAAATAAATTGCCTACAGATATCCGCAGTGCATAAAGCAAGAGCTCTTTATTTAAATAACTGAAAACAGCTTTGTTTCGTAGAGCAACATAATACAGAATATAAGCGTCCTTACAATGATCCTGAATCATTAAATGGCGCTATATAAATGATTTATTATTACTATTCACGATAGGTACATTGAGATGTACCTAAACGGCACACTATGTACATACATTTAATATCTCTCTTTATAAAACTTTTCTATTAGGTCTGCATTTTTTTAGCACTGTAGGTATTATAATAAATTTTTCTTGAGTTAAGCATAAATCATTTTATGTAGATATTTTTACGTATAAGTTGAATTAAAATTGTCATCGGAATTCCAAGTACCACATCGTTGTCAAAAATATGACGATACTGTTCATTTGGCTGGTTGAATCCGGATGCGACAGAATGGGAACAATTGAATATAGACGGAAGAAGTCTATCTATACCCAGCCGTGGAAAAAAAAATAGTGTTGGTCTTTTTGCATAGACTAGTTATATATAATCTTGGTCGAATGTGTGCTCATTCCTAATGTAGTTAATTATGGATACAAACCAGAACTGATCAGTAATTACTTGTAAAAGGTTAATGAAAATGGTATTCAATTCATCACTAAGTAAAAATATACCTACAATATTTCTATATACAAGTAAGCAGGCACTTACATTGAATCTTATTTAAATACACGTGCACAATTTTATATAACGTAGTACAGGTACCTTTACTTATTCTCAAAAGAATAAACCAAGATATTTTTATTAAATTATTCTAATATATTAATATTTCCTAATCACATACATTCATATAGATCAATTATTCTTCTTGACTTATCATTTCGATAGTCAAATTCCATTCAAAATAAAAATAAAGCAAGAATAGATAACAATGAAACTTTTATTAAACGCCGCCATCTATCGAAAAGTTGATTTGTTAACAACTAAAGCCACGATCCTTATTCATGAGGTGACAATGATTTCGTATAGATGTCTCTCCAAACCAGAATTTATTTCTTTAATTAGTAACGATACATAGTAAATATATGTTATACAATATTAATTACACAAAAACATCAAAATAAATTTCAACGTTACAGTGATTAATTATTTTGTATACCTATAGTAAATTTAATGATTTTGTTACAATTTATAATTCGTTATTTTTTTCCATTACTCTACGCTGAATAACTTTTATATTGTCTAATTGGACATCCAACTAGGTGAACCTGTTTTAGGAAGTCCAATTGTTAATAATACTAGTATCAATAACTTATCCATATGTGATCCTTAAATACTTTAATACATAATGGTTCTAAATAAACCAAAAAAAAATCGAATAAATTTAATTAATTGACAGATTCGTCTACTTCGATAGATATGACCCAACTATTTATGTTTTTTTTAAGAATATCTATTTTCATTTTATTCCACTTATAAGTTTGTAGGCCATGACTGTCTATTTATTCTGAAATTTTGGGCTCTGTTAATTGAGCGGATCAAAATTTATAAATGGACACACGCACGCACGCACCCTCGCTCACAAACACACACACACACACACTCATTCCGAATTCTGAGTAAATCCATATATTGAAAATAAATGATAAAGCAGCATATATGTTCTAAGTTGGTGTTTTTTGACTTCAAAGTTGGAAAAACCGTGAAAAATATAGACCCTGCATACAAATCTCGAGTATCTTGGCTCAAAACTATGTCGATATGTTTAGAGGGTAAAATTCTCTTTAACAAATCGACAATTGGAATAAATTAATAAAAGATCATCACGATGTTTCCTATTTGGGTAAGAAACTTGTGAACGTACAGAAGATTTTGAAAAACCTTTATTTTTTCAGTCATAAGTCCTTCTTATGTGAAAGCTTAACTTACGAACGGTTAACGCAGTCTGACGTATAGACATGACCAACTTTTGCCAACTATAGGTACTAAAGTTTCAGGTTAGGGTTTTTCTTGTTGGGCTTTTTGTTAAGTAGCTTAAACCAAGTTTTGCTTTGAACACATTAAGACTACTAATGTATGAAGGAAAACTTACCTTGGGACTTGATCACAAAATATTTTACGAAAAAAAACGAATTATAACACATAGTTTTTACTCTCCACACTATGGAATAGGGGAGAGTCATGATTTCGCAAAATTTAAGCGTATTTTTTTTACATCAATTTCTCAATGGGTTTCATGTAGAGAATGCACACTATGAGTTTCGTCGTGATGTGTTTGTGTGTATGGCGTATACGCCGTACGCCGTACGCCATACGCCGTAGCATTTATCTTTTTTGTGTCCTCTCTACAGCCCAAACTATAAGTCCGATCGACTTCATATTAACATCATATGTGTAAAGTGCAAAGACCTAGAGCTGATTAGTTTTCCATAGACAACTTTTGATTTCTTCTCTATGAATTCATCATTTACGTTGTTTTTTTTTGTGTCCTCTCTGCAGCCCAAACTATAAGTCCGATTGACTTCATATTGATATCACATGTGTTAAGTCCATAAATTTAGAGCTGATTAGTTTTCCATAGACAACGGTTCATTTTTTCCCAATGTTTCTTTATGATTTCATCTATTAAAACTGAAAAAATGCTCTCACGACCTGAAAATTAGAGATATTTTAATTTGGTTTCAACTATTTATACACCAAGAATCTTCATAAAATTGTATTCAAAGTTGGTCAATGTTAAAAGAAAAATATTCAACGGTTTCAAAAATTATATTTTATTTAATGGATATTTGTATGAAACTTATATGTAACAAGAGAATTTTTTTATATTTGGCAATGTTCAGTTCATTGATTTCATATTGATATAAGAATATTAATAGCTTGAACTTAGAACTGATTAACTTTTCATAGATATCATAAAATTTCTTCATATGATATCACGTGTCAACATTGTCAAAATGCTCTAACGCTCTTTGAAACAAAAATTATCTGCTTTTTTTAAAATATTTCATACAACATAAGCAGTCTTCACTATACTGCATTAATAGTTTGTCTATCTTAACATAAAAATATACTATCGGAAGAAAAATTATATTCCTGATAGTAACATTTAGTATGAATAAAAATGTATTTAGACAAATTTCTATGTATGGAAACGTTCAGTAATTTGATTTCATGTTATAATGTAAAGAGCTTGAACATAGAACTGATTAGCTTTTCATAGATATCATAAAATTTCTTCATATGATATCACGTGTCAAAATTTTGAAAATGCTCTCGCGTTCTTTAAAACAAAATTTATCTGCTTTTTTTATAATATTTCATACAACATAAGCATTCTTCACTATACGGCATTAATAGTTTGTCTATCTTAACATAAAAATATACTATCGGAAGAAAATTTATATTCCTGGTAGTAACATTTAGTATGAATAAAAATGTAATTAGATAAATATCTATGTATGGAAAAGTTCAGTAATTTGATGTCATGTTATATAGTAAAGAGCTTGAACATAGAACTGATTAGCTTTCCATAAATAACAAAAAAATTCTTCATATGATATCACGTGTCAAAATTTTGAAAATGCTCTCGCGTTCTTTAAAACATAATTTATCTGCTTTTATTAAAATATTTCATACAACATAAGCATTCTACACCATACTGCAATAATAGTTTGTCTATCTTAACATAAAAATATACTATCGATAGAAAATTTATTCCCTGGTAGTAAAATTTAGTATGAATAAAAATGTATATAATAAGATAAATTTCTTATGTATGGAAAAGTTCAGTAATTTGATTTCATGTTATAATGTAAAGAGCTTGAACATCGAACTGATTAGCTTTCCATAAATAACAAAAATTTCTTCATATGATATCACGTGTCAAAATTGTCAAAATGCTCTAACGTCCTTTAAAACAAAATTTATCTGCTTTTATTAAAATATTTCATACAGCATTAGAATTCTTCACCATACTGCATTAATAGTTTGTCTATCTTAACATGAAAATATACTATCGTTAGAAAATTTATATTCCTGGTAGTAAAATTTAGAATGAATAAAATATTTCATTGTCAATATTTGTGGTGTGGAGAGTTTAGTGTTGGCCACAACCCACTCGTTTTTTATTATATTACATAGAACTATAGTTTTTTTTAAACAATGAATTAATTTTTGATTTTCAAAAAAAAACATAGCTCCCACTTCTACCTACACTAATGTACCTACGAATTACATAATTGATAAATAATAACAACAATATTTTAACAATATTTGACAACAGTCAACATTGTTCTTCAATGTTGACTGTTATCAAATAAAGTGATGTATAAAAAGTTATTTTGTTGTTATTATTTATTAATGATGGAGCCACATAGTCATTACCCATTAGATTAAGTAATTGATAGACTCTCGATTAATTCATTTAATAAAAGTAGTCTATTTATTATAAAATCGACAGTCTCGAGAATAGACGCACAGTAAATGATATGATGCTTCTGTATAACGTTATAAATAATAATATCGCCTGCCCCTCAATACCATTTCATTTAATATTCCTACTCGCAGAACTAGATATACACATTTATTCCACCTTCCAATTCATCGCACCAATTACACATGACAATTCATAGAATGTGCGATACATACAATAACAGAATTCAAGAGTTTGACATCTTCCACCTCAGCTCCACAACATTCAAATACTCTATACAAAAGAAGATCAATAACCGCTTATTATAGGAAACCTTGACGGCATTAATTCTCTTTTTTCTTTTTTCCTTTTAGTTCAATATTATATTTTAAATCATTGTTAACTGGAAATGTTGCTCTTACCTACATACCAACCAATGATCATATTTATTTTTTTATTTTTTGCAAACTTGTATTATTTTATATTAATCATAACGACAAAATGTAATAGGCCTTAATACTTGATGTTACTATTGTATTGTACTATGTCTTAACGCTGTTTTTTGTCCAACTTTAACCTAAATAAATAAATAAATAAATTTATATTTATCAAAAATCTCCCAATTGCATTATAAATATAAAATCCCGGTTTGATTTCTTCATAACATCATGGCATAACCAGCGATAGGTGTGCATAACCTCATAAAAGGAAAACACGATAAAAGCGTTTATCACAAACACCAGTCTCGTATAACATAATAAGGCAACATTTAGAGTGGGTGGTGAATCTCGTTGCTGGGCTACATAATATATATGATATGAATTTGCCTTGTACTTTCGATTACCCGAAGAAAAAATTGGAAACACTATTCCAAGCCGGTGCCAAAAGCAAATTATGATATGAGATCTACATATTACATGTAGGTACATATCAGTGAGTTCGGGATCGACTATTGCCAAAAAATATCGATAGAATGTTTTGGGTTTGTATGGGTTCAAATAAAATTTAACAAAAAACATAAACGGTTTTACTTATTAGATTTCGTTAATAGCTTACGACGCGCTACTAGATAAGCACGCTACTAGATAATCGGTATTAAAAAATCTTACTTATAAACGAATACTAAGATATGACTAACTAGTTCACTGAATTGTTTACGAACACCTTTATTTATTTTTTTCGTATGGCCGCATTGGTTCACATATGTCAAAAGTAGATTAATGCATGTAATTTTTTGGATAACTTTCATCGAAAAATTAAAACAAACACCGCGTTGTGCCGTGTTGAGTCAATTTAAACACGATTGCGATGAAGAATAACAAGGTAAAACGTTATGAGTATCAAATTTTTCTGTCAGTCTCAAATATGCGTCGGATCGTATACATATTATGTGAAAGATCCGCCATATTGAAATATTTGATATGACACGTTAGCCAAGCGTTAAACAACCTCTCGACCTGTCCTAATTTGACGTCTATGAAATAAAAGTGTAATAAAGATAGTCACGGTTTAAAAGTAAACGTTTTCGTTAATCACGCTCTATTAGCAGGTACTATAGATAGTTTACGTTTATAAGTAAGACGCAAAGAGTTTTATTTTAAGTCTTCTTCTTTTCAAAGACAGATGTTGAAATCTCGTGAATTTTTACCGCTTCATTCGAAATATAAAAATATTCCTTTATCGACAAGAAAACACTTATTACCGTCAAAAGTTTTTATTGTTCGCGTTTTTTTTTTCCATTCGAAAATAACAAAAAACAATAGGAAGAAAGACACTCAAAGTACAATCAAAGAAAGCGCCGGCAGTTTGAAGCAAGAAAGAAAAATAAAGAATGTTAAACAAAGAACATAACAATAATTGCATACAATTAAAATGTCTAAACAGCAAGCCAAGGAGTTGAAACTTCTGAAAGTACTTTTGCATAATAATATAATTACGGCAGTGTGTTGCTAGCTTCAAGGTATAATACATATTTATACACTCTTCATATAGCAACACCTACAATATCACTAACTTATATAATTTTTTTTTTTTAGTAAGGCAGCCAGTCCCTATACAGGACTATTTGTGCCAAAGACGTTGATCAATGTGTATATGCAGTCAATAGTACTACTCCAGTGAGTGTGAAAAATAATTAGATAATGTGGAGGATTACAGTATAACTATATATTTCTGTATGAACATATGAAGCAGTTTATAAATTTCCGTTGATCCTAAAGATAGAAGGTAATGCATTGATAATGAGAATTGGAATTTTTCCTTCATCGAGTATCGGACATCATCCAATGCTCGATAAAAGTCAAATGCATCTCTTATTGGGCAGGAAAAGAAAACATGGTTCTCAGACTCCTCATCTAGGCCGCATTCGCAGTAAGGTGAGGGGGAAAGTCCAATCTTGAACAGATGTCTGTCCAATCTGCAATGGCCGAATCGAAGACGAGATATATTGGATATTAGGCTTCTTTGCAGATTCTTTAAGTAATACCAGGGATGAGAAGGAATCGTATTTTGAATGCTAAAGTAGTATGATCCCTTGGAAATTGAAATCATAAACCAAATCTAAATTCAACTATACATACTATCGTTATCGACAGTTGGATCTCATGTGTTACATGCAACTCGTTAAATAAAAATAGCAGTACCCGATATTTAATTTATTAAAGAAAACAATAGAGTTTTTAAATCCTCTACGGAGAAAATATAATGTTACGAGTGTCTAATGTACTTATGTATATAATATTATAATCTACATATTTTCAACATAAGATTTTTACTCTTCACTAGCCCAAGGGGATATAATGGGGACTTATGATTTCGCAATATTTAAGGCTATTTTTTATCGAATATTTTTATTATTGCATATGCGCAAACATTGGATTTTTTCCCTGTCGGGAGTCAAAGATTTTTAATTATCTCAATAGAGACGAAGTTGGAATATTTATTGTAAGAGAACCGGGAAATCAAGGCACCTACAGGGCTTACGACCTGTCATCGGCTGGTTTACGTGATCACTTTATGCGCTTGCGCAACGTTCACCAATTATGCCTTTTTAATGAGATCCCTATTAATTCAATTTTGAAAGTTCTATATATTGTAATCCCATAGATGGCTGTAGTAAAAATTCCTTATTTTCAAGCGAAAAGAATTTCAGTATTACAATATATAGAACTTTCAAAATTGAATTAATAGGGATCTCATTAAAAAGGCATAATTGGTGAACGTTGCGCAAGCGCATAAAGTGATCACGTAAACCAGCCGATGACAGGTCGTAAGCCCTGTAGGTGCCTTGATTTCCCGGTTCTCCTGCAATAAATATTCCAACTTCGTCTCTATTGAGATAATTAAAAATCTGCTATTTTTTATTATCAACTAGCTGAGATTGTTTTCTACAATTTTCATCACAATGTATCTGTGTGTATGTGCTGTGTGCTATGTACGGCGTGTTTATTTTACATTATCGATTATAGACTTAAGTCTCATTCGATTCTTTTAAAATTTTGCAATTTTGTACATCTAATTTGTACATAGACCCCATTTGATTTTGAAGGATACCTGAATAGTGCTTGTCAATTTTAACTGAAAAATATTTCAAAGAGACCCCAAGCTCGGGGAACTTAAAATTTAAAATTTTTATTTTCGAATTATAAAAAAGCACTTTTTCACTTTCATAACATGGCATTGAAGAAACGTTGGAGGAATATCAAATTATTTATATTAAAAATTATTGAAAAAACTTATTTCATAAAAATGTTGAAAATTTTCCATACGAAATTTGAATACTTTGTGAAGTGACTTAGTAAAGAGTATATCGTTGGCCACAACCCACTCGTTTTTATATACTATCATGGTTTCTAAAATAACCGTTTTCTTCTTCTTCAGAGACTTTAAGTCAGAAAAATGGGTCAGAGATCATACAAAAGTTTTTTTTTTGCAAGTTAGCAGTATTCAACTTGTCGATTCAGACGACTAATATCATATTATTCATTTGGTCTATTGACGACCGTTTCGGCTTAAAAGGCCATAAACCGAAACGGTCATTGGTAGACACAATAAATATGTGGAATAATATAAGTTCACAGTTTTTCTAATTATTTTTAATTGCCAAGTGTTGACTGCCCATTTTTTTTGTTATTTATTTTTTTATAATTCTACTTTTATATTGTACTTTACATTTTTAATTTTTTTTTCTTTAAATACTCTTCACTGAACGTGGATGAATTATAAATAAATATTTTACACATTACTCCTATAGAACTGTGAAGAGTTATGATTTTACAAAAGTCAACTAAATTCAAAATTTAACATTTTTATTAAAATCTACTGGTTTCACTTATCATGTATTTTATTACACGAAAAAATTTCTCGGAGTAAAATTTCTGTTTTTTTTTTAATTTTACTATTCACTTTGTTTATAACAAATAATTATTTTATGCAACCATTATTTGTAATATGGTTGATATAAGGATTTCGGTCAATTGTACCTACATATACGAAAAAGCACACTGCGTAGCGTTGGAGAAAGATTTTGATGTGCTAACTCACCAATCAGTATATTGTTGATTTGTAAGTAAATAGTATTAGGTAGGTACCTACCTACAACAATGTTCTAAATAAATTCGATTCATAACTAATTTTATTTGAATATCAGAATCTTTCCGTTACCATAGTAACCATTCCAATACGTTAAAAATATTAAATGGTTTGAGACTTTTTTGAATATGTAGGTACCTACATTGGTTTGTTCGATGCCATTAAAAATGAAAATTGTCAGAAAAATCAAATATTATATACAAATTATGCAATTTTATTATGCCTATATCTTTACTAATAATAAACACATTTTTACAATATATGTCTTAAAACTCGCTGTAATGTCTTGTGTTTCATTTTATTATTTCATAATTACATTTATTTCAAAGGTTTATTATTTTCAAGAACATATTCATTCGGTAGGAAAATGAAATATTGTATGAAAAGATATTAAAATGGCGGCGTTTATGTACGAAAGGCTTACTTTAAAAATAAGTTAAACATTATAATTATTCCAAATATTCACCATGTTTTTCACTTAAACGCTAAGTTATACTTCAAAATATATTTTTTTTGTGTAAATACCTACTTCTAACTTTTAAACTAACAGATATTTGCGTGCAAAATGTACACTTTTTTGACAGATATGACTTGGAAAATTTTGTATGAAAAAAATAATTATTGAAATATTTTTAAAATTCAGCATTTTTATCGCATTATTTTTAGCGTGACACTGCATCAGGTATACAGGTACACGTTCGCACATAAATTAGATTTTTAGATGCTCTTGGTTTTTCAGAAGGCGTGAGACAAACACACACACACACACATACACACACATACACACACACACACACACACACACATACACTAACATTTTGATTGCTTTATTACTTTAGATTGGACAATTGTTTCGCCCAGGCAACCCACCATTAGAAGAGTGATTTGTGCCAAATGGAAGTAAAAATAAAAAATATATTAGTGAATATTATGATATGAGATTAATACAAGACTCATAATAAATATAAAAAAATTAATGATAATTAGTTGATTTATAAAAAAAACCTATTTAATATGAATTTGAACGCAGTGTCAATCGCTAAAACCAGATGTTTTCAAAATGTTACTTAAAAAATATTAGCTAGGTTCTAGAATGAAAATTGAAAAACTAGCTTTGGAATAAGACATAAGAGCCAATTTACTCTCAATATCTTCAGCCATTACAATTTTATAGCCCTATACTAGAGTTTATAATAGTATAAGCACATAGGTTATACGATCCTGGGAAAATTCATAACCGCGAAGTATTAGTACAGTACCCTTCATTCCTCTATATATTATAGTGTCTACCTTGACCAAACTTTACTGTCGGATCTTGTAGGATAATCTACTTTGGAAGGCTTTAATTTGAATGGATAACCTCTTATATCCGCCTGCCCCCCTGTTACTTGGATCCAAGATCCGCAACTATAAAGTGTGAGCTTTCACGGTATTTTAAGCTGATGTAGTCCTTAGGGTTCTGCTACACTGGTGTAGAGTAAAAAAGAGTTAAAAATACCCTTAAATAGTTCGCAAAAGAATACTAATACATAATATAAACACTAAAAATAAGAATCTACTTCAGAACAGGTATTTTAATCAAGTGAAGTAGTTTACGATAAGGTTATACATACCTTCTATTATTCGCTGATTTCTTTTTATGTACACCGAATGCCCCTACAAAGCTGTGTGGGCATCATGAGACACAATAATACAGGATTCTTATACATACATACATACCATCACGCTATGTCCCTTACGGGGTAGGCAGAGAGAACCGAACGCCACTTACTTCTATCTTGACATACATTCATCGCCTCGACAACATTCATACATCGTCTTATACATGTTCGTCTGTTGTTTACGCTTCTAACATTTCCTTCTTTCAAAATACCGTTCACATGGACGTGCCATCCCTTCCTTGGGCGGCCCCGACCTCTCATTCAATTCCTGTCCGCAATGTATATATTCTACGTCAGGCGTTCCTCATTCATTCTCCCCATGTGCCCAAACCATCTCAATGTGTTCACTTTCAATTCTATTCATACATCGGTTCTATTACAGATTCTTCTTAGCGATCTCATTTCAACTGCATTTATTCTACTTTCGTGCGACTTCTGCCATGTCCAGGATTCACTTGCATACTTCAAGGTTGGCACTAAGATAGCATTATCAATGGCAACTTTAGCATTCTTAACTATAAAAGTACGTTCAAGCATTCTTTCTCGTCCTCAAATATTATACTACATTAGCACAATTGAATTCTGCGGCCAAATCCCTACTTTTGTAAAACTATTAAAAAAAACGTTATATTAGGTTAGGTAAGGTTAGGTTTGTGTACCGACATTTTGTCAAGGACAGCCACTTGGCTCTACCTTTAATTTCTGTGAAAAAGCGCCCTTATACGGATGTCTGGTTTGCGAGAATAACTCCCCTTGAAATCCCAAAACTTTATACTGTAGTCTATTGTCGATGAATGCTCCAGTAGTGACTTTACGATTAGATTCCCCAACACTTAATGACACATTCTGATACCTTGGTTTATCACTTTATTGACTCGTTCTAGTTGGTTATTTTATACCTACACGACGCGACGTAGCCATTGTATTCGTTTAATAAAACAGATTTATTGTGAATATTGACTATGTATTATTACCTCATTCATTCACATACAAAGCATCGTTAATTCCACTCGTAAAACAGACATTGGTTAAGATATGACCGCATAATTTGTAATAATCAAACAATGAACTTCATCAAACTTCTTGAACCGTTTCGCCGTGGAGGAGGGGAGGGGGGGGGCGATTTGCACATACCAACTGAGCTAATTTATTTGCGCTATACAGTATTCAGTTAAACAATCGACAGCAAATTCCATTTGATTGGACTTTAAGTCGGCGTATTCCTAGCGGGATAATTTTAAATAATGAACTTATGAGTTGTTCCCGCGCAACATTCACTTCTGATTTCCTCATTTCTTATTCTGTTGCAGACAGAATAGGTAATGAGGAAGTATTTTCATTTCTATAGATGTTTGAGTGCATTTTAGTCTATGTATGGTCCGCACATTTAGCGTGATAGTTTCGAAACCATACGTATGCATAGGCAGGATACATATTTCAAACATTTTTCTATTAAGACCTGCGGGAATATCATTGTTTTTTTTTAGATATGCTTAAGTTTCCCAAGAGTCTTATCCTTTGATATGTTAAGTATCTGGTAGGCAGAATTATTCCCAATTGAAAGCTTGATCGGTGCGTTTGTTTTGGGGGCAATTATTTGTAAGACTTAAGTGTTTTGATTAACTTTTTGAAGACATGCGCATTATGGCGGGCTTATTGCCAAATGGCAATATATTCCAACCAACCATATTCATTTGATGAAGCATACTGTTTCTATGATACGTACCAACAATGAATATTAATAATAATAATAAATTATTTGTATAGCGCCGTTTAATGATTCGAGTTCACACCAAGGGCGCTAATAGTTTAATGTTGTGTTGCTCTCTGAAACAAAGCTGTTTTTAGCCCTTTAGTGGAAGTGCTCTTGCTTTGAGGACTGCGGACATCTAGAGGCAGTGAATTCCACTTAATAAGACCACTCACACATATAATTAAAATATAAATACATATAAAACAAAAATAACAAAGAAACGGCAGGGACAGGAGAGGAGGGGATAAGAATAGGATAAGGAGACAAATTTAAGTGTTATGTGAAGGAAATGATTCCTCAGATCTCTATTGAAAGCGGGAAGTGTTAATGAAGCTCGAAGTTGCGATAGGATGTGATTCCAAAGACGAGCTGTTTGTATGGAGAAAGATGTGGTGAAAAAGGTGAAGTATTGTGCACTGGGATACTGAGCGTTCTTTCAGTATTTGATCGAAGTGTTATTTATATCATTAATAAATCGCCCATCGCCGTGAAGAACATAAAAATTCAAATACATTTTCACGCTCGCATTGCAATGCGTTTTAATTAAAATAAAAATTAAATTTCTGTATAATATTTTTCATGTTAATTTTTCCCAATTTTTTTTCCTTTAATTTTTCCGATATTTTAATGGTTTATCTGCTATTTAGTAACGAAGAGATCATTATAATTGGTCCAGCAATTCTTGAGTTATGTATAAATAGTCTAACTAACCCGACTTTGTTTTATTTATAAAGATTAGCTTTGCTTATTTTTAATCCATTAAAACACGTGTCATTTTTCAAATATAAAAATAAAGAAGATCTTTAATCCGAAAAAATAATGCTGAGTATTTTTCTGTTTAAAAAAAATACTAAATAATAGAATATCTGAACATCCACCAGCAAAATTTCCAAATGTAACCAGATAATTCCCGTATGTCGAAATGTTTATTTTCACTTTCCTATTGAATACACATTTTAATCCCTCAGATTTTAGAGTTAAGAGAAAAGAAAAACAGCGCACGCTGTATATAATTTATATAGGATGGTATATTCGTATTACCGCAATCAATTTTCAAGAGATTTTCTCTCTCAGTAGTGGGTGAAATTAATTTTGTTTTAGCTCAGCACATTTTCATTGAAACATACCATGTTTCGGACCTAAACCGTCGCGAGCATGTCAACGAATTCTCCCACATGGGAGTTTTCGTTTCGTCTTCCATATATTTGGTGATTTTTTTTTTCATGGCACTAATGATGTTATATTTTTGACGCAAAACCTGATTTAGAATAAGATGAAAATAAAAGATTATATAAGATACTTGAATATAAAATTGTAGAATATCAATTATTGTAGAATAGTTTTCGGCAAATAACTGGAGAAATTTCATTGGGGAGCGGGGCGGTTTGCATAATATATATACCATCCATGCAAAAAAAATTGTTTAATTTTGCGGTCAGCGCAGCCCACGTGATTTTTCTGGTTATTTGTCGAAAACCATGATTTTAATTTTTATCATATTGTTCTACTTGCACTATATTATGTACATATTGCATAAAAGAGGCTAATTGCCATTTGTAAATAAATCTGAATAAATTTCTCCTCTGTTGGGAATCAAACTTAGGGCACCGGTACAAAAACCAAACGGCCGGACACAATGCCACGGCAATCTGTAGTACTCTTTGTGATTAGCGTTTTTTATTTTAATCACAAAAAATATAGAAAAAAACACACAGTATAGGAATATGGTCATTTGATTATTATGATTATGATTAATTTTATAGAATATTTACAAGAAGGAAATTTGCGTGTTCAAAAAGTATAATTAAAACTCATCTCTCCATAACAGATACATAAAAAACAATTGGGTGCAACTGATAATTCATGCAATAAAAGAATGTACTCACTCTGATGTCAATTTACTATTATCGATGTATTAAATAGAATTTGTTTAATTATTATATTTAATTAACACGTAATTAGAGTTTACGTTGCGACGTTGATGAGTACGGACGCTCGCTCGCTTGTGTGAGATTGTTGGTGTTGTGTTGAGTGAGACCTGCGACCACCCACCTTGTTGAAGCGTCATTACGATTATTGCCACCACAATCAGTATCGTTAAACTTTTCGTTATTATTTTTTTCTTTTCTCTTTGTTTCGATTTACAATATACTTATATGCTATTTTCTTTGACTTAAGTTCGTATCGGTGTATACGAATATTTATTATTTTCTCTTGTTTTCTAATATAGTTTATTTCTTTCTAATTCAAGTTAATATCGGTGTATACAAACTATTATTTTCTTTCTTTTAATATAAGTAGTTACATATTTTTTTCTCTAACTCTTTTTTATTTTTAATCTACATTCTATAAGAAATAATCAACATGGAATCAGAGGATAAACCTCCAGATCCGCCAGACATTAATCAGTACAAAAGACGCCGCGAAAATACTGATCTTCCATCTCCAGTTGAATCGGCTCTCCCTTCTCCATCATTAACACCTACAAATGCTTCGCAAGAAATATTAAAATACTCTTTATTCTCATCTGGTCCCTTTCTCGTGTACGTACAAGATAGGGATGCTTCCAAGTCTCTTCACCCGATGAGATTCGGCAACCTTCTTTTCAAAAATAAAATCACCAATATTTCACCCGGAGGAGTAAAATCTGAAGGGCGTAATAAAATATCACTTACATTTACAAATCCCTCAGCCGCAAATACGTTCATTGAATCGTCATTTGTACGAAACAATGAACTCAAAGCTTATATTCCTAGGTTCAAGGTGTCAAAGATGGGCCTTGTTCGAGGCATTTCGACAGACGTATCCATAGACGAAATAATAGAGCATGCTTCGGTACCTTCCCAATTTGGAAAGGTATTAAAAGCAAGAAGACTGAATTATAAAGACAAAACTGGAGACTCTATATCATGGAAGCCTTCACAGACTGTCGTTTTAACTTTTGAGGGACAAAATCTCCCAAATCATATTTACTTATTTCACAACTCTTTGCCGGTAGAACTCTATGCGTTTCCAACTATTCTATGTTATCGGTGTTGCCGCTATGGCCACACAAAAGTACAATGTCGTTCCCCTCCCAGATGCTACAAATGTGGTGAAGCACATTTGGGTGAAAGTTGTACGAAAATGAACGATTTAAAGTGTCTAAATTGTACAGGGAAGCACTCTGCCGCAAGTATGATGTGCCCCGAATTGTCCCGACAAAAAAATATAAAACAAACAATGGCCGAAAAAAATATTTCTTACGTTCAAGCCTCTAAATTATTCCCTTCTTCGACCAAAAGCTTTTCCGAAATAACGTCATCAAACAATACTAGTTCCAATATTCTAAAACAATATTTAAATACAAACCAGTCAATAATGTTGATAATCCAAAGAAACCACAGAACTTTGATAGAAAATCACATGAATCTTTGTTGTCCTATTTAAATGGAGAAGCCACTAATCCATCAACGGGCTGTGTCTCCTCTTCAAGGTCTACAAATTTATCCAACATGCCTGAATCAAATAATGAAGAAAATACTGTAAATACATCTATTTCTAACATTATTCCAATAATTGCTCAGATCTTACTATCAATTTTAAGTAACACAGATAATTTACCGTCCATCGTTGCCAATGCCCTGCCTCTTCTTAAATCTATTCTAAATTCTTATAATGGACAATCGACGTCTGATTAACAATCCATTATGTATTCTTCAATGGAACTGCAGAAGCGCAGTATCCAATAAACAAGAAATAATTACTACTCTCCATAAACATTCTATTTGCGTTGCCGCAATATCGGAAACCTGGTTGCGTCCAGGAATAAATTATTCCATCCCAGGATATTCCATTTTACGTTCAGATCGCCCCGACGGACTCGGAGGCGGTACAGCTCTTCTCGTCAAAACCCACTTTTCCTTCACAAAAATCGATCTCCCTCCCCATCCTGTCATTCAAGTTGTGGCAGCCACTATCAACTCTATATCTTTTGTTTCAGTTTATGCCCCTCCCAAAACTGCTTTTGATACTAGTTATTGGAATTCAGTTTTACCACTTTTAAGCCCTTCCTTCCTCATTCTCGGTGATTTTAATGCACACTCCACTTCTTGGGGCTGCGGAATCAACGACAATGCTGGTAATTCTTTACTAACATTCATTGACGACAACAATCTGTGCATACTGAATGATGGCAGTGAAACTCGACTGCACCACCCAAATCAAAACCCTAGTGCAGTAGATATTTCCATTTGTTCTCTTAACCTTGCCTCGGGCTCAACCTGGAGTGTCACTCCTGATGCTCAATCTAGCGACCACTTTCCCATTCTAATAAATATTAATCACAGATACAATAATAATTATCATACGTCTTCACATGAAAAATATAGTTCTCATAAATATAATACAAAAAATGCCGACTGGCATAAATTCCGAGAAATTATTGAGTCCAAAATAAACACTTTGTCGTCAATTTCCTATAATACACAAATCGATAACACATTTTCTGATATTCTTTCAATTATTCACTCAGCAGCAGAAAGATCAATGCACGTCAAAACACAACGCACTCACACAAAACCTTCCCCACATGCTCCATGGTGGGATGAAGATTGTTCTGAAATAGTAAAATCAAGGAAATTGGCCATGAGAATTTACAGAAATAATATGACAAGTGACAATTTCTTTAACGCTAAAAGAGCTCAGGCAAAAGACAAAAAAAACTTGCGAAAGAAGAAACGACAAGGTTGGGTGAATTTTTGTTCATCTCTTTCTCCAAACTCTCCTATTACATATGTGTGGGAAAAAATCCGACAATTTCGTTCTGTTTATAATCCCCCAAAACAATACGCTCCCGATAACCAATGGAAGGAAGGCTTCCTAGATAAAATAGCTCCATCGTATGTTCCGCATCTCTCGGAATTAGAACAACATAGCCCTATCCTCGAAATCTCTCCTCCAAATAATAATTGGCTAACCTCCCCTTTCCATATTCAAGAATTAATGAACCCTCTCAAATCTTTACGCCACTCCGCTCCAGGAAATGATGGTATCCCTTATATAATTATACAGAAACTCCCAACAGATCTTCTACTTTATATTTTAAAAATGTTCAACTTCATTCTGGACTCTGGTTATGTTCCAAGAAGCTGGAAAACTCAGCTTATTATTCCCATTCCCAAACCTGGCAAAGACCCTAATATTGGATCATCATACCGACCTATCACCTTATCCTCTTGCTTTCTCAAATTGTTTGAGCACATGGTAAAAAATCGAGTCGATTGGTTCGTGGAACACCACCAAATTCTTTCCTCTATACAATTCGGATTCAGAAAATCGAAATCAGTTATGGACAACTTAAGTATACTAACAACCGATGCCCAAATTGCCATATCACAGCAGCAAGACATGATAACAGCTTTTCTTGATGTAACTGGTGCATTCGATAATGTCAATCTTCCAATACTTAAAAATAAACTGATGTCATTAGAAGTCCCAGTTAAACTCTGTAATCTTATACACAATATATTTGCACAAAGATGCATCGAGATACTTGGTTGTGACAAAACCTTTTCTCGAACCATCTGGAAAGGTTTACCCCAGGGATCGGTGTTAAGTCCCCTGCTCTTTAATATTTATTGCTACGACCTGGATATATCTCTTCAAGGTATATGCTCTACTCTCATATATGCAGATGACATAGTTTTGTACTTAGCTAATAAATATATACATTCTGCAGTGAAATCAATAAGTAAAGCTCTAAATCTTTTAAATAAATGGCTACACTCAAATGGTCTTATGTTGGCTCCTCAGAAAAGTCAAATCATGGTATTCTCAAGAAAACATCATGTGCCTCATATTTCTGTTAAAATTGATACTGTCGAAATACCTAAAGTTGAGTCAGTTAAATTCTTAGGCATACTACTACATCGTAAACTATCTTGGAAACAGCACATCGAGCATGTTGTAGCTAAATGCGAACATAGTATCAACCCACTTCGAGCAGTTTCACGAGTATGGTGGGGAGCTCATCCTGCAACCATGAAACTGCTTTACAACTCCTTAGTTCGAAGTCACTTAGATTACGGTTGTTTCTTGTGGGCTCCTCTTCCCAAATACTTACAAATCAAAATCGATAGAATACAATCAAAATGTCTTAGACTTATTCTTGGTGCGATGAAGTCCTCTCCGATAAATGCTCTACAAGTCGAATGTACTGAAATGCCCCTTCAACTTAGAAGACAATACCTATCCGATAAATTTTTATCCAAAAGATTAATGATTTATACGCACCCTCTTTTAAATCGTTTAAGAACCTTATCATCTGTCTGGTCTTCTAAAGAACCCTTGTCAAATAAACCAATGCCATATCTTTGTTGCAGTCTGTCAACCATTTCAGCTCAGTACCCTATATCTTCACAACTAATACTTCCATATTATCGCATTCCTTATGATGCTACGACACTTGAACCTTCTGTTTTTGAAAATATTGGTCTTAATAAATCTCTCACCTTGTACGAAAATCAAATTAATATTGTATTTAACAATGCTACATCTGATAAATGGCCAGACTATACCTATATATATACCGATGGCTCAAAACTCAGTGCTGACAGTAGTTGTGGTGCTGCTTTCTATATTCCCTCTTTTAACGTTCAGATGAAATTCAAACTCCCTCCTAATTCTTCCGTTTTCACTGCAGAATGCATAGCAATTAACGAAGCAATTAGCTATATAAAAAACCTCAACCACTCTAAATACATTATTTTTACTGATTCTCTAAGCGCTACCAAACTACTTACAAACAATTTATATAAAACCCCAGACAATGATTTAATTTGCACTGTGAGATCTAATCTATTGATATGCAGCCATCAAAATATAAAAATTGAATTTGCTTGGATCCCAGCTCATTTGGGTATCAAAGGAAATGAAACTGTGGACCAGCTAGCCAAATCAGCAGTTTGCGATGGTTCTCCTGTTCCAAATTTTTCTCTGCCATTGACCGATCTTATAGCTTGTTTGAGGCGTGATTCGTGGAAGCGTTGGTCTGACGAATGGGAATTTACGAGTAAAGGAAAAGGATCTTACTATAAATCGATTCAAAACACCATTCCAAAACATCCCTGGTTTCAAGCGATGAAGATATCAAAAAGAGAAATTTCCAATATTTGCCGACTCCGAATTGGTCATTGTATATTGGCTTCTCACTTATATAAGATTTGTGTTGTGGATAGTCCATTCTGCCAATGTGGATTGGATGTTGAGTCGCCCGACCATGTGTTCTTTTGTTGCCCAAATAGATCTGCATTTGATCTTTATGATTCTATTGTTGATGTTCCTCGTCCCTTTAATATCGCCCACCTATTATCACTCAACAAAAAACGCATTTATTGCCAAGTTTCTAAATTTCTTTTCTCTAATCAAATTAACCTATAAATCTTCAACTTGCAATTAAATTAATTCTTCAAATAAGTATAAATAATAATTTTTGTGTCTCATAGACACAAGAATGGCACAAATCACCCTCAATTTGGGTGGGTTGCCTAATTAATAAAAAAAAAAAAAAAAACACGTAATTAGAATGTGGAGGAAAGTACGCGATACGTCTAGGCCGGGCGACTGAAGAAATTCCGAATGCTGAGAGTAGGAGGAGATCATTGTTAATACGTTCAGCTTGAGTTGGTAGCCATGACAAGCCAGTAGTAATGTGGGGACATCCTAGGGCTGGTCCACCACAATAGTAAGAAAAAACATATTTCCCTTTACCAGAGTGCAAGCACTCGTGTGTAAAGGAGACATTTAAAAACAAAAGACACAAAATATTATACATACATAATTATTATCTATGCAAAAAGAAGTTAATATAATTTTTTTTTTTTTAAAAAATGAATATGTCCTTGTTGAACAAGTACATATACATCTTCCTACGTTCCCTAAAATAAACATAAATGCTTGTGCTATAGGTGAACGAAATCGGTCGAGGCAGGATTCGAACTCGCGACCACTGGATTACTAACCCAATGCGCTAACCGCTCTGCCATCGACCCATCTAAAATAAATCATCATTTAAAAATCAGTCATATTTAATAAGTTTATTTTATTTTTTATTTCCATAAACAAAGCGATACAATATTTATTAAAAATAGCATATAGTTATGTCAAGGAATCAACTCACTAGGTGATCCCTTGACATAACTATACGCTATTTTTAAGAAATATTGTATCGCTTTGCTTATGGAAACTTCACTTTGTTTGTGTCAACTCACTAGGTGATTCCTTGACATATCGAATACTTAATACTCAGCGGAGAAGGGGTCATCCGCCAGCAACTTGGTGGTCTAGCTTTCAAAAGAAAATTCATTGGGACCTTGACGACTCAGAACAGGTGGGAATAGGCTAATAAGAAGCCTAGGTGATCGCATATTAATTTGTGCCAGAAAATGATTGAGATTAAAATACACAGTTGTATGTATATCTTACATGTATAATTATTTTGTACGTGTGTGTCACTGAACTCATATACGCTGGACCGATTTTGATTAAATTTTTGAATCGAAGTGTGTTTGTGTGGGTCCTAGGATGGTTTAAAAATCAAATCAATAATTGTAAGAGAAGACATAATGTAGGTACTATAAAAAACATGTCAAAAAATGTGTGCCTATTATTATAAAACTATTATTAAAAACAGAAGTTTCATTAATATCTTCCAACTGTTGATTCGTTCAAGAGAATTTATTTTACTTAATGAATCGACAGTATGAAGCCAAGATACGCGAGATTCGAGATATACCAGGTATATATTTTTCATGTTTTTTTCAACTACGAAGTCAAAAAACACCAACTTCGCAGCATATATGTTTCATGCATGGATTTACTCAGAATTTGGAGTAGAACATTTAGTATGTCTGTGTGTGTCCATCCCCCCCCCTTATAACTTTTGATCCGCTTGATTTGATCCGCAGAAAGTAAATTTAAATTAGTTGGAAGAAATTGCCATACGGCAATAAACTCGCCACTTGCGCTAGGAGCAAGGAAGTGTTCATCATCATCATCAAAATTTAATGCCTAAAAACTGTTATTTATTTATTCATTTATTTATTTATTTATTTATTTATTTATTTATTTATTTATTTGTTTGTTTATTTATTTATTTATTTATTTATTTATTTATTTATTTATTTATTTATTCATTTATTTATTTATTTATTTATTTATTTATTTGATAATTTATTTATTTATTTAAAAAAGGATACAAATACACAATATTTATAGATTATTATATAATGATTAATTATTTATGAATGACTCAACTTCAAAAAGAGAATTATCTCGTGTTTTGAAGTGAGTCATATTTCACAGAAACATACAAACTAACTACAAACTAACTAAATCTACAAAAATCTTAACCAAGGCATCATATAAAGGAACATTTATATTGATATAAACTAAAAAGTAAGCAAAAACTTGACAACCCAAGCAAAATATATAACGTTATACTCAGAATTTTAAATTTTATTTAAGCAAAATATATTATACTTACTCAGAATTTAAATTTTTTGTTTCAGTCAGGAGTTATCAAAACAAAATATTTTAGTATCGTTTAATGATTCGGCGGATATTTTGTGGTAGTTAATAATAACCATATTTGGATTATCCAACTGTCGATTTGTTCAGGAGAACTTTGTTCTCTTAACATATCGACAATGTATCAAGCCAGAATACGCGAGAATTGTATGGAGAGGTCTACTTTTTTCATGGATTTTCCAACTTTGAAGTCAAAAAACACCAACTTAGAGGATTCGCAGCATGTATGTTCCATACACGGATTTACTCAGAATTCGGAGTAGAACATTTCGTGTGTCTGTGTGTGTGTGTGTCTGTGTGTGTGTCTGTGTGTCTGTGTGTGTGTCTGTGTGTGTGTGTGTCTGTGTGTCCGTCCCCCCCTTATAACTTTTGATCCGCTCAATTTACAGAGCCTAAAATTTCAGAATGTATAAACAGTTACAGGCCTACAAAACTTTTATACTCGGAATTTTGAATTTTTGTTTCAGTCAGGGGTTATCAACTTTTGAATTTTTATTTTATTTTTCCATATATCTCAGAAACCATAAACGGTAGAACGCTGAAAATTGGTACAAACATAGACAAATACAAAATCTCAAATTAGTTTTTTCAAAAAAATTCCAGGGTTTCTCAAACATTTTTTATTAAGAAAAATATTTTTTTTATGATAAATTTATGAGTTTAACTGCCTATATTTCCAAAACTTTTACAATTATCGAAAAAAGCCGAAACACCCCAACTAGATAATTTAATTTTCTATAAAAAATATTAACATTGTAGTAGAAGATCTCAATTTTTTTTTAACATTTTTTTTAAAAATTGAATTTAGTGACGACATCGCTTCATACATTTTGTATGGCAGTCGCCTATACACAATATGTAAGAAGACTTAATAGTTTGTTACTTCATCTCCAAACATACATACATACCATCATGCAATTTGCATATTCTGGGTAGGAAAAAGGATCTTCTTCCATACTATCCTATCTTGACATACATACCTACATATGTTGTATAGAAAACAAAATATCTGAAAATATTCAATAATTTGTATCTATGGGTTTATAGTTTGGTACATATTCTTCAACTATACATACTATCGCTATCGACAGTTGGATCTCATGTGTTACATGCAACTAGTAATATAAAATTAACTATAAACCACTTATTTTTGTGAGTACAAAAATGAGTGGTTTATAGCTAGTTTAATCCAACTGTCGATTTGTTCAGGAGAACTTTGTTCTCTTAACATATCGACAATGTATCAAGCCAGAATACGCGAGAATTGTATGGAGAGGTCTACTTTTTTCACGGCTTTTCCAACTTTGAAGTCAAAAAACACCAACTTAGAGGCTTCGCAGCATATATGTTCCATACACGGATTTACTCAGAATTCGGAGTAGAACATTTCGTGTGTCTGTGTGTGTGTGTGTCTGTGTGTGTGTCTGTGTGTCTGTGTGTGTGTGTGTCTGTGTGTCCGTCCCCCCCTTATAACTTTTGATCCGCTCAATTTACAGAGCCTAAAATTTCAGAATATATAAACAGTTACAGGCCTACAAAACTTTTATACTCGGAATTTTGAATTTTTGTTTCAGTCAGGGGTTATCAACTTTTGAATTTTTATTTTATTTTTCCATATATCTCAGAAACCATAAACGGTAGAACGCTGAAAATTGGTACAAACATAGACAAATACAAAATCTCAAATTAATTTTTTCAAAAAAATTCCAGGGTTTCTCAAACATTTTTTATTAAGAAAAATATTTTTTTTATGATAAATTTATGAGTTTAACTGCCTATATTTCCAAAACTTTTACAATTATCGAAAAAAGCCGAAACACCCCAACTAGATAATTTAATTTTCTATAAAAAATATTAACATTGTAGTAGAAGATCTCAATTTTTTTTTAACAATTTTTTTAAAAATTGAATTTAGTGACGACATCGCTTCATACATTTTGTATGGCAGTCGCCTATACACAATATGTAAGAAGACTTAATAGTTTGTTACTTCATCTCCAAACATACATACATACCATCATGCAATTTGCATATTCTGGGTAGGAAAAAGGATCTTCTTCCATACTATCCTATCTTGACATACATACCTACATATTTTGTATAGAAAACAAAATATCTGAAAATATTCAATAATTTGTATCTATGGGTTTATAGTTTGGTACATATTCTTCAACTATACATATGTACTATCGCTATCGACAGTTGGATCTCATGTGTTACATGCAACTAGTTTTTTCATATATTCTACCCCGTCCATGAATTATCCAACTGTCGATTTGTTCAGGAGAACTTTGTTCTCTTAACATATCGACAATGTTTCAAGCCAGAATACGCGAGAATTGTATGAAGAGGTCTACTTTTTTCACGGCATTTCCAACTTTGAGATCAAAAAACACCAACTTAGAGGCTTCGCAGTATATATGTTCCATACACGGATTTACTCAGAATTCGGAGTAGAACATTTCGTGTGTCTGTGTGTCTGTGTGTGTGTATGTCTGTGTGTGTGTCCGTCCCCCCCTTATAACTTTTGATCCGCTCAATTTACAGAGCCCAAAATTTCAGAATATATAAACAGTTATAAGCCTACAAAACTTTTATACTCAGAATTTTGAATTTTTGTTTCAGTCAGGGGTTATCAACTTTTGAATTTTTCCATATATCTCAGAAACCATAAAAGCTAGAACGCTGAAAATTGGTATAAACACAGAAAAATACAAAATCTCAAATCGATTTTTTCAAAAAAATTCCAGGGTTTCTCAAACGTTTTTTATTAAGAAAAATATTTTTTTTATGATAAATTTATGAGTTTAACTGCCTATATTTCCAAATATTTTAAAAATATCGAAAAAAGCCGAAACACCCCAACTAGATCATTTAATTTTCTATAAAAAATATAAATAATGTATTAGCACATCCCAAACTTTTTTTAACAATTTTTATAAAAATTGAATTTAGTGACGACATTTCTTCATACAATTTGTATGGCAATCGCCTACACACAATATCTAAGAAAACTTAATTATTTGATACTAATCTCCAAACATACATACATACCATCGTGCTGTTTTCATATTCTGCGTAGGATCAAAGGACTGACCTCCATACTATCCTATCTTGACATACATACATAGGTACAAGTGTTGTATAGAAAATCAAATATCTTAAAATATTAAATAATTTGTGTTTATGGGATTATAGTTTGGTACTTATTCTTCAACTATACATACTATCGCTATCGACAGTTGGATCTCATGTGTTACATGCAACTAGTATTATAATCCAAATATGGTCAAAATATCTTAATTTATTCAATAATTTGAATTTATGGGTTTATATTTTTGTACGAATTCTTCAACTATACATTCTATTGGGTCTCGTTAGTTAGTTAGTTTGGGTTTCGTGTGGTACATGCAATTTGTTATAAATAATTCTTCCGTACGTATGTATGTATGTCACTGAAAACCTAAACAACCGGACTGGTTTTGATTAAATAGCAGGCAATCTAACGTTTGGGCAGAACAAAGTCTGTTGGGTCCGCTAGTAATTTATAAATTTTGAGTATTTCTGTTAAAATGTTCTCTGCTGCGTTGAACGCTTAGAAGTGGATTTTCTCCTCTTGTATTTATAATTTAATATATTTCGGCATTGTTTACCGGAGAGGCAGTTCCTGTAAAGTGTGCCATCGAACTGTGATTTGAAGATATAATAAAACAGAATGGAGCCCTTCCAATACTATGGTTCATCAAGAACCCTAAGGAGTTATAGGCTATTCACCTGAATATGCTAATATCCCCGAACGCTTAGACAAATCATGTTTGTGCATATTGTGGTATCGTTAAATTTTGCAGTGTCGTAAAGCACACCCAAGTGCTTAACGTCGGCAGTAAATGTTCATTTTAACTATGTGTTTAAAGGTAAAAGAATCAATTGTTATGTTTTATGCTTGGAATTTATAGCAAACGTGAACACTTTCCACCCGGGACTCATGTAAGTTGTGGAGGTATTGCCCTGTGTTTTGGAATCTATGTATGCACACGTATTGTTTGGTCTAGTCATTATTCGGTTTCAATAGAAAAGGTAAATACCCAATAAAACGGAGTTAAGACGATCAATAAACACAGGTTATAGCTTTTAAATACTACGAATTACCATAAATCTAGGCTATAAACCGATATTTAGTGAAAATGTTAATACTAGATATACCTATATTGATTTGTAAGTTTTAAGAATGTATTATTTCACGTATTTAACGGATGAATTATGAACTAAGTATTAAATGTGAATCCATTCGATAGTTTTTATGCAATAATCAAAATACAGATTTAACCTACTTCATAACGAATGGAACTTGACAATGGAAGATAATATTTACGCCACATTACATATACGAGGAGCATTTTAAGAAAAATATGTATTGTTGTGTTCCTTATACGTTTTTATCAACATTTATTATTGGGAATCGCATAACATACTATTATTGCAATCACCTTGAACTAAGAAGAAAGAAATATAAAAGACGACACGATGGACATAAAAATTGACCCTTACAAAGCTAAGAGTATAAAGAATATAGGAAGAAAAGTGTAAATTAATTTGATTTTAATTAGCAAAGTAGACACAAATTATTCCGAAGAGTTAGAAAGACCTCGACACAATATACATACACCTACTTAAGTGTTTTATATAATTTCTATTTGGGAGTCTTGTCAATAAACTATTTTTGATTTCAGAATTTTTTCTTAATATGTTGTTCCTATATTGATATCAATATCAACGAGTTGACTGCAGAATAAAATGGCATTGAGTTGATTTTAATGTCTCTAATCAATCATGCGCCATTTCCTTTAAGTGAAGACTATAAAACGAGGAATCAAGAGGAAACCTACGGCACGAATAGGATGTTAATTTGTATACATTAAATATTTTATACCACTTTAACATCCTAACTTTGTTTATATTGGCGAATCACACTAAAACTGCTTGAATCTCATAAACACACAACCATAAAATGGAGATTTAGCGACAGATTCCGAGAATGGGAGTAATTTATGAGATTTCAACAGAGACGGAAAACGTATTAGCTAGTAGATTCTATTTGAAAATGGTTATTTGGGACACTCATGGAATAGATTTAAAATTCGACATCAGAGTTAATGAGCTGTAAACTATGTGGTATAGATGTGTTCTTCAATTCTTGGGTCATATTGCCAGGGGAGAACCAGATTGCATCGAAAAGCTTGTTTGTAATGAGCAGCGTAGATTGACGAATATAGAGTTATTTTGTTGAGCCTGCATTATAGTAACAAATATTATTTGAGATATGGGTAGTTGAGTATCATATGTATATGTTCGTCTTTTGTTGTTCGTTTTTATATTGTCGTGTTATCGTTTTCTTGGACGATTCCGACATATTGTTCCATTCCTGTCTACTTTGCATTTTTTTTCATGAGGTTTATTCTTCCATTAAAATGGAGGATGCGCAACAGATGTAAACCACAGGATTAGTATGGGATGGATGATATTTAGATCTATGTCGGTAAGCCTATGCGATCCAAAAATACCAGCAACATTGAAAGGAAAAGTGTACCAGACAATCGTCAGACTGGCATTCCTCAATGACTCCGAATGTTGGACAATGAACAACTCCTACTCTAGGCAACTGAAAACTGCTGAAATGCTGAGATGGGTAGCTGGAGAGTCCTTACGGAACAAAATAAAAAGTTCACGTATTCGTGAAAGCCAAGACGTTACTGATATACATATTAAGGTAGGAAAGACAGTTGTAAACCGAGCTATCTCCATGGATCTTCTTCGACTTACATCCAGAGAAAGACCGAAGAGAATTCCTGGATCGTGCAAATATGAAATCAATTGCAGAGACATGGCCTAGATGACATAATACAGGATAGATGGTCCTATAATTTAAGGACGAGGAGAGCTGACCCCAACAGTCTGCACTAATAAAGTTTTGGGATAAAGCAAGGATATAGCATCTCGCTGTGTTCAGTTTTATTCATTTTATAAGAACAACTTTTATTTTATATTCTTTTCTAATATTTTATACTCTGTTATTATTTTTTTAAGATCTCATTAAAACAACAATTTTATTCTGCATAAAATATAAAATACGGTTTATTGCAAGGCTTGATATCTGCGAAAAAAATACTCAATAGAGATCATGTGCGATTTTATTTTACTTTTTTCCGTGTGGAGTTTCGCTAAGTAAGTTCATATTTCATATAATATTCAACCTAAACCCATAAATAATAGTTTGGTCACAATCCACATTTTCCCTTCAACATCAAAGATTTTCAGCCAATCTTGCAAAAATCTTTCTTTTTGGATAAGTACTAACTTCAGCAGGCTCCGGGTACAAATAACATTTAATAATAATTTATATTTGTGGTTTTTTTGAATTGCAATTAGATATACGTATATTATTTTACTATTATTTGTTTCTCCTTGTTATTTCTTTTTATCAAAAAGTATTATGTATGGTGAAATTTCTTCTTTTAACGTTTCAAAAAATTTATCAAACTTAACGACATTAAAATTTAACACTGTACACAAAATTGAAATAAAATAAAACTAAACAAAACCAGCAACTCAAACGACTAACCAAAATGTCGCCTAAATTTATTATCCCTGTCGCAAATATGTTTTATTTTTATCACCATTTTATTACGTATTTTATAACAGTAGATCTTTAAAACAAAAAAAAAAGATAATCGAATAATTAGATTAGGTATATGATTGTAAAATTACTAGTTATTCTTCTTCTTCTTCAATGGCGCTACAGCCCATATCGAGCCTTGGCCTCCGTCAGTCTTCGCCTCCAGCTTCTCCTATCTTCTGCAGCAACTTTCCAACTGCCCGGCACTTGCAGTAGTTGGGAAGCATCCCTTCCAACTTCGTCCTCCCATCGCAGCCGCGGTCTTCCAACCTTTCGTCTTCCACCTGGATGTCCACACAGAACTTTCTTTGGTATTCGCTGTGGTGGCATTCTCTGTACATGTCCGGCCCATCTCAATCTGCTCAATCTGACATGCACAGAGAGCCTGGAAGTTTTGTAGATAGCATACAGCTCATTATTGTATCTAATCCTCCAGGCGTCACCATCAGGCACAGGTCCTAGGATTCTACGAAGCACTCGTCTCTCAAACGTGTCCAGTATTTCAGCAGATTTGGCTGTAAGTGTCCATGCTTCACATCCATATGTTACAACTGTTCTAATAATGGTTTTATACAGCGTGATTTTCGTTTTTCTATGGACACTTCTTGATTTGAACACCGGTAGAAGAGAGAAGAATGCTCCGTTACCTGTTGTTATTCTGTTTTTTATTTCTGTTGTGTCCTCATTATCTTTGTTGATTGTGGAACCCAGGTATTTAAAGTCTTCAACAGTTTCAAAGTCATAATTGTCTTTCAAATGTATTGTGTTTCCTTGCCAACGGTTTGCGCTTCTGGTCTGTTTCATTGCTTTTGTTTTATTTTTATTGATCTGCAGACCTACTTCTGCTGCTGCCGTTTCAAGTGGCTCAAAGACTTCTCGAATAGCTGCGAGGGATCTGCCCATAATATTAAGGTCATCCGCATAACCCACTATTTGGCTACTCTTATAGTGTATAGTGGAGCTGGTGTCTACGGATGTTTTCCTAATGACATACTCTAGGGCTAGATTGAAGAGTGTGGGTGCCAAGCCATCGCCCTGCTTAAGACCTTGAGATACTAAGAACCCCTCAGTCATCTCACCCTCTATCTTGACTTTGCATTTCGTACTACTCATTGTTGTTTTCACTAATCTTACAAGCTTCGTTGGAATTTTAAAAGCAAGTAATATTTCGTAGAGCTTTTCCCGACTTATACTGTCATACGCTTGTTTAAAGTCTATAAATAGCTGGTATACGTCAACGTCGAACTCCCAGCATTTTGACAGTATCTGTCTCACTGTGAACAGTTGATCAGTAGTTGCTCTGTTTCTTCTGAACCCAGCTTGGTATTCCCCTATGATAGTTTCTGAATAGTGTTCTATCTTTTCTTTTAATATGATTGTTAGTACTTTATATGCAGTGCTTAATAGTGAGATGCCTCTATAATTTTCACATTTGAGTTTGTCTCCTTTTTTGTGTATTGGACATATGATGCTCAGCTGCCATTCTTCAGGGATTTCTTCTTTACGCCAAATTTTAGTTATTAGCTGATGAAGTAACCTATGTAGGTGTTCACTGCCATACTTTATCAGTTCAGATGCGATATTATCCACCCCGGGTGTCTTATTATTTTTGAGCTTCTTTATTGCTAGCTTTGTTTCTGTCAGGGTTGGTGGATTCACCTCCTGATCTTCCTCTGGTGGTATAATTGCTGTTGGCTGGTTTCCTGTGTTTGCGTGTGGGTTGAGTAGCTGCTGAAAATAATCCTTCCATCTGTCCTTTATCTTGTTAGCATCCGCTATGATGTCACCATTTGTATCTCGGCATAGAGTAGTATTCGGCTTAAATCCTTTCTTAAAAATGTTGACTCCTCTATATGCTTCCCGTACATTATTTTCTGTGAAGTCCTTTTCTACTTTCAGCAATATATTATTCATGTATGCCCTCTTTTTCTTTCTCAGAAGTTTTTTCGATTCTCTCCTTGCTTCCTCGTATGCTTGTTTTTTTGCTCTGGTTTCTCGTTCTATATACACTCTTCTAAGCCTATTTTTATTTTCTATACTAGCTCGACACTCTGCATCGAACCAAGGATTTCTGTTTTCTTTAGGTCTGTTGCCCACACTATCCTCGGCTGAACTCAGCATAGCGCTCCTTAGCATGTCCCAGTCAGCCTCCAATGCTTCTCGGGAGTCTGTGTCACTTAGATTACTTGGTAGGCTTTGTCTCAGTGTTCCGTGATATAACTCGAGTCCTTCAGGAGTTTTGAGTGCCTCAGTATTAATCTTTGGGAGTGTTTGGTGCTTTTTAGTTATTACCAGATCATAATTAGCGATGAATTCAACGTTCATATAATATTTTCAATGAAAATCATAAACCAACTGTTATCATAAACCATAAACCAACAGAATCGACAAACATTGTCCTGCCCGAACCATTGGCTTGCCAAATATTTTAGCCGTTTAGGAGTTCGGTGACATACACCCATCAGAAGAATTATTTTACAAAGATATTAATGCATTTTCTAACTGTCGATTTGTTCAAGAGAATAAATTTCTCTTAACATATCGGCAAATTATCAAGCGAGATTTCTATGCAAGGTCTATATTTTATCACGGATTTTCCAACTTGTCCAAGTGTCAAGCGAGATTTCTATGCAAGGTCTATATTATCACGGATTTTTCTACTTGTCCAAGTGTCAAGCGAGATTTCTATGCAAGTTCTATATTTGTCACGGATTTTCCAACTTGTCCAAGTATCAAGCGAGATTTCTATGCAAGATCTATATTTATCACGGATTTTCCAACTTGTCCAAGTGTAAAACGAGATTTCTATGCAAGGTCTATATTTATCACAGATTTTCCAACCTTGACGTCAAAAAACCCCAGCAGCATATTTGTTTCGTATGTGAATTTACTCAGAATTCGGTGTAGAACATTAAGTGTCTGTGTCTGTGTATGTTATTATGAAGAATTTTTTGCCTTATTTTCATTGCGTATTTTCATTTTTCACGGGCTACTAAAATTAACTATGCCAATATAAATTTAACACCCAACCCAATAACAAGTTGCTACATTCTGAAATCTTATGATAATTGTCCTCTCGCAGATTCAGAGTGAACATAATATTTTCACTATAAACTTTGACTCCACTGTGTATCGAACCCAGGACCTTAAGTGTCAGATATCTTACAGAGCCACGGAGGCCGGTTAAGACCTATATTAAACCTATCTTGGATTTATTTAATCCCTTAATAATATATTTCCTTTTAATCGGCACTTCCTTCTCAATAATAAAAGCAAACGAAATTAAAGAAATTTATTGCTTAGATTCACATAATAATTATTAACACTCCTCGTCCGTTGTTCCGGAGGCCATTAAAGTGTACTTTTAATACACTTAATATCCTTCACGGAACAAAAGTTTATGTAAATGAAAGGAGAGAACAATGTTGCCAGGATACAGGAGAGAAAAATGGTCATTTTGTTTTAAACTGTGAAATAGGCACTCCAGTTTTATTTAAAAAAACTACAATTGCACTCGAACTAAATTGTATGATTTTTTTATAACAATTGAAAGTTGGCTTTGGTCAATTTGCTTACTTAATAATAATAATGAACACTTCCTTGCATCCTGCGCAAGTGGCGAGTTTATTGCCGTATGGCAATTTCTTTCAACTAACCAGTATTTCCAGCCCAGATAAGCAATATTTGCGTGTGAAGTGAATTTAAATAAATTTCTCCTCTGCTGGGAATCAAACCAAGGACGCCCGCACAGAAACCGAACGGCTTAACAACTGTGCCACGGCGATGGGCTTCCCTTTTTTTACTATTCAGATACCTATCTTTTAAAATCTGATAGGGTCTAAGCGAGTATTCGACTTACAAATTAACAAAATTTGAAAAGAATCGAATGAGTACCTTAGTCTTTAATCGATAAAGTAGAATAAACACGCCGTACATAGCACACAGCACATAGTATAAGCAGGTACATTGTGATGAAACTTTCAGAATACAATCTCAGCATGATACTTGTTGATAATCTGTAATAAAAATGACCTTATAAATTACGATTTCATAGCTCTCCGTGATATCCTCTTGGGTTAGTGAGGAGTAAAAAATAAAATAGCACATTATGTATGACACGTATTGGCATAACAAAGATTGAAGTATCAGAGCAACAAAATTGACTTACCGTTCTGTTTCCCATATGCTTGACCCTACAATGGAGTAGGGCCGATTGTCCTACAATGGCTGTGACGTTCCTCGGGGAGACGTCATCAAAATAAGGTCTCTCTGGAGAAGCCTGGAACCTCTGTCTAGACTGCAGTTCTGATGATAATCCACTCAGACTGACTGTGCCTGGAACAAATAAATCACCACAGTTGAACATTACACAATCCATTCAATTTTGTATTCACAAGAAACCTTAGTTTCAATTGTTAGATTTGTTTTGTAAATTAAAGTGAGGAGGACAGTTGAGGATAATTTGGAGACTATTAAACCTGCCTGGTGGGATTTCTTTTGTTTATTTACATACTTAATAATTGTTTTGTTTATTTACATACTTAATTTTTTTAATATTATTTAAACATATTATTCAATTATAAATTGTTCAAAAATTACATCAATAAGAAGGGATATTTGGTGAACGTTTCGCAAGCGCATTAAATGATCACGTAAACCAGCCGATGACATGTCGTAAGCCCTGTAGGTGCTTTGAGTTCCTGGTTCTTTTATAATATCAAAGTAAAAGTTTGCCAATAAAAATATCATCTGACTCCAGATAGGGAACAAAATCCAATGTTTGCGTATATGCAATTGTTGTTAGTTATTTTATTTTTTGATAGTATGTAGGTGTCTTGAGTTCCAGTTTCTCTTGTTATATTCCAACTTTGTCTCTATTGAGCTGTTGAATTTGTTATAAAGGCTCAATTTAAAGAGAGACACACAGTACAACAAACTGGTGTACAGCAATGCCTGTTAAAATACTTTTTTCATTTGCTGGAATTCGAACCCAGAACGAGCCTGGAAAGAAGCCGAATGACTTACCACTGAGACAAGGCGGTCGTCAATAAAATAAAACAATAATTAGCACTGGTCACGTATTTCTTATTTATAAAATCATTACACCGGAGTGCTTTGCAGTAAATTTCGTATCTAAAGGTATAAAAACATAAAAACAATTAATAATGTACAGACAACTTAGAAGTCCTTTTCGTTTAAAATTTAAAACCGTACATCAAAATAGAAGCAACATGAACGGTCGGGAATTAAGAAATAAGAGACTATCTTTCTCTCTCTCCGTAAAGTTGAATTTAATAGGACCTAGCTGAGACACAACATGACAGGAAAAAATAGAGTGATTCACGAGGAACAAATTCAGTTTAAGCCGAGGTCTGGATTGTTTGAAAATAAATTCAGTTCTTTAATGTGGAAAATGGGTAAAAGCCAGAAAAGCTGGGGAACTTCAAAAAGGAAAGAATCGATAAATTTTCTGCAACATGTAGCAGTGTAATAGGCGGTCCTTCACGTCAACCGCATACCGTCCGTTCGCTGAAGTTCCAGGATGGTCCAAAGGCAGAAGCTCTTAGTAAACAGTTTCACGTTGAATAATAATACTAACGTTAAAAACAGTTTCGTCAGGTTGTTTCCTAGCAAACGTTAAATGAAACATGCATGGAACACACACTTCCAAAACATGAATTATTTTCTGTGTTTGTATAAAATTATATACTATATAAAATATAATAAAAATAACACAGTAAGATTCAACTCTGTTAATTTACCCCATTCCCAATTCATAGTCATAGATTTGATTAAGTCATCGTAGGACAAAAGAGTTAAAAAAACATCGTAAACATATGACAACGAAGAAGCACATTAGAGTGTTTATATGTATTCCTATTAATTTATGAATAATAATGTTCTTGGTTTATTATGCAAAAATATTTTTTCACTTAATGTGCCAGACTTATTGCCCGCAGGCAATTTCTACCAGTCAAACACACTAGTAAGTATACGTGTAAACAAGTATTTAAAAATAATAATAATAATAATATTAAGAAGAAATACAAGAGTAAATGCAAATAAATGAAAATGTTAAAAAAAAGGAAAATGGATGGGATGCGAAGGGAAGAAGGATAAAGGAATTATAAGGTGTGGATAGGAAGTGTGGACTTTAGAAGCTTCAAGAAAACCATCAAGCTAGGAGCTTCTCTATTACCATTGGGTAATTGGTCTACAGCCGGGCTGCGTGTATTGTGAACAAGTAAGTGTAGGAGGATGTGTGGTGTATTGGTATGAAAAGTGTACTATGGTTTTGAGACCGTAAATTAAGACTATGAGAGTATAGATGGGTGAATTTCTACTTGAGGTACTTAGGTTCTTACTTACTTTCCGTGTCCAAGATCATCAACCTATATTGTGTCCCTCCAGTGATTTGCAGCCATAATAGCATTCTGATTCGCTTGCCACAGATCCTCCTCAGAGCAACCTCAGAGGTACTTAGGTGTATGAGGGTTAAATAAAATTAATGTTTTTGATACAATTTTTATTCTTTAAATTACAAGTCAACTGATTAGCCTGGTAAGTGTCTTATCAAATGATCGAGTGTAGAAAGATACGAAAATAAAGCTACCTTCCTAACAATCGATATACATGACATGGTACCCGCCGCGTGACTGTGCCACCAAAATTTGGTGGTAATCAATATTATCTCTTTGAATATTTTCGGAATGAAAATTGAAACCGTAAATAATAATATCAATCAAAAGTTATATTATGTTATTAGCAAATGGATTTAAATTTCGTTTAGCAAATACTGTTTCTGTCATATTATAAATGTGTCATTAAAATATATTTAAACATTGACAGTTTTCCCAATAAAAACCTACTGCACACTCGTTGACCAGTATTTTAGTTACACACCGTGTAAAACCCGTGCAGCAATTATTTAAAAATCTTACTAATAAACTCTGCATAACGACTGGGTAGCTGCAACAGACGTACAAAAGAAATTAACCCGGCAACGTCATAATTTCGCACCCGCGCATGCGCTGAGCCGCCAGCCGCCATTCTTATTTTGACGTATATCGTGGTTGATATTCTCATAATATATTTTTCACATTTTAAAATAGGAATATGGAAAATATACCTAACGAATAATATAATCATACGAATACGCATGTCAACACCATTGTACATTTTTTTTTTTTTTAATTTTGTCAATGCTGACGGTGTTGAATATGTAGAATTCCATAATAATGGGTATTTCAGTTGATAAGGGCCTCATAAGCTGAAACGGTCGTCCTGGATTCAGGAAAAAATATAAATGTACCATTGTACATATTATAAAGGAGGTTATTTTATTACGATCGATAATAAAATCATTTATAAAGATTTTTCGTCGTATTATTCCATATATGTATATGTGTATATTAAACTTTCCTTTTAACTGTGCAAAGTAATGTCTTTTTTATAATTTGAATGGTCAGGAGACGTTGATTGTACCTACCTAAAATTATGCACAATAGCCATGCGGGAGATACCTGTTATTGGAGCACTGGAGATTCTATTTTTTTTGTTTCATGTTTTTTTTTTGTTTGTCTTGTTCAGTGTTCTGTTGGTGTCTCTGTATATAAAATAAATAAATAAATATAACAACATAAACATGCAGATTAAAATCAAATTTGATTCATGATAGATGTCAGTTGTCTTAAAACACCGTTAAACTACCTTGGACAGGCGTGCAAGCGTTTTCTAAAATGACAGTTACACAGTCGTTAACCGACTGATCTGCTACACAGCGTTTATTAATAACGTTTTTGTCTACACGGGTGTCAAACGGTAGTGTAACTTTTACAACACGTTTATTAGTAAGACTGTGAATGTGTTTGGGATAAACTCGTTTCACCTCACTTTGGGTACCAATTTCCTGGCCTAAAGCTGTAGCTTTTGTCAGTTCTGTTCATTTCTTACTCAATACCTACATGTTATGTAATTTTACACTCTAAACGCCAATCTCTGGATGTATGATGACCGTATTCCTAAAAAGGTATTAGACACCAGTCCTGATGGCAGAAGAAGTAGAGGCAGACCTAGGTTGAGATGTCTGGATGACGTGCTGTGCGATATAAGAGAAATGGACCTGATAAATTGGAGAAGATTGGCGGTATACAGGGAGAGATGGAGACGATTTATGGAGGAGGCCAGGGTCCGTAGTGGACTGTAGTGCCAATGATGTTGATGATGAAACGCCATGGCATACTTAAATCAAAAGGACTTTCAAATCATTAAGTAAAATTAAATATTAATTCATGATTTCTATGAATGTTTAGATGAACTGTCCTACTCTGGCCGCACACTGTCTTTGATATTAGCCCTTGGAAAATCCCGGTACAATCATTTTATATACTTACATAAAAAAAGCCTTCCCTAAGTTTGTCACGGATGGTCGCACTACGCCGTGTACAACGGCACCAACACATAAAACTTGGGATCAGTTTTATCTAAACCATGCACAGAAGTCAACAAACACGTTAAACGCCACATATTACGGGTACAAAAAGTAACAAAATAACACACAATGAGTATAAAAAAAGAGTACAAAACGACCTATCCCGGTTTTATGTCTGTGTAGTCTTTGTTGTCAAAACTATGATCTTAATATTATACTTCAAAAACTTGGACGTGCGTTCAATGTAAGGTATTTAAAAGCGATTTAGAATTTCAATCATGCATTCAGATACAGATTTGGATGCAAAATTCACATGGCAGGGCACCACGGAATCGAATGGAGTTGTATTTTGTCCAGGTTTGGATGGAAATAGGCCGAAGAAGAAATAGTCAATCACACTATATAAAAAAGTAAATTCATATTTCGTTATTTTCAATCATTTCAAAGATGCTTTGAGTAAATTGTTGGCTCAGCGACACAAATAATTCTGGAGTAATTAACGGAATATGTCAATAATTTTCGTTTCTTGTCTGAAATTACATGTGGGTAGAAAAAGAACATCGAAATATTTGAGCCTGGACAGGTATATAGACCTACATATGCCTGGACAAGAATAAAGATCAATTCCTGAACAAATATTAAGATCTTTGCCTAAATAGGTATACTTCCCAAGATAGAGAGGCATTTTTACAGATGATATTCAACGTCGCGTCGGTGGGACCTGACGTCATGACACTTCAAGATGAAGAAGATCTGCCAAAACCTTCTTCCTCAGTCTTCATATTTTGGTCATTTTTGAAATACATGGGTCTCACAATTGTTTAAAAAAATATATTATTCCAGCATTAAGTAAGCACTCAGAGGTCGGTAATGTTGGGGAGCGTTCTAGGTGGAAGATCATAATTTTACCACATTCTGGAGACTTATGGTATTTATCTCTTCTCAGATCCAGACTGAAAATACCAGGGTTGAAAACTGTCTCCAACGGAATCGAATCCAAGACCATGGATTCGATCTCAGAAGTCATATATATAATTAACTGAGCAATGAAGGAAATGGCGAAGACTTTATTGTTATTAGTTTATAATATAATTATTTGTCAACTATTCTCGTAAAGGATTTTACAACGGACAGTAATTTTCTTGTTTGCAAAATCGACTTAAAGCTCATCGTATTTTTTGAATCACTCTAAAGCATTCAAGATTAATCGGTACACAGAGCATCTGGTCTGAAAGATGACAAATTAGTGCTTGCAATTAGGATTTTAATTTCCTCGGGTTCTTCCGTCATTTCTTTTTTAATGCCTTCCAAGCTACGGCATCCCCCGTTGAGTAATATTCCTATACAATGCCATTCCTCTTCTTACAAACCAATCACAATAGATTCCCGTAATTCAAGTTCCTGTTGATAAATACATCCTTGAAGCACAAAGAGGAAAAAACCTACATTCAATACACTTAAGTCGGATATTTAAAACCATCCTAATTAAAGAAAAATAATAAAACTAAGTAAGTTTCTTTATAGCTCTGTTTGATTATATTTTTTGACATACTTTATATCTTAATTGACAGACAAATATGGAATATATACATATTTATAGGAGCTTATTAGACTTATTAAGATCACTATGCTTACCATTTGGTTGTGAAAAGACATAACAATTTATTGAACTTTAATGGTCTATTTACAATTTGTGTTTAAGCTGATACTTACCCAGTTTTATGTATGGCCGAAACTGACTTAGCATTGGATTAAATTCGTATTTTAAATCGTAAGTAAGGCCCTAAAACAGTCTTATTAATAAACGTGGTTCAAATATTGAACCACAGTTTACCGCAATTTGATGGATCTGGAGTTGAACCGTGATTCAACTCGAATGTTGAATTGATCTGTTTAAATAATACCGAAATATTCTTTTACATTAAATATGAGAAAAACATATCAGATGTGATCGAATCAATTCGAATTATTGATTTACAAAGTTTTCAAACAAAAATATCAAATGAAAAATAGCGCAATAGCTAGATTTTGACACAACTATCATGTGGCGCGCACGTGTTCCGTGCAACGCATATTGTTCTATGGTCAGAACGAACAACGAGACAAAACTGAATTCGGTGCTGTCGTATGAAATAGAGCTCAAAATCGAGTTCAACTGAACTGCGATTCAAATATTTTGATTAAGAGGGTGACTGCTGCCAACGTACCTATTTTTTCAATTTGAAATTGCATCATTACTACAAAACGAATCATTTTTAAAAAAATAACCTAGTTAGTTTGGATATTAATAAAGAAAAATATACCTTAACTTTTTAATTATGTTCTGTATATATTCTTGTAGGAAAATAATAAGCATACCCCGATTTTTGACATTTAACTTGAATTTCTAAAAAACTATAAGGTATAGAACAATGTATTTTTTTTACAAATTAAAGAAGTACAAAATATCTGTAAAAATACGATGTAACGTTTCATTAATGCATCAGGTTAAGTTAATAAACAAAAAACTTTTATTTCGCAATGGCGCTGAATGGAAAATAAATGTTTTTTTAGGTTTATTTACTAAACCTGAAGCATTAATGCAACGTCACATCATATTTTTCTAGACATTTTTGTCTTCTTTAATTTAAAAAAATATGTTGAACTACGCCTTATATTTTATTAAAAATATAAGATAAACGATGAAAATCGGTGTATGCCATTATTTTTCTACAATAATTCACAGAGAACATTATCAAAAATTAATGAGATATTTTCTTTATTTTAATACCCAAACTATCTAAATTATTTTTTTCAAAACGATTTGATAAGAAATAATGATGGTATATCAAGTTGAAAAATAGGTACGTTGGCAGCAGTCCCCCCTTAATAAGGTTTCAGTTGAATGTGAAATAAGAATTTGAACTGGAATTTTTTATAAATATCATAGTAAAGGTGTCTTTTGGGGGGTTTCCACCAACTACATATGTTAAATATCTGTAAATATAAAAATAAATAGTGTTCCATAGTAAACATTAATAAAATCACGTTTTATACTATAACTCTTCATACAATAACTAACGTGTTAAAATAGGGAAAAAAAATTGAAATAAAATATGTCGTGAAACTAACATTTCCTCCGTTAAACTAAATGGAAAATGTGTAGCTGGTTGTCAACCCGTTTCTTGATAAAAAAAACTCATCTTCCTGCTTTAGGATAAGAAATAGGAGAAACTGTTCTAATGGATCTTCGAGACAAATTCGTTGACGGTACAAACCATCGGAGAATGTTTTCATTCCAAGTATGTGGAAAATTCTAGATCAACGTAACTACATATATGTTGGAGTTATTTCTGTATTTTCATTCATCGACATATTCTCGATTATTTATAAAACGCATGGATTTATTTTCTAGACCACCACTTACTGTGTATGAATAATATTTTTCTCCTTAATAGCCATACGTCAACATTTTCATTATTCGGACACATTGCCAAAATGGATCCTGATATCCTCAAAAAAGCCCGTTGTAACGAATGGGAACCGTGAATGGTAGAATATCCAAAGATCCAACGGAGTGACCCTTACGAGTGGATCTTCAATTATAAAAACCCTAAGATCTGTAAAAGACCGTTTTATAGGTGCGATCCATTAGTTGATACAAGACACATCTCAACAATGACATAAATGAATATGTATTTCAAACAAAAAAATATCCGGAACGTTGTGTATTCATGGTATAATGGGGAAACTAATAAATATTCGGTTTAATCTATATATTATACCACGAACCTAGAAGAATTCTTATGGTCCAGTGGAACATTTAACATTGCTATATAAAAACGCATTTTTAGTTAGATATGGTGACCCCGACCTGATTAGGATATCTTGAAATCGGTTGGGCGGTTTAGGAGACGTGTACGAACATCGTGTAATTAGATTTTTATATATTTTATTTGTATATTTATTTATCTTTTTGTACATAGTATAAAAAATATATTTCTCACTGGCGGGCTTATTTCCATTAGATAAATTCTTCCAAACAACCAGGGGGTGGATGGCAGAGCGGTTAGCGCGCTAGGTTAGTAATCCAGTGGTCGCGAGTTCGAATCCTGCCTCGACCGATCTCGTTCACCTATAGGACAAGCATTTATGCTTAGTTTAGGGAACGTAGGAAGATGTATTATGTACTTGTTTAACAAGGACATATTCATTTTTTATTAAAAAAAAAAAAAAAAAATCAAAACCCTCACGATTACCCATATCATGGATATAATTATTATATGGAGTTCTATAATATCTTTACATGTCATAAAACTCCATACGATAATTATATCCATGATATGGGTAATCACTAGGATTTTGATTTCGCCGGTCGAACCAGACTTGCCCCCCTGATTACAAAGTATGACAAAATTGTGAGTGTATAAAGATTAATAAAGTTATAATATTATTCATTTTTGAATTTTTTGCAATTTCTCTGTTCAAACTTTTGTACTGTGAACATGATACATAGATCCAATTTTTCAAAATTCTAATATAAACCCAACCATAGGAACTAGAATAAAGAGAGTAAAAAAAAGGTATAGAACCGACTACAAGGAGCAGATAATAATACAAAAAAATATATTCTAAGGATTGCTGTATGTAAATTTTAAGGTTCGATGAACCTTCCGTGAAAGGTTCGAAATTTCATCGGTAAAGATATCCTTTCGAAATTTCTTTTTTTTTTCTATGATATGAATATCTTTTGTCTCAAAAATAAACTATATTCCTTCACTTTTACAAACAATATTTGATGAAATTTTTTTGTACGAGTAGGTATACATTGGTATACTATGTACATTTTTCAAATCGCTTGTCAGGTCATTAGATATGTTCGAAGTCATGTATAAAAACCGTATCATTTTATATTATTTCTAAATCATTATTTTTTCCGTATATACGAACGTATGAGAGTGGAATTGGCAAGCGATATTTCTTTGTTCTTTTTAATATGCACATCCGAAGACTGCGCAGAAATATCCATGAAAGGTAATCTCGCCGAGTAAAAAAAATGAAAATATTAGCGTTGCCCTAAACCGTAAGTGTAACATTTATCTCGAAGAAAAATTGGTAATTCACCGTCAAATTTTCTCTTACATTCCTTTCCTTTTCATCCGAGGCATGTTTGCTTTGTGTGAAAATACAAAAAAAAATGCCTGAAAACAACCGAAACAATTTTAGGTCTGCCGTATTGATACTAAAGATTAAATGATTTGTTCTTAAAATAGGTATATAGATGAAAAGTAAGGTATTATGTAAGATGTGAACAACAGACGAACATGTACACATTATGAGACGATGCATGAATAATTGATAAGGTGGTGGATGTGTGTCAAGATACAAAATGTGGCGTACGGTCCTCTCTGCCTATCTCGTCAGGGATATTCGTTCACGCTATAACCCCGTTTTTGGTACAGGCAGAGAGAACTGTTTGCCATTCATTTTTGTATATGGACGAAGAGGATGAAGATTAAAAAAATATCAATATTACTCGCACCCAATAACAGATTTCCACATTACAAAGACTCACTCAAATGCAGACTGAAAACACATTGAAAAATTGTCTCATCGGGGATCTAACACAGGACTTTATCTTGAAAATACAATATTGGATTATATATGATCTTATGTTCCTCTATAAGATAATCAATAACCACTTGTGCTCATCTTACCTTATTAGTCAGATAAATTAACATATTCCAACAAGGAATACCCGCCAAAGTATAATATTCCTATGTAAAATCTCGATATTATTATTTATTTGCGTAACTAATCAATTACTAGAATTCATCGGTTGGGCAATGATTATGGTTATCTGACTGATGTATTCTTCCACTCTAATAAACACTATAATGACACTTTATTGAAACATTTACAAAACATACCCTCCAATAAAATGTGTAATATTCTAGTTTGCATATTTAAATATATGTAGGTACCTAAATATACACTTTAATGGTAAGGAAAGAAGATTGTAAATCAATTACGTTATTGACTATTTATTTTTGTTTTATAACGTTGATAAAATTTTCCTTTTTTGCGTAAGATTATTGTTTTCTTTTCTGTGATTTTGTTTTCGATGTTTTTTATGTACGTTTGTTAAATGCAATATATGGCGTAAATAAATAAAGAAATAAATAAATAAATAAATAAATAAATAAATAAATAAATAAATAAATAAATAAATAAATAAATAAATAAATAAATAAATAAATAAATAAATAAATAAATAAATAAATAAATAAATAAATAAATAAATAAATAAATAAATAAATAAATAAATAAATAAATAAATAAATAAATAAATAAATAAATAAATAAATAAATAAATAAATAAATAAATAAATAAATAAATAAATAAAAAAAAAAATAAAAATAAATATATAAATAAATAAATAAAATATTATTTAGTTCCATTCGAAAACTGTTTTGATCCGATTTTCTTTACAGTGAACTGATTTAAATAATTTCAGTTTTATTTTTATATCAGTTCTTTGTACTTGGTTTTTTGGGTTGTTTTTACAAGCCTTTCAAATTATTTCAGTCCCTCGCAATGTTTTATGTAACGTGTCACAGTTTAAAGATACAGTGGCATTGACGAAAACAACTTGGGGTCTCAAAGACCCCGAGTTTAAAGAGAGTGGGTCTGGGAGACCCTGCGTTTGAAGACATTGGGTATATCAGACCCCCCCTTCCGTTTTGGGACATTCTGAGAAGATGGGGTTGTATGACTGCGATGAGGTTGCTCCGACTATCCTCTTGAGTAATGTTTGAAGGTTTTTACGCTTGAAGACGACATTGTACATAATGTGGGTAAACATAACATGTTCAAAGGAACCCCATGATATAACAAGAAGAAAACAGAATATTCACTAGAATTGTAGATTATATAATATAATATATGTAGTTACGATGTGAAATTTTTCTGTGAAACCATATTAAAATGACTTTGCAATGTTTTAATGTATTTGTATTTTTTTAATCACGAGTATTATTTACCGACAAAGTATATATTCTAAGAGATAGCAACCAAAACACAATTTATTTTTCAGTGGCTGTTTTTTGATGTTTCCTTCATATTATATCGCGACGCCAAAATCCCATATTCTCGTTAAAACTAGTATCCACTAATTATCGACAAAATTCATTTCTTTGGCGTGTTTGTAACAATATAAATAATTCAATACTTAACTCACCAGAATTTGACGTATTCCAGTGTAGTTTCACAGGGGCGAGAAATATTCTTACGCGACGTCCTACGTAGGCGATTCAAAGCGAACGTGAAGCGGCGCGAAAATAACAAACAGTCGGTGACTATTGAAGTGTCCTACGTTGCCGACCGCGAGTAGGGTACGGTGTGACGTGGCGCGATGCGAAGCGAACGCGATCAATTGGTTTGATATTTTCGCGCGAATTGGAAGCGGTGCCATAGTTTTTTTTTGTTAAGTATAATGTCTGAAGCGCGATTCGCGCGCACGTAGGACAGAGCCGCCGCGTCGCACCGCATCGCTTTGAATTCGCATGTATCCGCTTCGCAATCGCGTTTGCTTTGAATCGCCTACGTAGGATGTCGCGTTAGTGCTAAGTTCTTTACTGATATGTTTTTTGTTTGTGAATATGAACTTTTTTAATGTAATTTAATATTTTCAAGTAATATCATGTATACCTCGGCTGAAGGATGAAACTTTATCTATTACAGAAACACAACATATTGTGATGTTGTAATTTTCATTCTGCAACTGATGGTATGGCCTATCAGCGGAGACTTATAATTGGCTGTTTATTATTATTATTATATTGGCTGTTTTATTATTATCTTAAATGTAAAACTGTTATGTATAGCTGTTAGTCTCCCAAAAAATTGTTAATAAATGAATAAATTTTGAATATAGGTATGAAAAATGTAATTTTGACACCTGGGAATGGTTGCGTTTACCAGTGCGCATCTCCTTTCTATAAGTCCAAATTGATGATTTTAGTATCATCAATTGTCCTTTTCGTGCTCTTATACCATCCATCTGATAACAATGAAGTTTGGTGATTTGTTCAGCGTATACCCGGGAAGAATGTCAAAAAAAAAATCTTCTTTTTTTACATATTTCAGTAACAGTAATAGTCTTACTAATAAAAATCTACTGCACACCCGTTGACCAGTGTTAAAGTAATACACCGTGTAAAGCCCGTGCAGCGATTATTTGAAAATCTTACTAATAAACGCTGTATATGTAAGACATTGACATTTTAAATTAGTAATTTATTTCACAATTTAAATACAATAATTAAAAATAAAAAAAAAATATACACATTTTAACACCAATTCATATGCATAAAATATTTGATTATACATACTGCGAACCAACTGATCGTTCAAAGTACTCGACACATGAAAGGTCGTTCGTTTGATTCGTTGGTTTCAACAAATAATGGAATCGATAACGCTGAAGAGACTGCAATAAATATGTACCAATCCTAAAAAAACCCAGAGATTTTCACCCTTTTAACAATTTATTGATTGACTTTATATTGCAGACGAAATTTAAATCGATTTTGAAATAAAACACGTGATTCAGTTACTTAAATACCTCATACAATAATTATATTACTCCTGCATGATCAATGGGTCCCCGATTTGAAATGAATTAAAATTGTTTTATATTATTTTGACTTTTGATACGAACAAGATCTATAATTAAAGTTGTTATAAACATGATTTTTTTCTTCAAGGTTGATTAATTATATTACTCCTGCATGATCAATGGGTCCCCGATTTGAAATGAATTAAAATTGTTTTATATTATTTTGACTTTTGATACGAACAAGATCTATAATTAAAGTTGTTATAAACACGATTTTTTTCTTCAAGGTTGATGAACCATTTTTTCAGGAAACATGCCCCTACATCATCCTGCCCTGAAGCCTTTTTTATTATTTCAATAATATTTCAAATACATAGTTTGTTTTCATTATATCAAATTCGGTTTTAATAGAGTAGGTTCGATTTAATTACACTAGTTGCATGTAATACATGAGATCCATCTGTCGATAGCGATAGTATGTGTAATTGAAGAATACGTACCAAACTATTAACACATGATACTTTATCTCCAAACATACATACATACCATCATACTGCTTTCATATTCTTGGTAGGAAAAACATACTGACCTCCAAACTATCCTATCCTGACATACATACCAACTTATTTTATATTGAAAACAAAATATCTTATTAATTTGTGTTTATGTAGGTATTGATAGTTTGGTACGTTTACAATTATATGTACAAACTATCACCATCGACAGTTGGATCTCATGTATAACATGCAACTAGTTTTATTATTCTTTTATTATATTAATGAAATTCCATTTGGTGAATCTAAACCATTCAGGGACTCACATAAACATACATAAAATTTTTCACCAAAATAGATTCAGCCGTTTAGGAGGAGTTCAGTAACATACACACGTACAGAAAAATGATATATTTATAAAAATAATGTAATTTTATAAGATAATGTATAAAATATTTAAAATTAATGGTTTTCTTTTGTAATTTGCAAATTGCTGTACGATTTCCAATAATATTACATATTTTATAATAATACTACAAACTTTAATGCTACATATTTTATTTGATGTGATCTAAGATTTCATCGTTCCTTATTTTGTTTCTCAGTACCTCTCAAAAGAAAACGACCTGTTATTTTTTGTGATTGATCAATCAATCGTTATCCGTTGTAATAAATAATTTAAAATTTGGAAAAAATACATATTATATACCTTTTCTTTTGTAGTTTTATTTTTACGACACGGCCATAATATTGTTTCATTTTATTGAGCAAGTAAATATGTCCACATTGAATTTGACATACCGACAGAATAAAAAAAGGCCAAAAAATGAGTCATCATAAAAAAGATACATATATTGAGTTTTCCTCAATTCCTTGACCTCCCTTCCTCAACTTCTTCCGAACCTTTATTATTTGTTTGGGTAATTTCGTGATGTTGTAGTTTTATTACAGCCAAGCTTGGTTGTACGAGAGAGAAGTTTACGAGAAAAATGGTAGGAATAGTAAGTCACTATCAAATATTCATAAAAAAATCTTCGTTCGGTTTTAGTCTGATATTTTTTCCGGATTGAGATCATCAAAGTGATATAAAAATTTAATAAGGGCTGTCCGTGCGACAGAAAAGTCGCTCTTAGAAAATATCTAGAATAAATCAATAGCTAAATACTTTCTGAGAAAATTCTTATACTTTACAGAGTGAACGAGTTAATAATGCCTGTTTTATCTGGGCCTTCATTGGGTATTCCAAAGCTTTAATAACCATAAATTTGAACTATATAAACTTCTTCTTCTTCTTCCTTGCCTCTTCCCAGTTCATCTGGGGTCGGCCCTTCTGGTACGTAATCGCCAGACCTTTCGATCTTGTGTCATCTCTCTGGTTAGCTGCTCCTTCCTCAGCTCCCTTTCAATATTTGTCCACCAGGTGGCCTGTGGACGACCTCTAGTTCTGGACTGCTGTGTGTGTATGTCCAGTGCGAGTTTGACCACGTGATCATCACTTCGTCTGCTTACGTGTCCGTACCATCGGAGTCTTGTTTCTTTTAATTTCTCCGGAATAGGCGCGACCCCAAAACTTCCTCGGACGTATTTGTTTCTAATTCTATCCTCCCTTGTAACACCTGCGGACCACCTGAGCATTTTCATTTCTGCTGTGTGCATTTTTTGCTCGTGCTTTTTCTTCATGGTCCAGCATTCTGATCCGTATAGCATAGCCGGGCGGACAGCTGTCTTATATACTTTGCCCTTAGTTTTTATGGGTATCCTTGGGTCACACATAACACCCGACAAGGCTCTCCACTTCATCCATCCCATATTCACGCGGTGTGTTACGTCTGCATCTACGGAGGCATCTGGTGTCACAACGGATCCGAGGTATTTGAACTGATTAACTATTGGAAGAGGTGTGTTATCTATGTATATATCGGGGCCACCTGCACTACCATCGAAAATGCACGGCATGTATTCTGTCTTCGTTCTACTGATTTTAAGACCGTTGTCCTCCAAGGCAGCCACCCACTCATTCAGAGACTCCTGCAGATCTACAAGGCAGCCACCCACTCATTCAGAGACTCCTGCAGATATTGAACTACATAAAATTTAATTATGAAAAATAATATATAGGTATATAATTTTAAGTTCTATTTCATTTTTTTGCAAACGCGACTCCCATTACGCGCTCAATGCTAAGCATACTCAGAATGGTGAACAATAGTGATAAATAGTGGGTATTTTAAATCAAACAAATGATTTGGTCTAGATATATATTTTTTCCTGATTCAGGAAAAAATATACATGTAGACCAAATCATTTGTTTGATTTAAAATACCCATTATTACGGAATTCTACATATTCAACACCATTAGTATTGACACAATTAAAAAATAGTGATAAATATCGTCCATACAATATAAATTTACAGCGAGGATAAGAATAATAGAGAAGGAATGGGTAATACATACAAAGAAAAATAGAATACCTAAAAGACATTAAGGTAACTAGGAACAATAAAATATAAATGAAGTAATGAAAGATATATATATATATATATATATATATATATATATATATATATATATATATATATATATATATATATATATATATATATATATATATATATATATATATATATATATATATATATATATATATATATATATATATATATATATATATATATATATATATATATATATATATATATATATATATATATATATATATATATATATATATATATATATATATATATATATATATATATATATATATATATATATATATATATATATATGTTATATTTGATGTTTTCACGGGTGAAATATGTTATAATTGACGGTGAGCTTTCAGTGTGAGTAGACGTGTGTCGCGCGCGTGCTTTTCGTTAAGTCCTTGAAAATGCCTGGTGATATTCAGGCGAAACGTCGGAAGACAAATGGTCTTAGTCAAGACCTACTGACACGGGAAAACCGAGATAAAAATATTATAATATATATATATATATATATATATATATATATATATATATATATATATATATATATATATATATATATATATATATATATATATATATATATATATATATATATATATATATATATATATATATATATATATATATATATATATATATATATATATATATATATATATATATATATATATATATATATATATATATATATATATATATATATATATATATATATATATATATATATATATATATATATATATATATATATATATATATATATATATATATATATATATATATATATATATATATATATATATATATATATATATATATATATATATATATATATATATATATATATATATATATATATATATATATATATATATATATATATATATATATATATATAAATATTGTATTGAAAGGAGAAGAGCTGACCCCAACAGTCTTCATCGACGATAAGTTGGGAAGAGGCCAGGAAGAAGAAGTATTGAAAGGACAGCAATTACGAATATAATAAATTAATCATGTAAATATATTGAATAATGGCCAACAGAAAAACCCGACATTCACTATTCTAAAGGTAATAATAGTGGAGAAGTACATATTAAATCCTACATATTTGTGCGTTAATCAAAGGAATGTTACTGGTTACATTTTACTCTATTTATCTCTAATATTTTAAGTTTATCTATTTCTTTACCTTTTTTTGAACTACGATTTAGATTGATCCCGGTTTTTGAATTTAAGAAATGCTCTCTCTCAAGTAAGTGCGTCGCAAAGTTCGAAGTGTCTTTTTTCAAACGGAAACACGCAAGATGTTCTTTAAGGCGTGTATTTAACGTTCTACCCGTTGATCTGAACTACATATACCTGAACATATATTGCATGTATGTAAGAGAGTAAACACCACTACGGTTAAATTTCTTAATTTTACCTTTGCTGTTATTTAAGATTTTGACTTCTGCGAAGTAAGTTTATATATTTTTAGAATAATACATATAAGTTTTAGATAGCTTCTTCACTGAATAAATGTTATTATTTCATTATAAGCCTGGTACATAAGAAGTTATTATTACAAAAATATATCGAGATTCTTCTTCTTCTCTTGGCATTATGACTGTGGATGGATGCTTTACTCAATCTTCTACCGAAAGGTTGGACGGTCATGGGCAGATCTAAGGGTTTTAGTGAATAATATGAAAATCAAGAAATGTCGTGTGTTTTAGTTTGGAAGAATATTATATAAAAATTAAGGTAGGTGCTGATTATAATAATAAGATTTTATTTCAGTTCGTGAGCAGGGGGATGCAATGCAACACAAACCATATCGTATATAAATCATTTAAAAATAAGGTATACATACAAATAAAAAGAATAACAGAGAGAAAAGTAAGCACAAAGAACAAACAAAAGAAAAAAAAATAAGGAAAATAATAATAACACATCAATTTGTCAATAAAAAAAATGGTAAATAAATATAAACATATATAACCGTACTAATATGTGTAAAAATATCTATTGAAATCACTTCAGTCACTGTAAAATTGATGCCCATCTTCTGTGAATTGGAGAATCAAGCCACATACCAGCCTCTCGAACAATAGATTGCTAGATCTCCTCATCCTCATTCTTGCATCAACTATCTTGTTAAGTTTTTTATATAAAGTTAAGTTTTCAAGTATTTTTTTATCAGGCTGTTTATAATTAAATTGACGATAATTTGTTCATTTAATACATAAATATTAGTCTAAGAGATAGCAATGTTATCGATGAATCATTATTTAATGGCTAGTTTTCTGATATTTTCCTTCTTATTGAACATGGGTATGAAAATGAAAAGACTGGCACCTGGAAGTTCTTGCGTTTACCAGTGCGCCTCCTCTTTATAGGTGAGAATTGCAGATTTTAACATTATTTCAATATATTGTGTCCTTGTATGTTATTTGTACCTATAAAATCCATTCTTTTGTGAAATATGTACATGCTAATTGTTACTGAAATATGTAAAAAAAAATATAAGAAGATTTTTTTTTTCAGAAATCATCCCGAGTATGCGTTGAACAAATCACCAAGATATTGTTATCAGATGGATGGTGTAAGAGCACAAAAAGGACTCACAAAGATACAAATGACACTAAAATCTACAATTTTCACCAATAAAGAGGATGCGTAATGGTAAACGCGTCCTGCTCGAACTATTTGTGAAACAAAAAAATGTAACATATATATGAATCATATGGATGTTATTATTCACTGAACAAACTTATATTTTCTTGTTAGATTGGCCGCTAAACACTTTTAGGCTAGATTTATTGTCATTTCGTATATAATTGGAATACAGCACATACATAATTATGGTCTGAACAAATTTCTTAGGGCGGGTTTTTTCACAGAATCGGTAGTTAAAGTTTTAATATAACTACAGGTTATATAAGAAATAGCTTAATATCTTAAAACGGTTTTTTCAAGCGTAGTTATGTCATCGTTATATTTACGGGTCTTGCAGGTATAAAGACCCCAAAAATTCCATTCAAATTGTAAACAGTACGTTCCGAGCGTTTCCTATCTCTTTCTTGCTCATACTATATAAAAGATAGAAGATAGTGTGTCTCGTTTTCGATTATTTATGTATATGTGGTTCCGAGTAATGGTGGCTGTCATAATTTTGCTGAAATATGGTGAAGGCATTTGAATTTTGAAGGTTTGCGAATGTCATCGGTAATTATTAATTATATTATATAAAGAGATATTTCACTATTTCTTTATAGAAGCGTCATCACGCTAAAAATTCGCAGACGTTCAAACCTAACTTTTTTTTTTCTTTCAATAGGTATTCCATTATTTCATCGTGTATATTACATACTATCAAAATTATATAATACCTACTGTGTTTAGATATTATGATAAAAAAATACGAAATTGACCCGTACAAACGTTAAATGGTCAGTCATGAACAAAAATTACCAGCGACATCTATCATAACTATCAATAATAAATAATAAATAAATTTGAATAATTTATATAGCGCCGTTTTTGTGAATATCTCACCTCAAGGGCGCTGAAAAAATAATTACGTTGTATCATTTCGGCTCTGGTAAGATTTGCCAAAAAGGTTCGTTTTGAGTTTTTTTCTGAACGAAGATATATTTTCGGTTTGTCTGAGGGTGTGTGGGAGCTTATTCCATGCATTTGGTCCTGCCACAGCAAATGCACGATCACCGAAATTAGTTGTGTGCACCCTGTTTATTTCAACTAATTTCCCAACCATAGATGAAGAAGCAGAACGAAGTGATGATTGTCTGTCATTTATTGAAAGCGGAATCAAATCAAATTTAACTATAACTACTGATTTTCGGCTGGTTATAGTTACGGCTAAAGTAACGGGCTAAATGCGTAGTTATATTTTGAAAGAACCCATTTCTGTGATGACCAGTGGTAACTATAACTCTAACTCTAACTAAGGTTGAAAAAACCCACCCTTAGTGTTGTCAGATAGAAACATTGCTAATTGTTTCCATATGCCAAAAAAATCAGCAAAATCGCTAGCCGTTTAGGAAGAGTTCATTACATACACACGTACAGAAGAATTATAAAATATATAAAGATAAGGAAGGAAATATCGAAAAACCAGCCAATACAAAAAAAACGTTGCTATCTCTTAGTCTATAGCTATTATGAAATTCTAAATTCCGATTTTTTCTTTTTTTTTCTCGAAGAGTCCGATTGTTTCAAGTATTAGGAGATGAGAAAGTAGGTTAGGTATATCGAAGACGTAAAAATATCGACACGTTGACAAATTGAAATGGGTTTGTCCGCGGTGATTTACCTCAAGTCCTAAACATTTTCCATCTTTCAATTTTACGACCAACGTATCCTAGGGTAACTATCGGGCATAGATATCAGCGGCGAAGTATCCGTGTCGTCGTATCGATACCTCCTTTATTTCATGGTTTCCGGATTATACTTTATGGTATATCGGGATTTTTTCTTCCCGAATGCTTCGGGATGTAAGGAGTTTTTTTTATTTATTCGACCGAATGTAAGCGGACATCATAATCCATGTGTAAGTATGAGGAGATAAATAAACATCTAAACGAAATTCACGCATACATTGATTATTGATTTTTACTTATTTTTAGAAAATACGGACATTTAAGTACTCCGAAAACGGTATTTTGTGAAAACTAGCAAAGAAAACCCTTTAATGTATTCTATTAGACGTTGAATTCAGTTGAATAGTTTCGTGCTAAACGTAAATTCAAAGTTAACCGAAATAACGTTTTTTTTTTTCAATTGTATAAATGATTAGTACCTACCATGAAAAAGTTCAAAAACCGTCGTACGAAAATGTTGAAGCTCCAATCTTATTTATGTGTATACAGCACGCTGCAGATATAAAAAAAACCTAAAGATATTGGCGGTCAGAAAAATAATATGAAGTAGGACATTTTGCCGACTAGCCGGAGTAAACTGATTTATGATCGAGACAGTCGTAAACTTGAACTCTGTATTTCTATGTTTTTCAAGAGCGAAAAACAAAAAAAAAATAATCAATTCCTGTTATTGGATGCTCAGTCGATTTTCGAAGTGTCCCACTCAAAGCTAGCATACATTACTGTTTTTCACCAATATACAGAAAAAAAAGGTAAACAACATGAAATTTGATGCAACAGTTTTGAAAAATTACAATATGAAATATTATGACTGATATAAATGAAGAGACAGCGGATGATGAGATGTTATGTGTGGTCTGTGTTGCTATATGGCTGTGAGACTTGGACATTGAAGGTCAACACCATGAACAGGCTGGAAGCTTTTGAGATGTGGTTGCATCGCAGAATGCTCAAAATCCCTTGGACAGATCTGGTTACGAACTCAGAAGTCTTAAGCCGAGCCAGAACAACGAGGAAACTCTTGTCCACAATAAAGGTCCGCAAGATCACATATCTGGGTCACATAATGAGGGGAAAGAAGTATCACTTGCTCCAACTAATACTGAAGGGCAAGATAGAAGGTCGCCGAGGGACTGGAAGGAGACAGATGTCCTGGCTGCGCAACATTATGGAATGGACCGGCTTCAGGACCGTGGAACAGATATTCCGAGCAGCACAGGACAGAGAGGGATTTGCCAGAGTGATAGCCGACGTCGGGGGTTCCTGACATGGCACCGGAAGAAGAAGATATAAATGACTAAATCAGCAATACCATAAACCCTAAAGTAGTTCGTGAAACGAATAGTAAATACGAATTAATATACCATACCATCAGGCCATTTACCTATTTGGGGTAGGCAGAGAACACCGAACGCCAGACTCTTCTCTCTTGACATACATTCCTCGCTTCATTCACGTCCATACATCGTCTCATACACGCTCTTCTATTATTCTTACTTCTAACATCTCCATCTTTAAAAATCCCATTTATGTGATCGTGCCAAGTTTTTCTTGGCCGAACTCTACTTTTCGTTCCTCTTTTATCAGCCTTGTATACTTTTTTTGTCAGACGGTCATCACTCATTCTTTCTATATGGCCGAACCACCTTAGGGTATTTATTTTCATCTTACTTACGATATTTATTTCAATTATACATTCTCGTCTAATATCCTCATTTCTTATTCTATCATACATCGTTTTACCACTCATTCGTCTTAGTGACTTCATTTCAACCGCGTTAATTCTACTTTCATGCGTCTTCTGCCATGTCCATGTCTCAGTAGCATACATTAGAGTCGGTCAGACGATACCATTGTGTACCGCGAGCTTTGCTTGCCTCGAAATAATTGGGGTCAGCCATTACCAGTCTTAATGCACCTTTCACCCTATTATTTTAAAGTCTGATTTTTTTAAGAGTGCCAAAGCTCATAGGGTGACCATGGTGTAAAAGAAAAAAAATATTATGGGATTTTTTTTATCATTTCATGATATAAAACGGTTGTAACTTTCACATGCATATATCTTCAAAACCTTCAAATCTTTTCATACCTATTCTTACTCCCGGTACCATGCGGCTTTAATGAGTCTATATTATTAGGTTTTTTCTGCAAATGTTAATGGGCATCTCCTGGGAAAGTAATATTTAAACAAAATATTTATTTGATACTTTTTATTAGGAAAATAAAAGAATAGGTACATTATGAAGTAATTAATCCTTATAATAATAAACAGTTACATATTATTTTACAAAATAATAAATTATGTTATACAAAATATTTACATAATAGTTCATTGAGGCAAATACACATACATAAATAATATATCTATGTAACTAATACAAATAAATAATGGACCCTTATTCTATACTAAGACGGTGATAACACATGTTTATAATAATAATTATATATCGATATTAAACAAAAAATAAAATACATAAGTTAGAAATAAAAAATTTAATTCTTAATTTAGAACACATGGTCACCATAAAAAATCAAACATGCGCTCACTTCGAGAGATAGATACGTACTGTCGGGTTTGTTGATGTTTGTTGTTAAGGACACCAAATGGTGTAAACCAATCAGCAACCACGAGTCTACTAATACATTTACATGCGTAAATACTATGCATTTTTTTTTGTTTATGTATAGAATTGGCACTTTAAAAAAATCAGACTTTACCTGCCGTTACTCTCCTTTCAATATCTTTTTCCAATCTTCCATCACGCTGAAACATGCTTCCTAAGTATAAATATTCATCCACTTGTTCTAATTGTACATTCTCCACTCGTATCTCGCATTTTGTTCGTCTTTCGCTCTTCTCAAATACCACCACGAATTAGTATACCTAATGTACAAATATTACTATTTACTTATAAAAAATAATTATTATAAATAAATTATTATTTTATCATAAATAATTATAATTGTTTTATTGTAAGTTGAATAATTCTATTAACTTATGTAACTATTTTTTTCTTGATATTTTTTTAACTTAACTTTTGTAACCGAATTTCCTCTTGTTTATGTAACTCTTACTTGTGTAACATACGTGTGTGATTGAATATGAGCTCATGTAATTTTGTGTGCATCCATAATTGGACGTCCAGCACTCATAATAATAACCAATATTATTTTCTTTTCATGAAAATTGTAAGTTGGATGTCTGTCGATGTACCCTTTTTATATAAAAAAAAAATAAACGATAACTATTATCGAAGTTCGAATTGAAGAGTTTGATGAATTTATCATGGATCCTATGATCATGTCTTGACCAAAGTGAAATGGGACCAATAGGAAGAAACCTCCTTTCTAAAGAAAAAAGAAACGTTGAAATTGGTCAGCGTGGTAAAAAAGAAATCGCTGAATATATGTACATTAAAAAAAGATCACGTCGAATTTTTGACTTACTCCTTTTCAGGCATAAGTCATTGAAAATTAATGACTTATGCGCATTTTATTTTAATTATTTTGTTTTATTAAAAGGGTACATTGACAGACATCCAGCTTACAATTTTCATAAAAAGAAGATATGTAATATTGGTTATTACTATGAGTGCTAGACGTCCAATTATGTATGCACACAAAATTACATGAGCTCATATTCAATCACACACGTAATTTACACAAGTATGAGTTACATAAAAAAGAGAAAATTCGGTTACAAAAGAAGAAAAAGAAAAAAAGAAGAAAAAAATAGTTATATAATTTAAGCAAAAAAAAAGTTACAGAAGTTACACAAGTTACAAAGGTCGAAGTAAAAAATAGGTACCTACATTAGATATTAAAAAAAGTGTGTGTGTATGTATGTGTTTACATTTCTCGTTGTCTCTCTTTATAGTATGATTTTAACAAACCCATTTATGAATGTTTATGTCGCTTATAAAAATCTCTTTATAGTCATACACATATAATTATCTATAATTTACGAAGAATATTCAAAATTCTTTTTAATCCGTCATTCTTAGAATACAAAATTAATTTATCCTCTTGGGAGAATTTATTTGTTGGAAACTAATTCGTATCAAGTTGCATTCTTGGGAGTTTCTCAAAATGTATAAAGATGGATGGATGTTCATAAGAATTTCCATCTACCTAATAATACTGTGATCAAACAAAAGATCATACTTTTATCTCGCTTCTTAGCCTCCTCCATCTTCTCAAATTTCTTTCCACGTCTCTCATTTTCTCATCCTTTCATATCATACTCTCCCACGGGGCTAGACTGGACTTACTTATACATCTCTTTAAAGATTATACAAACAAAGAATGTTTACACTGCATTATATTCGAATGAAATTAATCGCCAGCAAACAAAAATCACAACATAATCCGAACTCATGATTTTTCAGCGATTATAATATATTGTATATATGTTATTTTCAATTTGACAAGTAAGGAGACATCTGTGTAAATTGTTAATAAATAAGTAGTATGGTTTAGAACCAAACTAGGGGATATTTATTATAGATTAGAACTAGTTCTTATATTTAAGGACAGATGTCTATTATTAATTATTGATATAATATTATTTTAGTTGCTATCCAAGAAATGACTCATAATTATTGATTATTGATTTTAATTTTTGAAAGGAAACAATAAAGAGATTACTTTATTAATTGAAAATTAAGAAATCTCATTCTGGTTACAGACATCACCTTGTAGACAGTGAACTATAACTTGTAAATATTATACATTGTACTTGTATTATTCTTGAAGTATTGTATTAAACAGAATATTTAAATACAAGAGTTAATCATTTAAAAACTCCTCAAACATCAAAAGATATTCTCTCTTCTGGAGAAAAGAGAATATTCTACAGCGATTAAAACATCGTTAAAACTTCAAAATAAAAAAAAGGCCCTTATAAGGCGTACAGGTTATTCAATAATCAATAAGTAGAACTATTATTTATTTTTAATTTTTATTCTCCACTACTATGGAATAATGAAGATTTATGATTTCACAATTTTTCTACATATTTTTTTAACATCACTAATGGGTTTGAAGCTGCGAGGCACCGGCTTAGAATAGTGCTTCCATTATTTCCTATTATTGTTATCGAGTGTCACGTAAGAGCCAGGTAATCGCAAATACAATAGACAACAATAGCATCTCACATAGTTAAGCAATGAGGTTCACCACCCAATCTGAATGTACTGCCTTTTTTGTGTATGGGTATACGTGCATGTGTTGTGCTCCTTTTTATAAGATAACACACACCCGCACACCTGTCGCTGGTTACCCTAATGCCGTGATGGTGTGAATGAATGTATAATGAATGAATGTGAAAGATTGTTAAATAAAATAAATAAATAAATTAAAAAAAATAATAGCTAAGCAATGAGGTTCACCACCCATTCTGAATGTAGTTAGGTAAGACGAAATTGGTGAGTGGGGTATACACGTATGTGTTGTGCTTCCATTTATAAGGTAATGCAAACCTGCACACCTGTCGCTGGTTACCCTATAGTGTGAGATATGCCTTATTGGTATGAATATGAATCAATGGGTATCACTTAGAGAGTTCACACTATGAGTTTCGTCTTCGATGTGTTTGTATGCATGCCGTATGTCGTATTCTTGATGTGTCCTGTCATTAGATATCTGACTGCTGAGCCAAAGACCGTTGATTGGATTCTCGGTTGAGACAGCTTTTTATTGTATTTTCAGTCTGGATCTGTGAGACTTTTAATATTACAAGACTCTAGATAGTGCTAAATTCTTATTGGGTACGTGTTTAATTAATATTTAACTTAGAACATGTTGAAGTGAGTATAATGTAAAAAAATGACTTCATACAAATTCTACAAAAATTGAGTATAAAAATATATAATATTGTAGGTATAGAACAGTATCTATAATAATCACCCCTTTTCGCTTGTATGTGTTCTCAATTGTATTCAAAATCGTGTCAAAACTGGCGGTCAATCAAACGGCGAAGAAATTGTGGCGATGAAAAAGGACCACGCAGCATTCCCTATAATGATATGTAAGAGCGGAATAGAAAATCATTGGAGTAAATGCCGACAAAAGTTGATATGGGAAAGACATTGGCATTAATGGCTTGTTAGTTCATGTCTGAATATCATCTGAGGCGTGTAATCATATTCAGGGTTTGAAGAGAACCAGAGATTTTTACATACTGGAGAAGAGGATGATAGGTACCTAAAACTTCTCTTGGAGAGGAAAACCAATTGAAGATTGTCACCGATTCTGGATATTCTTCTGAAAAATTTCCGTCCCTCATTGAAAACAATATACTTTTATCATATCTACTTGACACTGGGAGAACGAATCCATTCTGATACATGTATAGCACTTCAGTCACACGAAAAAAATGATTTTTAAAGGTTAACCTCTCGAGAAAGTACCAACATAGGTACAAATTGTTTGTTTCACAAGTAAATTTAAAAAAAATTAGGACACCTTTATCAATATCGATCTAATAAAGATATAAGTAACGCCTGAATATTATGCAACGTGTATAGCAGTCACAATTCAAGTTCATAAATACAAAGTTGTTCGATTATATCAAAATATGAAATGAATCATGCTGGAAACATGCATTTTAAAATGCATTGTCATCGGAAATACACAAATTCTTAAAGTTTCTGAAAGAAGTCGATTGAAATTTTCCAGTACAGACAAGTTAAGTTAAAAAAATGAGTGCAAAATATTGTTTAATGAGAAGTTGTTAAAAAATAAAAATTAAAAAATATCCACTTAAAAAATAAAGATAATTAATAGTCAGTTTTAAAAAAGGCATTATTCCGAGTTGATAGGCAAATATAAATTTGACATAATCTTTGTGTTAATTTCATGTTCCTACATTATGTTGGCTTTCCTGTTTGTTACCCCAAAAGCAATTCAGAAAAAAATAAAAAATATATATTTTTTAACATCTCAATAGAGATGAAGTTAGAATGTTGTAGAAAAGCCAGGAACTCAAGGCACCTACAGGGCTAACGACCTGTCGTCGGTTGGTTTAAGTGATCACTTTATGCGCTTGCGCCACGTTCACCAATTATGCCTTCTTATTGAGTTCCCTTATCAATGCCATTTTGAAAGTTCTATATATTTTAATATAGAGGTACAGATCATTTGACAATAAGCTGTTCATACAATCGCCATCTATGAAGTAACGAAAAATCATTTTGTAACGACATTTATTGACAATTCGTTTTTTATAAAACAATATTGAGATATTGAAATTATCATCGACTCCCGATAGAAAAAAAAATTGAATGTTTGCGTATATGCAACTTATAAAAAATATATTCGATTTAAAAAATATAAATTAATTTTTCGTGTGGTACATAGTAATTTGAATCATTTTTAAAATAAAATACAATAACAATAGCAATTTCGAACAATAACTGAATAATTTTGACCTGTATTAAAATCTCTTTATTGAAATTATCTGAAAATATTGAAAGAACATAAAAAATGAATACCTACTATTCGTAAGATTTTCGACAACATTATTTTTCGTTTTAAAATTTTGAATAGTATCTAAGTCTTAAGTCACCTTAAATCTTATCGTATTATTTAATAACCATCGCGGAACAGAATAAGTTTTTAAATAACAAACCAAACACTATCTGCGTTGAAGCGGAATTAGCAGTTATTAAGGTAGGAATAACACTAGAAACTGGGGAATTACGACTACCTATCCCCATCAAAATATGAAGAATTTTCTAGTATCCCGTATAGTGGTGTAAGAGAACAACAAATATTAGGTATTGTTATTAAGGTTGCAGTGTAATTAGCCCCAGGAAGCCGGGAATAATAATTTGCATGTCATGGGGTTGCTACAATATATCATTTTATTTATGTATACCGGGAAACATTAGTGTTTGGCTAAGAGATAATAATCAACTCCGCCAGCCAGCCATCCTCGGGTTTCATAGAAAACTTTATGATTTCCTCGATAGGTGGCACTCGGTATTACATTAAAATAAACTACTCGCTGCAATAGCTATACGAAGATATATTTATATTTTTTTTAATTCATTTTGTTAATACAACGAATGCACTACAACTTCTATTATTGTAAAATTTACCTAATTCCAAATCAATACTTCTTGTTGACTCCCGACAGGGAAAAAATCCAATGTTTACGTATATGCAATAAAAAAAAGGTATGTCCCCGGTAAGGTTGGTTGGGCATTTTGTTAGTTGCATTTTAACGTATGATTATCACCCGAAATCGGGTAACTTCAAAACTAAAATTCAATTACATTGTTGCAATTTATTAAAGACGTACATACTCGTACACAAACTACTGACTGACTAACATAACCACATTGGACACCTTCAAGTGGTTTCATTTGACAGCGGAACTCTTCCCTTTCCCCATTCATCCCGTCTATTCCCTTCCTTTTTAAGGCAGCGATTTTGTATATAGATACGATTTAATTGTTTTACTTGAATTATTATTTTGAAATTATATACCTACCTATGTTTAATAGATGGATACAGTAATAGGCGTTGTAAACCATATTATGTTGTTTTTTTTTCATTGTAAATTATTTTATAGCTGTTGTATTCAATAAAATAAATAAATAAAAATATTCAATATACATACAGATTGGTACACGTATATTTACATACACGTAAATTTAATAAACTAGACAATATCATACAGAAAAAACCACATCACAATTCCTTTAAAATTCTTACAAAAAAGTGGCTGATTTCTCCGGGCGGGCTCTATGCTGAGGGGGTTGTCCACCATTAACATCTGACTTATTTACTTTTACTTTTATTTCCTATATTTCATTTCTTCCAATTCATTTATTTTATTTGATCTAAAACTATACTTTTTAATCTTTTGTAATCTTATTTTATTTAAACTACCTACTTGAATGTAACATTTCTGTACCTTAGTATATTATGTATCTTCTATGTGTAAATTTTTTATACCCTTTTGTGTAAAAGTAACAGCCCCAGAAAAGGTCTTGCCTAGTGGGGCGTTATTTACTTAACCTAAATATGTAAAAATGTTTTTGTATTAACAATAAATAAATAAATAATAAATTGGTACAAGTAGGTAAACAAGCCAAAAATTAAATAATATTTCTGAGGCAGTACAGGGGTGACATCTGTGGGAGACACCGTCACCTCATTTGTAATACTGTTGCTTTCATTGTTTACAAATAAAACAATTTCTCAATAGATGACGTTACAAAAAGGTTTCTTCGTTTCTTCATAGATGGTGATTGTGTTTCAGCTTATTTTCAAACGATCAATTTCTCATTATTAAAGTATGTTGAACTTTCAAAATTGAATTGATAAGGGGACTCAATGATAACGCATATTTGGTGACAGTGATCACGTCAATCAGCCGATGACAGGTCGTAAGTGCTGTAGGTGCCTTTAGTTCCTGGTTCTCCTATAATATTCCAACTTTTTTTCGGGAAAAAATCCAATGTTTGCGTATATGCAGCATTAAAAATATTCGATTATAGTTTTTTTTTGAAGATAGTGGTAGGTAGGTTCGTGTCCTCATTCACGTCACGTGATGTGGTTGTAAGAAAAGTCACAATATGGCAAAGCACATACATTGAATTGTGTGGCGTGACAGAAACTTGATATTATTATCATTGTTACATTACTTAGCTCGAATACCGCCATATTTGTCGAGAAGTCTCTCACTCATAGGTCACAAATATATAGAGGGAGCTCTGTAACGTTGTAATAGTAAAAAGTCGTTAAACATCGCATTTTTACATTTTTCTATCTTAATACACGTTGTAGTACTAAATGATTCGATCTAATTATTTAAAATTCCTGTGTATTTTGTCAGACGTTGTTGTAAATTGTATAATTTCATCGATAATCTGCTAGGTATAGTCAAAATATTTTTTTTCTTTTGAAAATGAATATGTCCTTGTAAAACAAGTACTACATATAGTTCCTTAAATGAAGCATAAATGCTTATGCTATGTCGAGTCTCTATTCAGTATTCGAACTCATGACCACTGGATTACTAGCCCAACGCGCTATTAACCACTCTGCCATCAATCCATCTTGCAGCTTTTAAAATAACATATTTTTGTGTTGTGTGAACTTACATATGTGTGGTACTTGCTTCGGCAGTACAGATACTACTAACTAGTTGCATGTAACACATGGGATCCAACTGTCGATAGCGATAGTATGTATAGTTGAATAATAAGTACCAAACTATAAACCCATAAATCCAAATTATTGAATATTTTAGGATATTTTATTTTCTATAAAATACATGTAGGTATATATGTCAAGATAGGACAGTATGACACACAGACACACACAGACACACAGATACACGAAATGTTCTACTCCGAATTCTGAGTAAATCCGTATATGGAACATAGATGCTGCGAAGCCACTAAATTGGTGTTTTTTGACTTCAAAGTTGGAAAAACCGTGAAAAAAGTAGACCTTGCATACAATTCCTTCATACACGCATTTTGGTTTAAAACTGCCTCTTCCTTAAAAAGAATTTCATTCTCTTGAACGAATCGACAGTTGGAAAACTTATATATGGGTCCGTATTAACTGGTTTTTATTTTAATTTGATTTATTTATTTATTTATTTATTTTCTGTTTTATTTCACTCTTATTTATTATTTATATGGTTATACCTTATTATTCTCCCTGTTTTGTCATTAAGTATCTTCTTGCTAACACCATTTATGTAAACTTTCCTGGTTAATTTGATTTTTATTGCACCATTACAATTTATTTACAAAACTGTATGTTTCCTTGATAAACAAATAAAAATAAAATAAATTCATCGCCTCGTCAACATATTATAAACATCGTCTTATGCGTGTTCGTCTGTTGTTCAGGCTTTTTATACTTCTATCTCTCAGAATATCGTTTACATGGTCTTGCCGTCCTTTTCTTGGGCGACCCCAACCTCTTATACCATTCCTGTCCGCCTTGTATTTTTTTTTCGTCAGGCGATCCTCATTCATTCTTTCCAAATGCCCAAACCATCTCAATGTGTTAGCTTTCATTCTATTAATTTAATCTTTATTCATCTTACATTCTTTCCTTGTGTTCTTGTACCGTACCTATGTATATCTGATTAGTGTTTCTCATTTTTTTCAACTGTCAAGTATTTCAAAGTGACCGCAAGCTCAGGAAACTTAAAATTTGATATTTTCATTTTCAAATTGCTTAAAAAGCACATAAATTTCATAAAATGGCGTTAAAGAGTTATCAAGTTTTCATATTAAAATATTTGAATCAAAATAGTTTAACAAACTCATTTCATGAATATGATGTAAATTTTCCATACAAAATTTGAATACTTTGTAAGGAGAAACTTGATAGTGAAGAGTATGGCGTTGGCCACCACCCAATAGTTTTGTTAGTGAGCATTGCGAAGAGGACCTTGAAGGACGCGAATTTCTCTCTTGAGAGAAACACAAACACGAAAATAGTTATCACATAATATGATATTTTCATGATTTATGTTAGATAGTATTTTCAGAATTATTATTTATTGCTTTATGCAGATGTACATAAATATATTATGGAGAATGAAGTTATATTATTTGTTGTGTTGCCGTGAAAATAGTTTCCACCTTTTCGAGCATCAAAAATAATTGGATATACACTCACACACAAACACATCCAACTTTGTAAACCAAAAGTAATCTAATTTTGAAAGTTTTGTGCTTTTGATATTAACGGTTATTAGGAGAGTATGCGGTTGAAGAGATAACAATATTTTCTCACCGGACGTTTGGTAGGTAGGTACTCAATCTATGGTAACGCGCAAAGTTTCTATGGGAAAACCATTTACCCACAGTTCAGTATGATATCCTAATACCCTGGACTGGTTTAAAACCTAACTCCATATTTTTTTATTATGATCGCCCTATTCAAAGTGACTAGCGTCTACAATCCGCATTTACCATTCCGCATTTTGCTTCCGGTTGGCTCTCTGATTGGTTGAGATCTCGTAGTATGGAGTCAAATGAGCTGTGAAATTTTAAATTAAATGCGAAAATTTAAATAAAAATGTAAATTTAACTTAAAATAATTTATAATTCAATTTATAAAGCAACTCGCTCGCGCGAGTCGCTATTATTATTATAGACAAATTTGAACCTAACCTAAAAATGCAGAAAAGAAGAGCTGGAACTAGACGCTACTTTTAAAGTGTTCCGTTTTTCAAATATGATATACCTTTTTATGACTAATCACTTCTAAATTCACGATGATGTTTGGACAACGATACTGAATTCACAGTGTTCTATTTTCAAACCATTGTGGCAGTGAATAAAATTCACAGTATATAGGTACCTACTAGGGGCGTGCTTAGAACCTTCGGAGTACGCAAACCCTGAAAGAAAATTGGGAGTCGTCGAAAATTTAATGTATAGCTGTTCATTTAAGTGGCTATAAAAATATTTTTAAAATTATATGCCAAAGTAATATATAAAACTGTGGCCCAGTAAAGCATAGTATCTACATATTCTTTCAATTTTTTAATGTAGTATACATACCTAATATTCATAGGCAAGCCAAGATTTTCGGCTTTTATAAGTAATTTCGCTACTGGTTTTATGTGTTACAAATCACTTTTCACCACGAATGAATTTGTTGGTACAATCGGTTTCGAAATGACCACTTCATCAACAATAGGACAGATTTCAACTGACTACGCACTTACTTTAAACAATTAGAACGAAAATCCACAAGAAAAGGATTACATTTCAATGATTATTTCTATACAAGAATCGCGTATGAAATTTGTCGGCACCACCATATTACTCCCATGACGAAGATGCTGATATATAACGCTTATCTGAATTCTGTAGCAGTGTTCAAAAATTTTGAATTTGAATGGAACTGGGCAAGACACATTGCCAGATATACAGATGGTTGGTGGACCCAGAGAGTCTTGGAGTGGCATCCGAAGTAATTCAGGGAAAAAGAAGCGTGAGATTTCCGCAGATACGGTGGTTGAACTGCATCAAAGCAGTGGCAGGAAGCAATTGGTAGCGGGTTTCCCGGAAAGGGAGGAGTGGAAGAAGAAGGGGGAGGCCTATGTTCAACTCTGGATGTAAACGGGCTGATGATGAAGAAGAATCAGCAGAAGATCCCTGTTCTAGTGGATGTGCGAGGAGTCTTAAAAACCTAGTAAAATATAAAATATATATAAGAGATGTCATATCAGTCAAAAGTTTAAATGTCACAGTTGACATAAAAAACAATAGATTTTCTTTTTATTCATAATATTTTTCATAAGGGCCTAAAAACAAAACTATTTTAAAAAAAATAAAATGTCACTTTTTAAATGTATCACTCGAGACATCAGCATTCAACATTATCTGCAAATCGCCATGTTCGTGTCAAGAAAATAAAAACGTTTTTCATAAAGGAATCCACTTAATGTTGATTCAAGTAGCATTTCAGATTTTAAACAATATTTATGGTGACACCTAAATGCTTCTGTAGAATTCCAAATGTAGTACCAGTCACATAATGTATAAATAAGGTTGTTAAAACTATAATTAACAGCTTCCGAGTTGAAACAATAGTAAAGACTAGAATTTAATTGTAAAAAAGCATGATATAAGTATTATTCTATTTTGATTAATACGCTAAGAACACATATATGTTATATCATTTTAATTTTTAAATAAAAATATATTTAACTAGGGTTGAAGTCAATGGAAAAAATAATTCAGAAGTTGCGACGTTGCGAGCACGAATCCTGCCACGGTCGATTTCGTTCACCTATAGCTCGAGCATTTATGCTTATTTTAGGGAACGTAGGAAGATGTATATTTACTTGTTTAACAAGGGCATATTCGAATATATTTTTATTATTGCATATGCGCAAACATTGGATTTTTTTCCCTGTCGGGAGACAAAGATATTTTTTAACAGATTTTTAATTATCTCAATAGAGACGAAGTTGGAATATTTATTGTAGGAGAACCGGGAAATCAAGGCACCTACAGGGCTTACGACCTGTCATCGGCTGGTTTACGTGATCACTTTATGCGCTTGCGCAACGTTCAGCAATTATGCCTTTTTAATGAGATCCCTATCAATTCAATTTTGAAACTTCTATATATTGTAATACTGAAATTCTTTTCGCTTGAAAATAAGGAATTTTTACTACAGCCATCTATGGGTGAAATTATGAACAACAATCTTATTATTTTTTTTTTTATTTATTTTGTTGTAACGCCATCTATTGAGAGAATTGGTTTTTTTGAAAAAAATGAAAGCTACAATTCTTATATGAGAGGTGACAATGCATTTTTCGCATAGAAGTCACCCCTGAATTGCGCCAGACTTATAAGGTCATTTTTGTCTTATTTACCTACTTGTACCAATGTCCAAGTAATCGAATATATTTTTATTATTGCATATGCGCAAACATTGGATTTTTTTCCCTGTCGGGAGACAAAGATATTTTTTAACAGATTTTTAATTATCTCAATAGAGACGAAGTTGGAATATTTATTGTAGGAGAACCGGGAAATCAAGGCACCTACAGGGCTTACGACCTGTCATCGGCTGGTTTACGTGATCACTTTATGCGCTTGCGCAACGTTCACCAATTATGCCTTTTTAATGAGACCCCTATCAATTCAATTTTGAAACTTCTATTTATTGTAATACTGAAATTCTTTTCGCTTGAAAATAAGGAATTTTTACTACAGCCATCTATAGGTGAGATTATGAACAACAATCTTATTATTTTTTTTTTTATTTATTTTGTTGTAACGCCATCTATTGAGAGAATTGGTTTTTTTGTAAATAATGAAAGCTACAATTCTTATATGTGAGGTGACAATGCATTTTTCGCATAGAAGTCACCCCTGAATTGCGCCAGACTTATAAGGTCATTTTTATCTTATTTACCTACTTGTACCAATGTGTAAGTAATCGAATATATTTTTATTATTGCATATGCGCAAACATTGGATTTTTTTCCCTGTCGGGAGTCAAAGATATTTTTTAACAGATTTTTAATTATCTCAATAGAGACGAAGTTGGAATATTTATTGTAGGAGAACCGGGAAATCAAGGCACCTACAGGGCTTACGACCTGTCATCGGCTGGAATTTTTACTACAGCCATCTATGGGTGAAAATATGAACAACAATCTTATTATTTTTTTTTTATTTTTTTTGTTGTAACGCCATCTATTGAGAGAATTGGTTTTTTTGTAATTAATGAAAGCTACAATTCTTATATGTGAGGTGACAATACATTTTTCGCATAGAAGTCACCCCTGAATTGCGCCAGACTTATAAGGTCATTTTTGTCTTATTTACCTACTTGTACCAATGTATAAGTAATCGAATATATTTTTATTATTGCATATGCGCAAACATTGGATTTTTTTCCCTGTCGGGAGTCAAAGATATTTTTTAACAGATTTTTAATTATCTCAATAGAGACGAAGTTGGAATATTTATTGTAGGAGAACCGGGAAATCAAGGCACCTACAGGGCTTTCGACCTGTCATCGGCTGGAATTTTTACTACAGCCATCTATGGGTGAAATTATGAACAACAATCTTATTATTTTTTTTTTATTTATTTTGTTGTAACGCCATCTATTGAGAGAATTGTTTTTTTTTGTAAATAATGAAAGCTACAATTCTTATATGTGAGGTGACAATACATTTTTCGCATAGAAGTCACCCCTGAATTGCGCCAGACTTATAAGGTCATTTTTGTCTTATTTACCTACTTGTACCAATGTGTAAGTAATCGAATATATTTTTATTATTGCATATGCGCAAACATTGGATTTTTTTCCCTGTCGGGAGTCAAAGATATTTTTTAACAGATTTTTAATTATCTCAATAGAGACGAAGTTGGAATATTTATTGTAGGAGAACCGGGAAATCAAGGCACCTACAGGGCTTTCGACCTGTCATCGGCTGGAATTTTTACTACAGCCATCTATGGGTGAAATTATGAACAACAATCTTATTATTTTTTTTTTATTTATTTTGTTGTAACGCCATCTATTGAGAGAATTGGTTTTTTTTGTAAATAATGAAAGCTACAATTCTTATATGTGAGGTGACAATACATTTTTCGCATAGAAGTCACCCCTGAATTGCGCCAGACTTATAAGGTCATTTTTGTCTTATTTACCTACTTGTACCAATGTGTAAGTAATCGAATATATTTTTATTATTGCATATGCGCAAACATTGGATTTTTTTCCCTGTCGGGAGTCAAAGATATTTTTTAACAGATTTTTAATTATCTCAATAGAGACGAAGTTGGAATATTTATTGTAGGAGAACCGGGAAATCAAGGCACCTACAGGGCTTACGACCTGTCATCGGCTGGTTTACTTGATCACTTTATGCGCTTGCGCAACGTTCACCAATTATGCCTTTTTAATGAGATCCCTATCAATTCAATTTTGAAACTTCTATATATTGTAATACTGAAATTCTTTGCGCTTGAAAATAAGGAATTTTTACTACAGCCATCTATGAAACCAATTCTCTCAATAGATGGCGTTACAACAAAATAAATAAAAAAAAAAATAATAAGATTGTTGTTCATAATTTCACCCATAGATGGCTGTAGTAAAAATTCCTTATTTTCAAGCGAAAAGAATTTCAGTATTACAATATATAGAAGTTTCAAAATTGAATTGATAGGGATCTCATTAAAAAGGCATAATTGGTGAACGTTGCGCAAGCGCATAAAGTGATCACGTAAACCAGCTGATGACAGGTCGTAAGCCCTGTAGGTGCCTTGATTTCCCGGTTCTCCTACAATAAATATTCCAACTTCGTCTCTATTGAGATAATTAAAAATCTGTTAAAAAAAAGGGCATATTCATTTTTTTATAAAAAAAACTTTCCATTTTCTAACCATTCAACCATTTTAAGACTTTTACGTTCCAACTATAACATAAATTAAACAAATTCTAATTCATTTACTAACGATAATCACAAAAAACGCTAAGAAAAACCAAATCTTTATCATTTCGAAGACAAACGGACAAAGACATTATCAATACTAAGCTCCGAAGATCCTAAATGTAATTGCAAAAGGTATAAAGAACATATTATATTTAATAGAAAACACAAGACTAAAACTTACAATACTTACATGGTTATTATTATAATAAAGGGATCAACTATTTTCAGCAAATTCTCAATTCATAACAACATACACCACAAAACCACTAACATACATAGGACTCACATAGTGGACCATGGGATACACAATGATACTATATTACAACATACTATGATTTATAACAATAACTAGTCTACCATCAGTGCTACAGGTGAACGAAATCGGTCGAGGAAGGATTCGAACTCGCGACCACTGGATTACTAGCTCAGCGCGCTTACCGCTCTGCCATCGACCCATCTGAATAATCAATTTAATGAGAGCTTTCTAAGCCCTGAAAAGAGGATCCTCATTTTTTTAAGATGCACCTCCTTACCCAGTCATGAGAGATAATGGATTGTACTAATGCATAATATAATATATTATAGTTTTTAATGTTTTTACTTCTATTATATTAATACGAATGTTTTTAAATAGATTTATAAGTTTTATACAAATTGGTAATAATTAAATGAAATTTAATATTAATAATTAAACACAAGAAAATATACCTTAATTTTGAAAACAGTTTATGTATTTTGCATATTTTGCGAATTAATTATTCATTATTGCAGGTGAAGTAGTAGGTACTGCCTTCGTACCTCGGAACTTTTCTAGAATACTTTCTCCATGGAAGTTAATGTAGCCAAGTCTGTGTGTCTATGGAAAGCGCACCAGGCACCCGCCATTAAAATAATTAGCAACACAAACTCGAACCGCGATTTTAGCTAAGAATTCATAAAGACTTGAGAGGCAAGAGGCGTTTTTCTAAGTGAAAAACTTCTCCTACCCCTTTGGTGAATGATAGAGTGAAACTTCTTACGCCCTTTTCGAGTTCACTTCCATAAATTATGAATTTCGCACAAACGTTTAGATTCAAAAACCCGTCTCCAAGTTAACAATGAAATGTTATCTGTTTGCGAATGAAATGTCCTTGGCGAGATACACCCAAAGATTCGATCTGATGTCCAAAAACACTGAATACAGAAAGAATGTCCTTAAAGAATTATTGAGACAAAATATCAACCAACCTCACGTTGATAAAATTTCGTTGGTCAAATGGTTAAGTAGCGGGTTGAGTAAAAACTTACAAACATTATTAGCGTCGTGGCTATTCCAAATTCTAGTAGGTAATATTATAAAATCATTTGATGAAAAAAATTGAAAATACACCGCTTAATGTAACGAGATTAAAAGACTTTGGCATTCTCGTAAAATAATAATATAACCGTTCATTATTTCAGCCATTGGCATTTTCCAAAATTGTTTATTCGTTATTTAGAAATTTTAAATTTGTCGAAAAAATCAATAGTAGAAGTTCAAAAATCAGTAATAAATAGTACATGTAGAATCGTTAAAGATCGTCGATCTTTAACGTCGATTGTCGATCGACAAACTAAACTTCGTTAAAGATTATTTAAACGTAAATAATCGGGAATCATTAGGGTTGATAGGTAGTATAGAAACCTTCTCAGAGCCTAATTCTTGATATATTAATTATCTGGATGGGTGAATTATTTATCGGTACGTTTGATGCATTTTATTTTGATCTATTTTAATTTACAATTTACGCATTGATCTGCTTATTCTTTTGAAGAAGTGTATAATGGTAATAATAATAATTGAGTGCTGTTATTTGTAGTTATAATTGTTATAATTAGTATTATATTTGTGCATTTGTACATATTTATTTATTTATTTATAAATATACAATACATCTAACTTGGAAATTCCTGTTTTAAGATGGCCATATTTGCGTACATACAATTATAAGTATGAGTGCCGTATTTTTACAACAATCACAAAAACCAAGAATATAGAAAACAGAAAGAAGAGAAAAGAAAATATAAAATAAAAATATTTTTTTACAATATACAAAATAAAAATAGAGAAAACAGAAGATAAAAAAACTCAAATATACATGGGCAGGTATAATATTACAATATAATATGTTAACATATTCCTTGTAATCGGAGTTTTTTTTATATAATAATTATAATAATAAACAGTTACATATTCCTTGGAGAGGAGTTTAAGTAAAAATAAAAATACACAGTCAAGGACAGAGCTAATATCAACAAAGCAAGCAGTATGAAGTCTAACTTAGGATGTGAGTGACCACTCCTTCTGACAGTTCACGGCCTGCAGAAAGGAGCCATATCTTGGTTTTTTTTTTGAACAATTCAGATTTGAGTGTTTTTAGATTAGTAGATATGATTCTAAATATCTTTGAAAAATATGCCATTATAAACCAAAAGTTAATTAAATGTTAAAAATCTGATATAAATTTTACTAAACTATAAATCAAATGCATGAACTATAAGATTTACTGGTAAGTGATTAATAAGTTAATCTTGCTATGGTCACGAATCATGTTACGGTATGGATTGATCGTTGAATATGACGAGTCATAAATTTATAATGCACAGTTCAAGTCAACGACCACTTACAAAATAGCAAACGAACAATGTATACCTACCGACCATAGTTAAGTCAAAATAAACCAAAGAAGTAGTTGTAAGCCTGGGATGCGTAAAATTAATTCGATACATATATAAAATAAAAATTATATGCTGGCGGCTTCAATTGAACATCCATCAAATGGCCTGCCTTTACATAGGACGGTCTTTCTCAGATCGAAGAACTTCTTGTAAACAACCAAGGTTGCAACCTCTGGTTTCCCTACCCTCCACGCTTTCTTTTGCGACTAGTTTCTTGAGTTTACTTAGAGTTTGTAAATTTTGTCAAGTCAAATTTGCTATCGTGCAGTTTGCTCTAGGGCGAGGTCAATAACTTACCAAAAGATCGACAACAATAAAAATTGTAAGAGGTACTTATCTAGGTAAGAACATTCGAGAACCATCAAGGACAATGACCCGGCATGTACTTACTCATTGAACTACCACCCTCATGGTATAAAAGGCCAGACAACGCACGATATTTTATCGAGTAACTGTCACCTACCGTGGAAGCTTACATTTCGAAATTGCTTGATTTTTAAATTGTTTCTTTAATTAGTGTGAATATTGTGAATTTACATATTTATTTTAATTGTAGATCGTTAATATAAATACAAATGTGTAAGTTATCAGGCATTTTAATTTCTCTCTCTTTCTGTGAAATCCTTCACTGCTTATAATATCATTATTTAAGAATAAAGTTAACTATTTTAAAAGCTTTTAATTAAAAGCTTCAATATATAGCGACAGGCTACATTAATGCCCACAAAGGCTAAAAGCTCATCTAGAAATATCCAAAGTATTGAGGTTAGGTTTGGTCAGGATAGATTAGGTAAGGTTAGGAAAAATAAAAAGAAGAAATGGCCAAACAACGACGTGAATAAAAAAGTGCAGCAAAAGTTAGATCGAAAAAATAGGCACTATGCTGCAAGAAGACGAGGGGTTTTAGCCAGTAGGAGTCCGGCACTATCCAGTCAGAAAGACCGGTTGTCCATGAAGAATTTCCCCTCAACAAAAAAAAAAGGATAGGTTAAGTTAGGTTAGGATAGGTTAGGTATGTTTAGGTTAGTTTTGCCACACAGACGTGAGGTGTTTCCAAAGATAAATAAAATGGAGATATCAAAACCACAAATGCTTCACCATGTTACTTACTTCTAGGCCAACACATTTTGAGAGCTCTCGGACAAACACAGGTGAAAATGTTGAGAATCAGTGTCAGAGTAGATTGAGTAGAGTTGGGTAAAGTAAGTGACATTTTGTAGGTAGATTGGTAATATAAATTTTATGGTCTGTGTCGTTTTGAAATTACGTTCGTTTCGGGATGACCCTTTAAACCCAATCTTCATTTCATCGATCGGTAAATTTAATAGTTTCTAATTTTATTCAGATCTACCCAAGTACCTACTTAATATGCCATATGCGTATTTCTTGGGGTAACCTTGCGTTACTTTTATACACGGAACACTAACTTTTACAACAATATTAATTTATATAATATACTAGTTGCATGTAACACATGAGATCCAACTGTCGATAGCGATAGTATGTATAGTTGAAGAATAAGAATCAAACTATAAACCCATAAATCCAAATTATTGAAAATTTCAACACATGTTGGTATGTATGTCAAGATAGGACAGTATGGAGATCAGTCCTGTTTTCCTACCCGGAATATGAAAACAGCATGATGGTTCTGTATGTATGTTTGGAGATTAAGTACCTATCAAACTATTAAGTCTTCTTACATATTGTGTATAGGCGACTGCCCTACAAATTGTATGAAGCAATGTCGTCACTACATTCAATTTTTATAAAAATTGTTAAAAAAAGTTTGAGATGTGCTAATACCATGTTAATATTTTTTATAGAAAATTAAATTATCTAGTTGGGGTGTTTCTGCTTTTTTCGATTTTTTTTTAAAAAATGAAAATATAGGCAGTTTAACTCATAAATTTATCATAAAAAAATATTTTTCTTAATAAAAAATGTTTGAGAAACCCTGGAATTTTTTTGAATTAACTAATTTGAGATTTTGTATTTTTCTATGGTTATTCCAATTTTCAGCGTTTTAGCTTTTATGGTTTCTGAGATATATGGAAAAATAAATTAAAAATTCAAAAGTTGATAACCCCTGACTGAAACAAACATTCAAAATTCTGAGTATAAAAGTTTTGTAGGCCTATAATTGTTTATATATTCTGAAAATTTGGGCTTTGTAAATTGAGCGGATCAAAAGTTATAAGGGGGGGGGGGACACACACACAGACACACAGACACACACACAGACACACACACAGACACACGAAATGTTCTACTCCGAATTCTGAGTAAATTCGTGTATGGAACATATATGCTGCGAAGCCTCTAAGCTGGTGTTTTTTGACTTCAAAGTTGGAAAAGCCGTGAAAAAAGTAGACCTCTGCATACAATTCTCGCGTATCCTGGCTTGAAACATTGTCGATATGTTAAGTGAACAAAGTTCTCCTGAACAAATCGACAGTTGGATAATAGAAAAAAAAACTAGGTACATATCGAAATGTTTCGAATTAAATTGATATTCGAGTAGTAGTTAATTGATGAAGAAACGATTTCATCACAGACACTTAGGTCCATTAGTTTATCAAATATTTCGTTCACCTATAGCACAAGCATTTATGTTTATTTTAGGGAACGTAGGAAGATGTTTATGAACTTGTTTAACAAGGACATTTTCATTTAAAAAAAATGTATAAACAGTAAAGTTCACGAAGGTGATTATGCTACCATAAAGCAATATTTTCCATCCATAACAAGAAAATATCCAAGTAAATTTGGTTCGATACAGTTATATTGTACCTGAGGAAGAATAAAAATTCTGCAATTAGGAGAAAGGATGGAATTGGAATAGTATTCAAGAATAATTCAAGAGACTTGAATCTCACAAAATCAACTTAACATTTCTTTAGTATTTTTGTATATACCGATTTGATGTACATATATTATATTAATTCAAGCAACCAATTTCAGAACTGACTATTCCCTCATCAGGCTTATTTACAGTATATTTATGACAAGTTGTAAATCATTCTATGAAAGAACGGAGATCGGGCAGACGTGGTCCAAATAATGGTGTCTGCTAATGGAATCAAGTCCGATTTGTAGTTTTGACCCACGTGTAATAAATTTAACCCATTGGTAAAAAAGTAATTCAATTGACCCATGGATAAAATGTTGACCCATGGGTAAAAAAGTTATTCAATCCAGAAAAATCGACATTGTTACCCATTGCGTATTTACATAATAAATCCATTGTGGATTTGTATATGACAAATCCACACTGATTTACTGTTGATGTGTTATGCGAATAATTATTTTTTTATTTTATTGTTCATGTTTTTTTTTATTTAAAACTAACATATTTGTACTCAAATAAAACTTTAATGAAATATTTAAGGTACCTCCTTTGCATAATGTATGGGTGATTTTTAATCCTCACTACCCCAAGGGGATAAAGTGGGATGTTTTGAATTCGCAATTTTTAAGGTTATTTTTTATTATCAACTGCTGAGATTGTATTCTGAAAGTTTCATTACAATGTATCCAAGTGTGTGCCGTGTATGTATGTACTATGCGCTATGTACGGCGTGTTTATTCTACTTAATAGATTATACATAGACTTAAGAACTTATCAGACTTTTTTTATATTTTGCATGTCTAATACTCGCTTAGACCCATTATACTTTGAAGGATTTCTGAAGGATTTTTTAACCGTCAAATACTTGAACCCAAGTTCAGGAAACTTAAAATTTGATATTATTATTTTCATTTTGCTTAAAAGACATTTCATAAAATGGCATTAAAGAATTATCAATTTTTAAATCAAAAACTATTTAACAAAGTCATATCATTAGATTTAACTTTTTGATCGTCTGTTCTTGATGGAATTCCATTTAAATTTCGTAATTTTTTTAGTAAATTAAAATAAAAAACTTGTTTCAAATCAATTCCACTATTTATAAAGACTACAACCGGTTTCGTGCTAAGCACATTTTCAAGTAGACTACTTCATATCATAAAAATAATTCCATACAAAATTTGAATACTATGTGGAGTGACTTAGCTGTGATGAGTATAGCTTCGGCCTCGACTTACTCATTTTTCATCAGCTCGGCAACCCACTCAAATTTATATCGGTGATACTAGCGTCAGTAACTTAGCGTATGCAGATCTTATCATCCAACACCACTTGGACCATAGTTCATACATAAACGTCCATCTCCTCCTTTGTTGAATACAAAAAAGGTTTAGGCCCTGAACAAAAACCCTCTCAAAGCTGACTGGTCCAGTTAGTTTGAAATAATTAAATTTATACTGTGTCATATTTTGTCGATAGATACCTCCATTTCGTCCTGTTTCAAAAACATCTTGCTCAGGTATAGTTCAAATGGCACGAAAAATATATTTCGTACGAAATTGTGGAATTAATTTATATACATGCTCGGTATATCTCGATCCTGTGTGATTTATTTTAACGTTTTTAAATAGATGGCGCACTATTCATCATATTTTTTCGTTCTGTACGAATGGCTAGCGCTGTTGCACTGACATATTTATAGTGTTTCAAAGTTTTGTATTGCGACATATCCATATACGTATAACTTCACATTTTCCAATGCAATCTAGTCCCACTCGAATATAAAGAAATATCGCATATTTTATCCAAAAAGACAATTCTCTTTTGCTCTCCTGTTTTATTGCAAAATATCAAAAGATTTTCAGTCTTATTAGATTTCGTTAAAAGCATACTAAACAAGAATGAGACTCAAAGGTTGTATTCACATTTTAAGAAGTTACTAAATACTAGGTATAAATGAAAACACTAATTAGTTTTAGTTTCACTATTTAATTTTAACACTGGCATTGTGCTCTGAGAGTGCTCTGACGATGATCTTCAACAGATTGATACCGGTCAGTGCCAGTGTTAAAATTAAATAGTGAAACTAAAACTAATTAGTATTTTCATTTATACCTAGTATAATGGAGTTTCACCACGAATTATCAGTCGACAAAATTAACAAGTTACTAAATAATTTAAACTAAACTTTTTTTAATATAGACACTGAGAATTGACACTGACAGAGCATGTATGTGACAGTGCATATTGTTTTGGTGATTAGCGGCGAGCACGAATCTCAGATCAATTCAAGACTGCACAAAATTGACAACAATCGGGATTTTATTACGAAAAAAATATCTACATTGTGTTTTTTCGGTATAATATACTGCTACGACTCAACCACCGCAAAAGCACACTGATTTCAAATAGGATTACATTATAAACACAATACTGGATATACTAGACAATATATACGCAAATACTGGATTATTTCCTGCCGGGAGTCAATGATTTTTTTTTGACAAATTTAATATCTCAATAGAGACGAAGCGGGAATATATAGAGGAAAGTAACCAAATATGGAATAGTATCCTAATATGGAATACCGGCATTTCTCCTAAATGAATACACCTACATAGATGCAAATAACAGCGATCATCTTTTATCTTTCAATCACTATACGCATGTACAGGTTTCATCTTGTCAGTCGAGCGAGTGGTGTATCCGCTATAAGACGTTTTTGTTTTGTCGCTGTCAGAAAACTTTTTATGATATGTAAAAAATTAATTATTTTACGTAATGTAATTGTAAATAGTATAGCGTTTATTACATCTATGCATTGTATAAATGTTTGTTTAAAGTTTTAGAGGTTTTTTATTGTCTTATTTTGTCTAGTTTAAAAATATGCAAAAAAGTTTAAATGAGTTAAAAATGCCAAATATGGACAGTCCGTGGGGTCCAAATATGGACTATTCCATATTTGGTGTTTCCCTATATTTTCAGCTCAGTACCAGAAAAGAAAAGAAAAATATTTAATAGGAGAAGAAAGGCATCTGTTGCAGCAATAATTACGTCATCACCTTACAATAATGATATCATAGATAAACGTAAGAAAAAAGGTGAAAAAGAATGTAAATTGACAAAGGCAAAGAATAAAAAACAAAACGAAAAGAAAGGCAAACTACCAAAAGAGAAAACCGAGGATAAGAATAATCCATCTGATTCAGATGATGACGAAATGATATAGTTTGACACAGACAGTGAGCCCGATACCTTAATAGGACATGAAACTCCTGACTCAGAAGATGCGGAGTGTATGTTCTGTTATAGGTTGTTTTCTGAAGATACTCGAGGAGAAACCTGGATCAAATGCCTCATGTGCGGACTCTGGGCACATAATGATTGCGCTGGTGCAGAGTTCCACACCTGGATTTGCGATTATTGCAAGTAGTTTCAGTTCATTTTTATATTTGACCAAAGTTCCTAAAGTATCTCATAAAAGTTAAGTTTGATTTTGTATATTTTTTGAAGTATTCCATATTTGGGTACCTATTCCATAATTAGATACCTTTATGTTGATTTTGTTTTTGAGAATTTATATTAATTATAATTAATAAATATAATACAAGACTTACTACTTGAAGTGCAAATATATGACTGATTGTAATTACGATTAAAAGTTTTTGATTTTTCATATTTGTTTTTTTTATGCGAAAAAACAAAATGGTATTCCATATTTGGTTACTTTCCTCTATTAATTGATGATCCGGAAAATCAGGCATACACGACCTGTCATCGGCTGGTTTATTTAATTCTTGAAAACAAGCATAAATTACTTGATTAGGTCAAGAACCTATCCTGAATGTACATATATTTTTACCAGTTTTAATACATTCATATTTATTCTTCAGAAGTATATGGCGCCGGGACAGGATAGCTCCGTTTATGATAAAAAAAAATCCAAATGTGTCGTATAATAGTGTAAGTAATAGTATGAACATTGTTATATCATGAACTATTACAATGTCATTTATGAATGCAAATATGATTAAACTGGTTTCTTTTTATAAAAGTTTTCACAATAGGTGTGAAAAATAAATCGCTTGAAATAAGTAAGTATACAAAGTTAAGAAAATTTTAAGTACGTTTTTACATCAAAGATACATACGTAAATAATCTTTGAAAACTAACAGACCATTAAAATGTCTGAGAATTCAGACGAAAAATGATAAAGTCTCCTTACAATATTGACAGGCAAACTTTTCAGTTTTGTTTTGGGAGAGCTCTTCAAATGTACTTCCATAACAACCTTCAATTCTCTTACAATCTCCACTCTGCGCTCCTACCCTGTCTCGTTTCATCTCTAGACTCTAGCGATGAGAGGGAAAGAGAGGAAGTTATTTATTGTTTATTTTCTTGAGTAGTTTGCAATGCAGGAAGTTTATCGAGAAAATTTTGCAAATAATGATGTCTATAAAATTGACTGAAAAAAATTGCAAAGTACAAATATTGAGCTTTAGATAAAATACCATTGTTAAATTTATTTTTGTTTTAACGATATTGATTAATTATGTCGTATTAATTGCCATTTAAATTTATTTTTGAGAAGTGAAGATATAAACTTAATTATTTTTTTGTTTGATAGTACATAAATTCAGATGTGGAGGCTCATAATTTCTAGAAAAACATTCAGTATGCACTCACCTAATGAAGGAAACCTTCAGTCTGCACTCATCCGGCGAAAAAGGAAATATCCAGTCTGCACTCATCCGAGGAAGGAAACATTCAGTCTGCATTCACCTGGGGAAGGAAACATTCAGTCTGCACTCACCTGGGGAAGGAAATATTCAGTTTGCACTCATCCGAGGAAGGAAACATTCAGTCTGCACTCACCTGGGGAAGGAAACATTCAGTCTGCACTCAACTAAGGAAGGAAAAATTCAGTCTGCGTTTACCTGTGGAAGGAAAAAATCAGTCTACATTCACCAGAAGAAGGAAACATTGAGTGTGCACTTATCTGGGGAAGGAAACATTCAGTCTGCACTCATATGAGGTAGGAAATATTCACCCTGCACTCACCTGAGGAAGAATATTGTCGTTTTCGAAATATGTTGTAAATAAGGGATTAAAGAAAACATAACATGTAGTGCGTTTTATTAAAAAATTATATTTTCTCTGTGATATTATCTAAGAAATCCTTAAAAATGGTTATACGTTTTAAAATATTAAGTGTTTCATGATTTTAATATAAACAATGCATAAGTAGAAATATTCTGCATTTAAATATATTCTGGGATTGCAAAAATTACAATAAGACATAAAATGCACGCTTTCTTTTGCAGTTTTTTGTTATCAAAATACTATGTAGTCTTCGTGAAAACGTTCGTCTTTTTTGCATCAAACCTTCCCTGGTGTTTTTATTCCAATCATAATCTATATGTATATAAATGGATGTACGTATATTTGTTTGTTTGTTTATATGTTCGCGATGGACTCCTAATCCAACCATCTGATTGCGATGAAACTTTAAGAATTTGTTCAGCTCATTCAGGAGATGGTTTATGCATTTTAATATATTTATTATAAAATTTGAAAACAAAAGTTTAAATAGGGACGGAAAATGAATGAATAGGGATGGAAGGGACTGTAGGGATGAAAGAGAAAAACATACGGAATTATAATTAGCGAATCTAGATAAGAATGTTAAATTATAAAAAGGAAACATACCGATCAACCGTTTTTATATATTCGGAGGTAAATAATTAAACAGGCAGGACAACGTCAGCCGGGTTTTACTAGTATTATCTATAAACACTCATTGAAGATGGGCATTCTTAATAAAAAGGTTTTATTCGTCTTCATTCGTTTTTTTACTGTTATAAATCTAATCTTAGAAATATTAAAATAAAAAAATATATATTACTGCCATGAAAAACTGACCAGAATTTTTCAGTTTGGTTTCCAAGATCATACAATTTTGCATGAGTGATTTTTTTTTCTGCTCGGGGTGGAAGCTCTTGTGATTTAGAACTCTATTATTCTAATAAATGGACACTTTCAGCGAGAGGTCGGACTCTCTCTTCTTTTTGTAATATATATAATGTTTTGGCAAGAGTGCGAAAAGGCCTTTTACCGAAACCGATTAACCGGTATATGTATTATGATTTTAAAGATGTGACCAACGAATAGGCAAAACTAAAATTTTACTCGATTTTTTTTCTAACAAGTGTACAATAACAGGATTGTTGCAACAAGGCAATCTCTTTTACTAAGTCTCAAGGAAATCTTGTACAAAATATATGTTCCTTTTGAAACGAGAAAAGGAAGATTAGAATCAAAAGAATTAGAAGAAATATCTTCAGAAATACTTGAAGCTTTTTCTTCAATATTTTAACAAATTAAGACAACATGCGCTTAAATTATACAATTTTCTTGCTGATATAATTCTATGTATTAAAGGTACGAAAGACGATATGGCAAAATGTCAAGGAATATCTACATTTTTTTTAACTTTTTGAGGATTCTTCAAGGTATCCTTCACTCTGAATAACGATATTGTCTTCAAGGTACCACGAAAGCCTGAGGCTTCCTCGAGATTTGAATGTGAATTACTCTTTTTGAAGTCCATTTTACGTTTAACCATTATCATTTCAATTGCATTTATTTTGAAGTCGCACGAAATCAGAATAAATGCAGTTGAAATGAGATCGCAAAGAAGAATTTTTAAAAGAACGATGGATAACAGGGTAAGAAAAAAGGACATAAGGAAAGAATTTAAGGTAAAGAAATATGTTTGTCATTAATAGAATGAAAGTGAACACATTGAGGTGGTTTGGTCACATTGGGAGTATAAATGAGGAACGCCTAACGAAGAAAATATACAGTGCGGACAGGAATGGAATGAGAGGTCGGGGACGCCCAAAAAAGGGATGGTACGACCATGTGAACGATATTCTGAAAGATAGAAATGTAAGAACCGTGAACAATAGAAGAACCTGTATGATACGATGCATGAATGTGGACGAGGCGAAGGATACATGCCAGGATAGAAATTATAAGGTTCGGTTCTCTTTACGTACCCCGCGAGGGACATGGCGTGATGGTGTGTATGTACCATTATCATTTATAATTTTCAAATCAAAAGATACGCCACATTTTTAGCAGTTAGGTAGATAAGTACCTACTTAACAAATACCACTACTTCTCAATGCCTTTGATCACAATTTGACTTACCTAACTATCAAATGCCTGAAAACTATCTGCGGGAGTACACAGTTAATCACTTCTGTGGTCAATCTAGCGGAGAAATGATTAGAGCTTTCACAAAATGTCATTATAAAGTCTAGACGAACATGGGTAGCTAATAATTTTGACGTCAAAGAGAATGATAATACCTATTTTGATAAAATTAATTGACTTAAATGTAATAATTACGTCTCTGGACCCTAGAGGAATGTAAGTGTGTACATAGTTTAGACACAATAAATTGTGTATTATTGTTGAACACACAACCAGAGTTCGAAAAGTTTATTTCTCACACAATAGTTATTTCTTCGAGAATTTTTCATTTGTCACTTGTGAAGATTGCACCTTGCACAGACGTGTTCGTAAATTAATAAAAAGATTCATTATATTTTTTACGTATTGTTAATGTCTCAATAGAGACGAAAGAGGATAATATCATAATTATGGGAGAACCGGGAAATAAAGCACCTACAGGGCCTACGACCTGACATCGACTGGTTCACGTGATCATTTAAAGCGCTTGCGCAACGTTCCCCAATTATGCATTTTTATTGACTTGAAATTTCGTAACATATTTTACAAAGTAATTTTCCATCATTTGAAAATAAGCTGAGAACACCATCGCCATCTGTCGAATAGCAAAAATATCATTGATTGCCGACTATAACATATGTGGTGGACCATCCCTAGGATGTCCCCACATCACTACTGGCTTGTCATGGCTATTAACTCAAGCTGAACGTATTAACAATGATCCCCTCCTACTCTCAGCATTCGGAATTTCTTCAGTCGCCCGGCCTGGACGTATCGCGTACTTTCCTCCACATTCTAATTGTGTGTTAATTAAATACAATTATTTAACAAATACTATGTAAAACATTTTTCGAAATATACATACATCACACTGAGTACAATCTTTTATTGCATGAATTATCAGTTGCACCCAATTGTTTGTAGTGTAGCTATTATAGAAATATGAGTTTTAACTATACATTTTGAACACGCAATAATCAAACTTGTAAATATTCTATAAAATTAATTAAACATCATTATAGTAATCAAATAACCATCTCCCTATAGATACTTCTTCTTCTTCGTTATGTATTATGTCATTTGACCTGTTTGTGAAGGTGGACTATCATGGGAGGAGGAGTTACAACTGTCTTTCCATCTCTTTGCATGTCTTCCGGGTAGTCTTCTGGTGTTGGATATTTTTGACAATTCAAATTGATGTCTTCCATGCGTTCTACGTGGTCTCTCCAGGAGAGTCTTCTGCTACGTCCCCATCTTGTAATGTCCTCCTCACCGCATATAGACCTGATCATTTAATTTCTGATGCGGTCCCTGGGGTTTCTTCCTGCAATAGAGCGCAGGGTCTTCATTTCAGCCACTCTAAGACAGCTTTTTGTTCCTTTGGAGTCGTATCTTACTTCTATCCCATACGTCATAATGGGACGGACACACTACTTGTATATTCTGACTTTGCTGGTGGTAAGCATGGGTTTATTTCTCTATACAGTATTTTGTAAGCAACCAGCTACGTCTATTGCTTTATTGACTTCGTTGTACAGGTCATAGCTGCTGGAGATCTCTACACCTAAGTATGAAAATCGCATGACCTGGTCTACAAAGTTGTTTGAAATGAATTGAAACTATTTATTTCCATTATTTACACACATATACATAACAATAACTACATTTTAAAAATACTTATCATTAACATAGTATGTACAATTTTTCCTATTTGGAAATTTACTGCCACACTAAACAAGTCTATTCTGAGGCAGTACTTTTTCAATTTGCCATTTGGTTACATGTTTTTGAATGCAAAATAATAACCAGAGATAATTAAACATAATCAGAAAAGAAAAATATACCATGAACTCTCAGTTATAATTATAACTCTCATATATGTAATTATTGTAGTGGAAATGATGGATGGCACCAAGCTGTGGTAGAGATTCTCAGGTTATGAATATATAAGGCACATAGTAGTGAGTTATTTTAGGATATTTAACAGGACATGAGCAGATTGTATTCTACCATTTCTTTTCAGCCAGTCAATTACCAGTTTTTGAAGTTTGTTACGACGCGTGAGATTACTAGTTTGCATCTATGTAATGATTATATGTAGTATGTTAATTTTAAAATAATAATATTTTAACAACGGATATTAGCGAGGTTGTATAATTATTTTTTGCAAAGCCCTGAAAGAGAAAGAGAGAGATATTAGGTTTAACTCAGGGTCGCTCAACCTCATACCGCGCCCCGAGGATTTCTTACTTTTGCTGTATCATTTATTTAAGGTTCGGGCCTTTTTAGACACTTACACCATACTAACATTTGTTATCCGGCATTAAAAAGCAATGAAAATTTGGGCATATTTCCACCTCGCCCGGGGGCCGCTATCCACCCTCTCAAATTAATTATTAATTCCTCTCGCCGACATTTTTTATTTATTTATTTTTAACGGCTCCGAAAAGAAATCTGTTATACCTCGCCGTTAATGAGAGTGAAAAATATTCATACATAAAAGGCTTAAAACGCGATAAAATTTGGATTTTTACGACCATAGAATATTAATGTTTGCAAAGGTATTTTTATACGAGAAAATCATTTTTAACTTTATTCGAATAAAAAATTGATTTTTAAAATTTCAATATTTCTTTATACAACTTTCAAGCTCATTTAATGAAGAATAAAATTTAATGTTTTATTCTTCTACTTTTTTCCTCTTTTTCTATTTCTTATTCTGAAGTAAAATGCAAAATAGAAGCGGCCCAATCGGCATTTTACTTAATGAAAAATCTTCTCCTTGACGACAATATCAACTTAAAGCTGAGACAAAGAATTGTCAAGTGTTATGTGTGGTCAGTTCTGCTTTATGGGGTGGAGGCGTGGACTCTCAAAGTTCATATTATAAACCGCCTTGAATCATTTGAAATGTGGATCCACAATGCTAAGAATATCGTAGACTGACATGTTCAGTAACACTGAAGTACTACGTAGAGAAACACCAAGAGAGAATTATTCACCAATGTTAAGCTCCGTAAAGTGTTGTACTTCGGCCATATCCTGAGAGGTGAAAAGTATGCCATCCTTCAGCTCGTCATGAATGGGAAGATTGAGGGTCGTAGAGGAGTCAGAAGAAGGCAGTTTTCCTGGCTGCAAAACATCCGCGAATTGACCGCTATGAGAACTGTGGAGGAGCTGTTTCGCACTGCAAAGGCAGGGAGGCTTTCTCTTTGGTGATTGTCAACGTCGGGGAGACCTGATATGACACAAAAAGTTGAAGAAGTATCTACTTTATGTGTGAAATATTTTGCTTTAATATATGGTTGTGATACATTGTGCAAAGATGAAATATACCATTAAGATCGAAGGCCTTCGAGATGTGAACCTAGAGACAAATACCTGGCATAGCTCGGAGCCCATGTTCATAGGCCCAGTATTTCAGTCGGCCCTTAGGAGTTTAACTCAAGTTTAACAAAAATATTGCGTATTTCAGTACCAAATCTTCCCTCAAATACGTCACTAAACCACAAATATTTAACTCAACGTTTCTGGCGGATTGCGTGTCTTAATCTTGAGTTAAGTATTGTTTCTAGTCTTTTTCGCCAGGCGGCGTACTAATCGCCGCACGCTTTAATGTTTTATTTCATTTTATACTACAAATAACTATGCATAATAATTATAATCATGATTTATTTTTGATGTTAAAATAAAAGACTTGATATAGAAGTGGTTCATGTATTTAATATTTATTTTCTTTTTTACATAATTATATTGTATTGCCTGACAACAAACGAAATAAACTGTCAGCCATAATGAAACGTCAGGCACGCAACTTTATTTTTGCGATGTTTTTTCATCCCACTTTTTAAATTGATCCATCCTGTTTCTATATATAATGTGTATTCTTAAATTTTCTACATAAGACACTATTTTACCATTATCACTTAGTTCCATATCTATCTGTAAAATGTACATACATTTTGCATTGAAGTACTACGTACGTAGTACATATTCTTCAATCACATTTTTTCACTACAATGTTTGATTTTAATTAAAAAAAACATCGATCTGTATAATAAATTGAAAAAGTAACATGCTGTGTAATGAAACAAATAAAATAATGTGTTGTTATAACAATAAAATAATATTAGTCACAGCTTCGCGTCACGTATCATTTAAGGTTATTACAATTTGACAGATGCGTTATAGACAATAACCATAGAAAACGTAAAATATATCTATAGTTGAAGATTACGTAACTGACGTTTCATTTTGCACTGAAATACGCGAATGAAATTTAATCTTCCCTAAACTTTTAACTTGGATTACTAAATCCAACGATTTAAGGGCCAACTGATATCTCGGGCCATAGTGTTGTTTATGTGTTATAGATTCTCCAAGTACAACTTGGTCAAATTGTCTCAATGTGTTTAGGTTTATATAAATATAACATCAATATTTTGTACATACATACATACCATAGTGCCATGTCACTTACGGGGTAAGAAGAGAGAACCGAGCGCCATACTCCTCTATTTTTGCACACATTCCTACCTTTCTTTACATCCATGCATCGTCTCATACGTGCTCGTCGATTTTTTATGCTTCTTATATTTCCTTCTTTCAAAATCACATGGTCATGTTATCCTTTTCTAGGGCGGTCCCTGCACTATTCATTCAATAATGGTCTTACATTATTCCATTTTGCTTTTCATTTATTTCATAAATCGTCCTAATACAGAATTTTATCTAAGTGATCTCATTCTAACTTAATTTATTTCTGGTTTCATTAGAATTCTGCCATATACAAGTATCATTCGTTATTTTACAAATTCTTCACATCTTTTAATATTACCGATTATATTTCATTATTTATAATAAAAATATTCTATAGGGCTTGGCTTTTTTGACTTTTATTTACTTTCGCAAAGAAAAATTAACTATGAGATGATTTGGACACATGGGGAGACTGAGTGAAGATTGCCGGAGGAAAAAAGTAAACAAGGCTGATGAGAAATGAGTGAGAGGCCTAGGTGTCCAGGAAAGGGATGACATGACTATGCGAATGCCATCCTGAAATAGGAAAATAAAAGAAGCTTATAACAACGAATGCGTGCGATACGATGCTTGAATGTGGATGAGGCGAAAAATGCCTGTCAAGATTTAATAAAATGGCGATCAGTTCTTTCTGCCTTCCACTTGAGAGACATGGTATGATGGTAGGTATGTATTTATGTACTTCTTAGCTTTTTGGGAAAATGTACGATGGTTTGAATGTTTGTATGATAATGTACGCAATATTTTCAAAATGTTTTCTACAAACCGATCTTTTTATTGTTTCTTCAATTCAAGAAACAGTTTCACTATTTTTTTTCTTATAAATGGTTAGAGGCAAAGATATGGATAGGAAAGGACATGACAAGACAAGAAATAAGCATGAATGTAGAGAACAGGGTGCCCCAAGGATCGATTGAGGGTCTCGCTTGGGATATCCGATTACAGAAATTGATTAGATTTTTCTTTCCTTTCAGTGGACCCAGAGTAAACACAAGCCAAGCAATAACCATTGATCAGCCCTTGTAAACCAACACCGCCCACAATAGAAGTCTCCCTTCTGTTTTGATTAAAGCTAGACCTAAAAAAATGTACAAATATCTTAAATTGTTTTCAAAAACAAAATAATTAAGGTTTTTCACGACCTTGGCATCACTTAAGAGTCTTAGCGAAATCGAATAGTCACATGGAAAAACAACCTGCTTACATTTACTTATATCAATGTCAAACTGTGAAAACCCGAAGTACATAAGTAACGTATTATGTCTCACTAAAAATGTAATAGAACTCGTTCTCCTGGGAATTGAACTCGGTTCCTTTGGCTAAAAAGTCTGCCTTTGTGGCTAAGTTGGTTAGGTATCTGACTGCTGATCCGAGGTCCCGGGTGGAAACACAGTTTTTTATTGTGAATTCAGTCTCGATCTGAGAGACGATTAATATCGTTAGTCTCCAGAGATTAGCTGAAGGCAAAATACCTGACATTTATTTGTTTGCAGGTATTGCTTCTTGTCCAACTAAAAATCTCGACAAACAATATGAAATATTATGTCATTTAACACGCACCCAAACACATGTTGTTGCATTCTGAAAAAAATTTAAGCGCCTCAGATTTATTGATAACACAGCCTTCGTATCTCAGTTGGTTAAGGTGTATCTGACTGCTGATCCAAGGATTCCGGGTTCGATTCCCGGTGGAAACACAGTTTTTAACTGTGTTTTCGGTCTCGATCTGTGAGACGATATATATCGCAAGTCTCCAGAATGTGACAACTTGTTATTGGGTGCGTGTTAAATTAATATTTGACATAGTACCTGTTCGCTATCCGAGTAGCAATATATCTATCAAACTGAGCTACGAAAGCTGACTTTGTTTTCCACACCTACATGATTACAATTACCTGTTCCTTTTTTTTTACTTTTCCATAAAGATTTATACAAATTGATTTTGTTATTCATCTGTTATATTTTTTTGTTTAAAATATTATGGGATTTACGGAACAAAAAAAATCTATTCTCTGTGGAGAAAAATGATTGTATGGTCTAAAATAACCCAAAACATACAAAAAACCATCACGACTGACAAATAAAACAGAACTTTCAATATTTTCTGATATTGATTTGCAGTTCAAAACATATCCTTGATATTTTCTATAGAATTCTTCTAAATAAACACATTACAAGATAGAAGGACCTACATTGATCTACTGTTACTGTATAAAATATGTGACAACCTAAATTTACTTAAATACTTACTATATCACTGCACATACTATGTAAATAGGCATATCCTATCTACCTACTTGACGTGCTAATTACAGATATCACTCGACTATTTACAGAATTCAACGTTACAATAATCTAATATTTAAACACACTGACATTTTCCATGACTCCATAGAAACTTACCGTAAACAAATAAAGATGTTTTCAACCCAGCTCTTTCCTTCACACCAATAATCCCTCCTTTTCCTCATTATGTATTGTATTTTTATATCAAACGTTTTATTTTCACTTATTATTGTTATTCTTTTATCTGCTGCTCAGCAAACTTGTTTAAATATTTTTTTACGGCGCTGGCCGATTTACTAATGATATTAATAACAATTAAGCACTACAAATAATAACACTCAATTATCATTATTACCATTATACACTTCCTTAAAAGAATTAGCAGATCAATGCGTAAATTGTAAATGATTTAAAAGAGCAAAATAAAATGCAACAAACGCATTATCAAGCTTTCAATTGGGAATAGTTCACCCATCCATAGCTCTGAGGAGGTCTCTATACTAACTGTTCTTCCCCCACCACCACCCGTTCTGCTTATGGGGACTAATAACGGCCCCTTGCAAAACTCTGAAAGAACACATAAAGAACATACGAAGAGTCCGGAGAACTCTAAAACCTTGCAGACACTGCACTTAATGTGCCAAAGAGAGCTAATCATGTTGAAACAACTGGCTCACTGCTCAGTGATAGTGAAGATAATAGTGCACCGAATTTAAGACAGAAAGTCTTGAAAGCCCTAAAGTTGCTCTTCGTGGCTACAAGGTCCGCATGTCCAATGGGTCCAAAGAAATTCCCTCGGACATCGTCGTAGAGTTCTCGTCGGAATGTTGACACGGAGAAGTTAGTGCATTCCCATAGGATATGCTCAGAAGTCTGTTCAGGGTTATCACAAAGCTGACATGAGGACGAATCGGATAAGTGAAAACGAAAGAGATAACTTTTGAAACTGCCGTGTCCAGTAAGGAATTGCGTGGTCCAATAATCGGGAACAATCCACGAGGAAAAAATTCGAGTCCTCACATCAGGAAGAAATAAAAATGTCAGTCTGCCCACGGAAGAAGAAGACCAGCGACGTTGCCAAGCATCTAAAAGAGAACTCCGGGCCAAGTTCTCAATCTCTCCACGAACTGTGGGTAAATTTACAGGTGGGAGAGAAACACCACCCAAAATTGAGCTTCGACCTCTATACAGGTTGTGAATTGAAGCTCGTCGCTGTGTTTCCAGATCAAGGGGAGCCATACCTGTGAGAATAGAAAGTGTGTCGGTAGCGCAGGTTCTGTAAGCCTTTGCTAAAGCTATTAGAGCGAAGCGCTGTCCAGAAAGCAGCAGACGTCTAATGTATTGGGTTTCACAACGATGAGCCCAACAAGGAGCGGCATAACACATAATACTCAGAAAGGTAGCGTTGTAAAACAGTCTTGCTACTGGAAATTGAAGGCCCCAACTAGCTCGAGCAAGACGTGAAATCTTTTGGAAGGCTATTTTTGCACTATCGGATACAGCACGAACATGGTATTGGAAAGTTAGGCCTCTATCTAGTGTAACACCCAAAACTTTGACCCTATCCTTAAATATTACACGCGTATTGATAAATTTGATGGAGGGAGGACTTTTCATTATGCCTTTTAACACTAACCCATACGTCTTCTTAGGTGCGAAATTGAGTCTATGACTTATACCCCAATCTGCAACAGAAGAAAGTAACTGAGTAGCTGCGCGCTCAATAAGTGCTCGGGTGTAACCTTGAATAAGGATTGTAGCATCATCGGCATATGCCAAAATACTGCAGCCCGTAGGCGTTGAAAGTGATAGAAGGTCGTCGAACAAGATGTTCCATAACAGTGGACCCAGAACAGAACCCTGAGGGCACCCGATGCTAATTGGTCGCCAGTGCAAATCTTGTCCCCCGGGCATGGCCACATGTCTATTAGTAAAATAGCCCTTCACTAATTTATATATGTTGCTAGGAACCTTACGGTCTCGAAGTTTTTTTAAAATTAGAGGCCACCAGGCATTGTCGAATGCTCCCGCAATATCAAGAGATATAGAGATAACATATTTACTATCAGAGCTTCTAACAATATCAGATATAGCCAAGATAGCATCAACCGTTGATTTCCCAGCGCGAAAACCGAACTGACGATCGGACAGTGGGTGGGTACTGGAAAGATGATCTTCTAAGCGTCGACATATAAGCTTTTCTAAGACATTACCCAAAATAGGTAGTAAAGTAATCGGTCTATATGATTTTGGGTCAGAAGGATCCAGGTCACTACGCTTGGGAATAACAGTCATTAAACCTGTTTTCCAACAATTCGGAAAGTAGCTTTCTCGCAAGCAATTGTTGTACAATAAGATAATCTCGTGGCGAGCTATGTGCCAGCACCTTTGTACGAGAGCTCTCTATACTAACTATCAACCCTACTGATTCCAAAATATTAACGTTTAAAAAATATTTAACGATTCTACATGTATTCATTTTTACCGTTTTTTGCATTTTTATTATTACGTTTTTCGATAAATCTAAAATTTCTAAATTACGGATTAACGATTTTGGAATAATGTCAGTGGCTGAAATAATGAACGGTAATATTATTATTTTTTTAATTTAATTCTTTAATAATTAGCAAAAAACATTATTGGCTTGTTCTGATTTTAATAGCACCAATAATTGTTAACGCACAATTTACAAAGCTGAAGTTTTCTGAAATAAAATAAATAAATTTATATTTTAAGATCAAATGGTTGTGTATGTATTTCGACATTCAGTACTTACTAACACGTGAACTTTAGCATTTATTCTGGCTTTTCTGTGAATTAAGATTACGCTGAATGGTACACTCGGTTTTCTCATTTCACAAATAGACACCGGACCATCTGGCAAATCGGCCAAAGTACCGCCCATTAGCATTCACTTTCGTTTTTGTGAAATTCAACGATGAAAGTACCAAACAGATCTCAAATTGTCGACGAAATAGGCTAAGAAAGGCAATATTAGAATATAACGCCAAGGCCTCGTTTTGTGGTTAAGAAAATATTATATACTCATGCAAAACAGATTTTAAATAATTCAAGCAAAATAAAGAAACACATATTGAACCAAACGCTCTAAAAACCGAGACTTTTGGGATCTAGGGTTGAGGAGCATTAGGCTTTTTGAAAAATTACCTACCGATTCAACAAATTTATTTTTACTTTTATTGCGAGGCACCGACTAAAAATAGTGCTTCCACTTATAAATTTAGTTTATCGATCGACAATTCTTGATATAAAAACCAATAAGTGCCACCCAACTACATAAGGGGTAGAGGTCATAATCTTCTGAACGTCCCCCATTCCAGAACGGATGTAGTGACCCGCAGCACTCTGGTGCGCATTATGGAATAAATAAACTCACTCTCGGACGAGGTAGATATTTTCCATTAACAGAGATAGCCGTCATCGAACCGCACATCACACCATAATTGGCAGCAGCTGTCGTGTGATTACGAAAAAAAGTATTTTGTTTTTTAGAGAATGTATATGTCCTTGTTGTAACAAGAACATATAGATTATTATACATACATTCCCTAAATTAAGCATAAGTGCTTGTGAACGAAATCGGTCGTGGCAGAATTCGAACTCGCGACCGCTGGTCGCTAGTTTACTAACCCAACGCTCTAACTGCTCTGTCACCACCAATCTTATATAAGATGGGTTGAATTCGAATATGATTTGTATAACCTCTAGCAATTTGAAAATCATATTTATATCCAATCGTTCGATTTTTTGTGCAGTCATAAATTAAAAAGATGAATTTATTTTAAATATAATCAAGCAGAGTAAGCTAAATTTGTTGTGAGGCACCGTCTTTGAATAGTGCACCCACAATTCAATTATCATTGGATAATCGTAAATACATGAGGTTAAATAACATCTATCCCAGTTCAGCAATGAGGTTCACGACCCATTGTGAATATAACGCCTTTTTGGATTAGACGAGACTGGTTTATGGGTATACATGCATGTGACGTGCTTTTATAAGGTAGATTATTTACACCCACACACTTGTCGCGAGTGACCCTACTTTGTGGGACTTTACGTATGTACGTATACTTATTAAACTTGAAACGACACAATTTCTTGATTCTTGGATTTTTTTCGTTTCATTCATACTCTCTACTGAACCAAATTTATTTCAGGATTCACTTTGCTTGAGTGTGTAGGTATAGATTACCTGAATGCAAAATATCTGCCATTTATTTGCTTTTAGGTATTGCTTCTTGTCCAATTAAAAGTCTTGACAAACAATGTCAAATATTATGTTAGTTAACACGCACCCAAACACATGTTGTTGCATTCTGAAAACTTTTTAGGTGCCCCTCAATAATTATTGATAACACTGCTTAGTGGCTTAGTAGGTTAGGGTGTATCTGACTGCTGATCCAAGGATTCCGGATTCGATTCCCGGTGGAGAGACAATTTTTTTTTTTGTTTTCAGTATGGATTTGTGAAGTCTCCAAAATGTGGCAACATGTTATTGGGTGCGTATTAAATAATTATTTGACATAGTGCCTGTTAGTTGCCCGAGAAGCTACATTAAATAAATAAATAAAATAAGTAAAATAACACAGTTAAAAATTGTGTTATTTTACTTATTGTACCCGGAACCCATGCAAATATAGAAATACATAACTGAGCATGAAGATCGACATTTTACACTCGTTTATACCTTCTTACATCTCTTCTTCATCAGCCCTATTTCATCCAGTAATGGACATAGGCCCTCCCCTGAGACCACCACAGATCCCTATCTTGAGCAGACCGCATCCATTCGCCTCCAGCCACTCGTCTAATATCGTCAGACCACCTTGATTGAGGCCTACCAAAATATCCCTGGTTCCATGTTATGAATAAATCCAAAAGAGAAATATCAAATGTCTGCCGCCTCCGAATTGGTCACTGCATATTGGCTTCTCACTTGCATAAGATTCGAGTTGTAGATAGTCCCATATGCCAATGCGGATTGGACGTTGAGTCACCTGACCATGTATTCTTTTGTTGCCCCAATAGAACTGAATTTGATTTTTATAACTCCATTGATAAGGTTCCCGACCTTTTAATATTGCTCACCTTTTGTCACTTATCAAAAACCATATATATTCCCAAATTTCGAAATTCTTGTTTTCAAATGAAATTAACCTTTAATGAAACCAATCATTCGTCTATGATTAATAACTTGTGTGTCTTATAGACACTAAAATGGCATAAATCACCCTCAATTGGGTGGGTTGCCTAATATAATAAAAAACACTTCTTTTACCCGTTCTAGTTCGCCATTCCAGCACTTTCTTAGTCCATCTGTAGTCTGTGGTTCGGGCGACATGCCCTGTCCAGCTCCACTTCTGATTGGCAACCTTTTGAACGCCGTCAGTTATTTTGGATTTCTCTCTTATCCACAAATTAGTTTTTCTATCACTCAACAAAATACCCAGCATTCTCCTTTCCATGGCTCTTTGTGTTACTGCTAAATTATGTAGCATGAACACACTACTAGCTTGGGCCGCCTTTGGTAAACTCTATTACATCCTCAAGTCTCCGAATTACGCCAATTATCATAAAAAAGAAAGTCTTTGACGCTTGCGTTCTCCCAATACTGACGTATGGCTGCGAAACTCTTGTGTTTACAAACAAAATGATACATACAAAATATAATATAATATGATTAAAAAAATTACTATGATTTTTATGAAAGTTTATGAAGCTCGTCGTTCAATGGAAAGCGTGGAGGGTAAAAGATCCAGAGGTCGCTCACCGATCTGGTGGAGCGACTTTGTCAAGTCCGCTACAGCATCTACAGTATCGCTGAAGCTTTTCGATCTGACCAAGACTGTCCTACATGGAGGCAGACAATTCGGCGAGTGATTGAGTGTAACCAGCATCCTTGGACGCGAGGCCAAGGAGGAAGAAGAAAAAGGATATTATTTTTTTATTGATTCAAAACACGTGCAGTTCATACATCACTCTCACCCTTCAAATGTACAAATTTCGTTGCATTTTTTCCTATTTTCGGACAATATAATAATACACTACCCATAAAACTAAACCAATGGGGAAAAGAGGATGGGGTGGAGGCGAAATAAAAAAAAATAATGGAAAAATATTGGAAAACGTTATTTCTAGTAATGTAATACCGACTCTCCCGTCAACGCAACCGACACGTCCTACGTCCTAGATATTGTAGAGTGGAAAGGATATAATAAAAGGATATATTTTGCAGTGGAACAAATCAAATAACAGCGTTGAATGGGGAAGGAAAATATAGGTATATCGTTTGAGCAGAAAACATTGTATTAGGTTTTGTTAGAATAATGTTATGACTGCACATAGATTTTATATTACTTTCAAAAGCCAATGATATTCCTTGTCGATACCTGAGACATGATTCAATATCGAATATCACATTATAAAATGAAATAACGTTGAAAATTTGATACTCTGAATAAAACATAGTAAGAAACAATACCATTATTTCTTATAAAACATTTCAAGATATTATTTCAATAAATAATGAATATTTCCCTGATATAAATATATACTATCCATCTTCACACATTCTCTGAACTAAGCATATATTTTTTTATTTATTTTGTTAGTTACGGATAAATACAATAATTAAAAAAAAACGAGTGAGTTGTGGCCAACGCTAAACTCTCACTAACACGTCTCTCCATAAAGTACCTATTCAAATTTTGAATGGAAAATTTTCAGAATTTTCATGAAATGAGTTTGTTCAATTATTTTTTTATTTATATACTTTATTATGAAAACTCGATAATTATCTAATGCCATTTTATGAATGTAATGTGCCTTTGTACCAATTTGAAAATACAAATTTCAAATATTAAGTATCCTGAGCTTGGGGTCACTTTGAAATATTTGATACTTAAAAAAAACTGAGAAGCACTATTCAGATATCCTTCAAAATCTAATGAAGTCTAAGTGAGTATTAGATATACATATTTGCAAAATTTGAATAGAATCGAATGAGTACTATAGTCTATAATTGATTAAGTAAAATGAAAAATGCCGTACATAGCACATAGCACACACACAGATACATTGTGATGAAACTTTCAGAATACAATCTCAGCATGATACTAGTTGATAATCTGCAATAAAAAAATTACCTTAAAAATTGCGAAATCATTACCCCCCACTATATCCCCTTGGGTTAGTGAGGAGTAAAAACAGTTTTTTTTTCAAATAAGTACTGTCCCAATAAAGTTCAAAAACTTGTGTTTGGGACAGGAGTAAATTACATAGATTTTTACATATTTATATTCACATACTCATAGTTACATACACATATTGTAAACGTACACACACGAGAATTATTAAATAAATTATAAATTAAATTTAACTTACAGCTAATGCAAATGTTGAAGTTCTTTTTTTATTGAAAAGGATAAAGAGCATTAGTAAAAATTTATCTTAAAAAATAATAACAATACAAAAAATTATATTTAAATTTACTATATACTATGTTTGTGCTATAGGTGAACGAAATCGGTCGTGGCAGGATTCGATCTCGCGACCACTGGATTACTAATCCAGGGCCCTAACCTCTCTGCCACCATCCATCATATTCCAAAATTGAATATAAAAATATTCATTCATTCATTCATACCATCACGGCATATCCCACAATGTGGGGTAACCAGCGAAAGGTGTGCGGATGTGCATTGCCTTATAAAAGGGAGCACAACACATATGTGTACACCCACACACCAGTCTCGTCTCACCTAAAAAGGCACTACATTCAGAACGGGTGCTGAACCTCATTGCTGAACTATGTCAGATGTTATTGTTGCCTGTTGTATTTTCGATTACCCGGCTCTTACGGGACACTCAAAAACAGTAATAGAAAAGAGTGGAAGCACTATTCTAAGACGGTGCCTCACAGCTAGGTAATATAAAAATATCATATAGTATAATAGACCCTTCAAGTTAAATGTAGTTTTACTGCAACTGTCGCAGACATCGTTTCTTCTCCCATTTCGACATTCGTTTTGGCGTCCTGTAAAGACTTGTTTCAAATCGATCTTGTGAAATAAAACAGTTTGGTGGAACCTTGATCCTCGATTTGATTTAATTTTATTTCAGTGGCTTAGAATTATGCTTCAACTCTTTTCTATTTGCATCGTTTTTGGGGGCCCCGTAAGAGTTGGGTAATCAAAAATACATCTCTCGTGGTTCAGCAATAAGGTTCACCACCCAAATTCTGAATAAAGTACATTTAAGATGTGTTGACGCTGGTAAGTGGGTGTACTTTTATAAAGAAACGAACACTCGCACACCTTTCGCTGGTGAGCCACATTATGCGATGTTTTTAATGTATGCAATTGAAATAATTCCAAATTTCGTTATTTTTCAATTTCAATGTTATTTTTTGACGATTTTTAAAAATCTCAATAGAGACGAAGTTGGAATATTATATGTAGGAGAACCGTAAAATCAAGGCACCTACAGGGCCTACGACCTGTCACCGGCAGATTTATGTCAACACTTTGTGCGCTTGCGCAACGTTCACCAATAATCAAAACAATTTTTCAAAGTTCTGTATATTTATTTATTTATTTATTTATTTATTTATTTTTTTATTTATTTATTTATTTATTTATTATTTATTTAGTTATTTATTTATTTATTTATTTATTTATTTATTTATTTATTTATTATTTATTTATTTATTTATTTTATTATTTATTTATTTATTTATTTATTTATTTATTCATTTATTTATTTATTTATTTATTTATTTATTTATTTATTCATTTGTTTATTTATTTATTTATTTATTTATTCATTTTTTTATTAATTAATTAATTTATTTATTAATTAATTTATTTATTCATTTATTTATTTATTTATTTTATTTTTTTGTTTATTAATTATCCATTTATTTATTTATTTATTTATTTATTTATTTATTTATTTATTCATTTTTTTATTAATTAATTAATTTATTTATTAATTAATTTATTTATTCATTTATTTATTTATTTTGTTTTTATTTTTTTATTAATTAATTAATTTATTTATTTATTCATTTATTTATTTATTTATTTTGTTTACATGAAGCACCTATTCAAAAGATACAAAATATATAAAGTGCGAAAATACATAAAAAAACCCAATTTATAAACAATGAAAATTAAGCAAGAAGGAATATAAAGAAAAACTTATACAAAATAAAAAAAAATACTTGTATGATATTCATCAAAATTCATTCACTTAGGAATAATCTGAATCACAATCGCCATCTATGAAGTGACGAAGAAAATGTTTTGTAACGCCATCCATTTAGAATTAGGTTTGTATACAATGAATGCAAAATTCCTCATATATGAGGTGATAGTGACATGATTTCCTAGTTTTCCTATAATTTACAACTTCGTCTCTATTGAGATGTTATAAATTCGTCATTAAAACAACACTGACTCCTGTAAGGGAAAAAAAAATCCAATGTTTGGGTACACGAACGAATTGCTTAGCATTTTCTCAGATATAATTTCTTATATCATCGTAAGCTTCTGAATAATTTTATTATATGAATGACATTAGTTATGTTGTTCCCATGTCACCACCACCCGCTATAGTTATGTAAACTGACTAAATCTTATATCAAAATGATACAGAATACGATTGTGATCGTATTTATTTATGTACATATGAACATATCATAATATATTATATGTATGTAATATCCATCACATGACACGGCAGAACTTATTAGCTGCGGATATCGTGTTGAATAAATTATGTAAATTTCCCCTTACACCGGCCCTCTTCCTCCGCAGGTTGGTACGGTTCTTTCATCCGACCTGTTTACCGACCTATATTGTGTGGATACAGGTGGAGCGGTCTTCGCTGACGGCATTAGTGATGGCCGAGGCAGGCCATCAAATAATATCGTTCATTGGTCTCGCAAAGGTATGATCAAAATAACTAGTCTGTTAATCTCCCACCAACACGAGTTTTGCTTATTTATTAATTTATTTATTTACAAGATCAACGCCCATGAGAGCATTTATAAAAATTAATTGATCAAGAAAAAACAAAAATGTGGATTTAAATCATATCAAAAAATAAAAATATATAAAACAAAGAATATAAAAAAACATGTGTGAGTATAGTAATAAAAAACAAAAATTTTAAAACAATAAATAAAAAATTACTCAAATTAAATTTTAAAAAATAACTGAAAGAACAACCAAGTTAAAGGAAAGTAGTAAATTAATACACAAAAGAAAAAAATAATTATATAATGAAAGCATAAAAACATGGCAATAGGGACTAATAAAGATACATATTATTAAAAAAAGTTCTGTGCATCTCCCCCTTACAAAAGTCAACACCAACATTAACAAGTCATACTTGAGGAATACACGTTACATGCCAAGTATTCCTACATGTTGCATGCCAAGTATTCCTACATGTTGCATGCCAAGTATTCCTACATGTTGCATGCCAACTATCGCCGAATTCTGTTGTGCGTTTGTAAAGCAACTGTCACAATAAAAAAAATCGGCGCCCTGGTATTCCTACTAGGTATGTACATGAATATTAATCAGTTATACCTATCTACTCCGGGCTGTCAATTTCGTTATTTGATATTTTCAGACGATTCAAAATGTCATTTATTTCTTCTGTCTGATTACTTTAATTGACGATGAATACATTATAAACACATATTTTCTATTTTCATCATGCTTAACCAATCCTATACATAGAAATAAATAATAATTCTTTAAGAAATACTGGATTTCTCAACTCTTAAGAATCAATTATGTAAATTTGAATCTCTATATTATTTAATTGAATTCAAATGTAATTTCGAAAAACTCAGTTTACATATTCGTCGAAGACTTTAGAAAAGTATGTATGTAGACACATTGTCACGTAATATTTAGATTTCGCGACTAATTAGTCATTTTTGTCCGACATTGGCCATAGCCATCAATCAGTTGGCAAAATAAAGCCATATTATTACTTTGACTCGGGCAGTATAATTGTCGTTGGTTTAATTTGATTTCCTTTTTGATGCGGGCACAGTATGTCCGCCCTGCACGACGCGATTCATTTTTTGCTGTTGTTCAGAGAGGTATGAGGGCCACCCTAATGGCGGCCGATGTGAATCTATTAAGGATTTAAGCGAGTATGGCAATCCACTAGGCCCGTTTCAGTAATTAAGGGTAAGTGCTTTATATAATTCTGACATTATAATATTTACTAGTCATTACATATCAGATTTCTTTAGTCAGGAATAATATCACGTTTTCTAGGATTCCAATATATCTTTCTTACCAGACCTTTTAATAATAACATGGGAAACTTCAATTTTTGAGCAGAGACGGTGATGAGTTTAACGTCATGCTGAATTCGATGTAGGATTTACAGTGAAATTACCATCATTATGGCATGAGAGTGTAGCAACACGTGATGTTGCTATGGATTTCGTCTGTCTTAAATTAATATGATCAAAGTTCATCACTCTTGTATTGTTTGGAATCCTTAAGGAAGAAAATTTACTTGGCGTCTCATCTGCATCTGTATAGTAGTATTCTATCGAGGTGATTCAAACTTCAATTATCCTGAAAAATCTTTTTCATTTAAACATAACGTCTGGTTACAGAGTTAAATTTTTAAGTGAATAATCTATGTATTTCATACCAGTCTCAAATCTGTTTCAAGTTGGTTGAACCACACCACCCCATTGTAAGTGTAGTAGTGCTGTGCAAAACTTGTATGTGTTAACGGGGTACACAATTGACCCACTATATTTTGTCTATCACTCGCTACACGTACAAAGGCATGGTGCGACCTTCCAATGTCCTTATGTATTTGAAACAGCAGATTTTTTACAAATACTTTTAAAAGATGGCATTTGAAAATCACGAAATAGTTGCAAAGTTGGGTAGTCAGATGGTGCTTTTAAATTTAGTCTAATTCAATTTTGTGTGTATACTTTCTCACTCAAGATATAAAACACAGTCTCGCTTAGCATCAATTATATGTATACATAAATACCTTATTATAATTAAGCAGTGTAGGAAAATAACAATGAATAATAAACGAATAATAAAGAAACACGCATAGATAAATTGATCGCATTATATGTATTCATTGAATGCTCAACATTTTAAATTAATGAAACAAGACAGAATAAGAATGTATGTGCTGGACCAAGGTTTATTTTTTCCATCACTAAAGTGAATCGTGGATAGGTACATGGGACCAAGTTAATTTTAAGTGTCCCGGCGACAAGATTTATACGTTACACTTTGTACGTTTTAGCAAATGAAAGCTTTTTGTGTGGAAATTGTTTTGTTTGCGAGACGAATAAAGATAAATAAAACAGTGCAAAACCTGAATGTTCAAAACTAACCTGGACATTCAGAACCTAGAATGGATTCACGTTGTTTGACGAGGCATGTTTTGTTCGACCGTGGTCTGTTGTTCAACATTTCGTCAAAAGATAATACATATTTGACAATGAGCATAAAAACACACGTATTCTTGCAATATTAACAAGATAAAGTTATATAAATAGAATGAAATCCGAATATTATTAATATCTTAAATTGGTTAAGTTATTGATACCTACAAATCGTAACTAAATATCGGACGTCCTAAAATAGGTTCACCTAGTTGGACGTCCAATGAGACAATACAAAAATAATACAGTATTTACTTACCTTTAACTAGTTTGATAAAATTCCAAAATAAATAATCAACATTGTATTCATTATAACTAATAAGTACTACAAATTAAAAAATGATATAAGTTTGAACATTTATTTCAAAATGTTTATTAATATGTATAATATGTAAGTATACCAGAATAATCATTTATTGTTCATTCAATTTATGTGAAAAAAAAAACTTCACTACTTCAATCGATGTATTATGTACTAAAAATATTTATTTTAATAAAGATAATGATTATTATTATTATTATCATGAATATTCTCTGAGGCGCCGGCTAAGGATAGTGCTTCCACTCTTTTATACTATCATCATTAATTTTTAACTTCAACATACCAAACAGACTAACAAGACACACCTCAACGTTCTACTTAGACAAAAAAAAACACTTATGCCGCTCAGAATTCGACATTGTACCGATGCCTTATCACGTAAACATTTGGAAAAGATCAGGTCCGTGTACATATTCTGTATGTCCAGGACCCTTTTCAGGAGCCACGTTAGATAGGAATAATCGATTGTTTTATTACCAGCAGTGAGTACAATGCAACATGAAATCAAAGGTGGACTGCTTAGTTACAATTATTTATGTAGTTATTCTTCGAATATTTTTATTATTGCATATGTGCAAACATTGGATATTTTTTCCCTGTCGGGAGTCAGAGTTGGGAGTCTTCGTCTTTATTGAGATAATTAAAAATCTCTTAAAAAATACCTTTGACTCCCGACAGGGAAAAAAAATCCAATGTTTGCGCATATGCAATAATAAAAATATTCGATTACTTACACATTGGTACAAGTAGGTAAATAAGACAAAAATGACCTTATAAGTCTGGCGCAATTCAGGGGTGACTTCTATGCGAAAAATGCATTTGTCACCTCAGGTATAAGAATTGTTGCTCTCATTATTTACAAAAAACCAATTCTCTCAATAGATGGCGTTACAACAAAAATAAATAAAAAATAATAAGAATGTTGTTCATAATTTCACACATAGATGGCTGTAGTAAAAATTCCCTATTTTCAAGCGAAAAGAATTTCAGTATTACAATATATAGAACTTTCAAAATTGAATTGATAGGGATCTCATTAAAAAGGCATAATTGGTGAACGTTGCGCAAGCGCATAAAGTGATCACGTAAACCAGCCGATGACAGGTCGTAAGCCCTGTAGGTGACTTGATTTCCCGGTTCTCTTACAGTAAATATTCCAACTTCGTCTCTATTGAGATAACTAAAAATCTGTTAAAAAAAAGTAGTTATTCTTATTTATTATATGTAATTGTGGATATTTTACGTAGTGGAATTCCATTTTAAATTATATTATAAATTATATTATAAAATAAATCAGTACGTTTTAGATTCTACGTATATTTTTAAATTTGTCGATAACTATTTCACCTTGCTAGGGCATATTCAAGGCTATGACGGCAAGGCGAAATAGCTACCGACAAATTAAAAAAATATCTAAAACGTCCTGTTTTATTTTTTAATATTACTAATTTATTATATTTGTTTAAAAAAATATTATTGTATGTTGCCCATTTTTTCAAATAGTTAAATAAAAAAATCATCGTTTTTGGGTATACCGTGAGAGTCGGGTAATCGAAAATACAACGCAAAATTACACCTCTCGTAGTTCAGCAATGAGTTTCACCATCCATTTTGAATAAAGTGCATTATAAGATGTGTTAATGCTGGTGTGTGGGTATTCTTTTATAAGGATATGCCCACCCGCACACCATTCTCTGGTGGACCACACTGTGGGATATGTCGTGATGGTTTTAATTTCTCAATTCGAAATAATTCGAAATTTGCTATTTTTATGAACATCTAGTCGGCCTTCGTGGCTCAGTCAATTGATTTAATCTGACTGCTGAGCCAAAGGTCCCGGGTTCGATTCCCGGTGGAGACACAGTATTCAATTGTGTTTTCAATCTGGATCTGTGTTTTCTCTGGTCTCCAGAATATGGCAACTTGTTATTGGGTGTATGTTAAATTAATATTTGACATAGTACCTGTTAGTTGCCCGAGAAGTAATATTAAATAAAATAAAAATCTCAATATAAACGAAGTTAGAATATTAAAGAAGAACCAGAACTCATGGCTACAGGGCTGACAACCTGTCATCGGCTGGTTTACGCTAACGTTACTCATTTTTTAAAACATCTCTATAGAGATGTGTCGTAAAATTGTCACAAAAAAATGTAGTGTTTATTAGTTTGAAACGTGCACAATGCGTCTATGGATTATGGTGTTTTTGTGCACCCCAGTAAAAAGGAACCATCAGAAATTCCGATGTATAATAAGTACCCAATTGCAACTCTATATATTATATTTCTGTGTTAAGAGGACATATAATGTGATATATTAAAACCGCATAATGCACCATGAAGTTACGTGTTAGTAAGAGTAACTATAGCGTGCATTAAAAAAGGTTTATACTTGATTTAAATTATTGGAAACCCAAAATTTATTGATTTTTTGCATTTTAAGAACCAACCTTACTTGAAAAGAAAAAAATGATCCGTCATTCACTTTGATTTTATGTACTCTTTAAGCATATAAAAGATTTATTTCTCTACGACACACAGTCATGGAATAATTAAAAAAAAATGCTGTAAAAAAGGATATTTTTAATATTTTTTTTAAGGGAATCAAGACTGAATATTTGAAATTGTGTGACGAGCATTCATTAGAGAAACGTTGAAAACACTTATGGTATTTTTTCTAGAAACACACTTTTAACGTATTTGATTTGAAATTGGGGTATTTAGGTTTATATGGCCCCTTAATCACAGTCCACTTATTTTTAATTTTTTTTATTTTTACTTTATGAATATGTAATAGGGGTTCGCGAACCTTATAACATTTCTAAACTTGTGTTTTTATTCGTATAGAAAGGGGTGTATTACATGTTGTCATAGGGTGGGAAAATATTTGTCATACAAAGGTGATATTTTGTGTGTGTGGAGAATTGCGAATTCTCGCATGACAGACGCTGTTTGGTCAAATTCAAAATAGTGAAGAAAAAAACACCCACAATAATGTTTTGGAATTTCGTACAAAAATTACGGCAGGCATAAAATATTTTGAGATAATATTTAAACTAGAATCACCAGCCTACGTTATGAGCGGTACAAGAAAATGAAGAATAATGCATCTCCACTTAATATTTATTTTTTTTTACTAATTCAAAATCCACATTTTATTAAAATACCTAAAACTTAACAATTTACAGTTATGAGTAACAAATTTAAACTTTAATTCAATATATAATCCTGTTTCTGCATTGATTCAAGGCATAGAGCAAATTATTTCGGATGAATTTGCTAAGAATCCAAAAAAAATAATATTCCACTATGAAATGTATTATCTATTAAGCTCCTACATACTCTCCGACAGAATGAAAATATATTATCTTCGTTCAGAAAAATTTAATTCCACTATGAAATGTATTATCTATTAAGCTCCTACATACTCTCCGACAGAACGAAAATATATTATCTTCGTTCAGAAAAATATTATTCCACTATGAAATGTATTATCTATTAAGCTCCTACATACTCTCCGACAGAACGAAAACATATTTTCTTCGTTCAGAAAAAAAATTATTCCACTATGAAATGTATAATCTTTTAAGCTCCTACATACTCTCCGACAGAACGAAAATATATTATCTTCGTTCAGAAAAATATTATTCCACTATGAAATTTATTATCTATTAAGCTCCTACATACTCTCCGACAGAACGAAAATATATTATCTTCGTTCAGAAAAAAATCTCAAAACACACCTTTTTCGCAAATCTTATATATATTCGACCTTTTCCTCATGACTGAGGATAGCGGCTGTAGTCGGTCGCCACACGTATGGCCCGCCTCCATGCCAATCAGTTTTGGGCTGAACGCAGAGCACCAGTCACCGAAGGCCCCATTGTGGACTTAACCAAATCGCTCCATCTGGTCGGTGAGCGACCACGAGATCTTCGTCCTTCCACGCTGCCCATCACAACAAGCTTCTCGAGGCAGTCTGGTTCCCTTCTGGCAATGTGTCCAAAGAATTGAAGGATATGTCTGTAACATATCGTCGATATACGATCCTCGATCTTCAGCTCGTCAAATCTTACCAGAGCCAAAATGATACATATTATAATCAATTTTCAGCCCCCTTGAGGTGAGATATTCACGACAACGGCGCTGTATAAATTTTCCAAATTATATACATGAAGTATGTATGTATATCTTTATATATTTATTTACTTGTTGTACTGGAAATTAAGTGCTGGCCACAAATTATTCGTTAATTTTAGTCATCACTTTTATGCTACGTAAATATGCAATGATTTGCTATTTTGTTATTTATACAAAAGTAAATATTTTAACGCGACTTACATTGATTAAAGCTGTAATACATATTTAATTTTTTCGTTTAAACTGTATAAAATAATTCCATTTTCTCTTATTAATTCTCGTTCATTTTACACGTGTGTACTTCATGGCTTTGTTAAGACTATTGGCACGTAGAAAATAAAAGGTGAAGCACGTAGCATGAAACTTGTTATATTATTAGACTTGTACGTTATATTGCTTTAGACTAATCCAAAATTTATTTTTTAATTTTTTTTTCATTTCAACTGTCCTTATATATATTTAACAAATTAATTTTTAACATATCAATAGAGACGAAGATGGAAAATTATCTTTCAGTATGTTTTTCACAGAGTCATGTCATCCTCTTCTTGGACGACCCCAACCTCGTGATACATCGGCGCTCTTTATTCATTCTTCGTATGTGGCCAAACAAAAAAAAAATACTAGCTACGTTCAGTCTCTTCTCCGCGCAAGTATTAATAGACTAGTTGTTCCTGTTGGTATGTTCGTTACAGCAATTATGAAACAACAATTGGCCTTAAGTACAATTAATTTCTTGATGTGGTTATGAAGTTAAAAATCGCTCAGTGTTGTCCACAATTTGACAATTTTAATCGCCCATGTAACTCCGAATCGTCCTAATTTTTGAATAATTTAAATAACGCATATAGAAGAAAATCATAGAGCAGTCAGGGTGTCACTCAATTTTCGAACCAAATGGCCAGTGGCCAGTCTAACAGTTGTTATCATAATTGACTTTTATGTTTGATGGGACCATTGGATCATCGTAGTGTAGTCGATTTTGGAGACAATTAATATCGAATAATTTCAATCTTGACTTTTTTTAATCTATCCCTGAATTTGGGGCCAGGGAGAAACAAATAGAAATCGTACAATAATGAAAAAGAGACGTTTTGTAAAGTAGAAAAGGAAAATTGAAATAAAGCTTTGTCTTACACAGATGAACGATTTGGAAGATAAGAGAAAATCTCTTGATTCGCTGAAATAAAATACGCAGTAAGGGCTTACATTTTTTTGTTCAATAAAATGCACATTCAATATTTTTTTGCAAAACATGAGGTCCTACTATGAGCTATAGCTCTAAGAAATAAAAATATATTTTTCTGAATAAATTTAATTGTTAAATTTCAAAGTATCTGATATCCATAATAATTAAAATACATCAAAGATTCAGTATCAAACACTTGCGGCGATAAGGTACATCCGTCTCAAGTATATGTTTCTGTCGTGCAATTTGCATTAGGATGAGGTCAGTAACCTACCAGAATATCGACAACAATACCAATACAAGAGGTACTTTCTTGGTAAGAACGTTCGAGAAACACAATGGACATTGACCCGGCATGTACTCAGATAACTACCTCCCTAATGGTATAAAAGGCAAGGCATCACTCGTCATTTCATCGTAGTTACCAACATCTAGTAGTCTTACATTTCGAAGTAGGTCATATTGATCATAGTTATTTATTCTTTTATTAATTTGAAAGTTTATTTTATTTTTATGTTACTTCTCTCTCTCTCTCTCTCACCCACACACACACACATTATTTATTTATTTATTTTAATCTTCTTGTACATATAATTAGTAGGTACACTGGCAGGCTTATAGCCTAATGGTAATTTCTTCCAACCAACGAGAGTAGATGTTAAATATACAAAACAATGTTTACTATGTCAACAAGTTAATCACATTACAAAATAAATAAAGATAGCAGAAGAAAAGTAAAAAAAAAACAAAGAAGATTGCATAAAAGAACAACATAGCAATGATAGGAAGACTAAAGGATAAGGAAAGACCCCTACATGGCTTAACACAACACATTAATGAAAATTTATTTATTATTAATTCTAACAAACTATAAGTTCACAAGCTTACTTTGCAAACATCCGTTCATAAAAAAATAATAAATTTTTGTGTCTTGATTTCATTAATGACTTAGTATTTCATTTACGTACTTATCAAAGAAGGAAATCAAAAACCGCTGATTTTTTTTGTGCTGAATAAAGAACTCGGAGATGGTTTTTGGTGAACTTGATGAAAAGAAACCTCTTTATATGTCATAACACCCTGATTCTTTAGGATTCTCACGCACATTGTATTTTTTTTGTTGCTAAACTTAGTTAGTCTTCTCGCGAAATTTTCATATTAATACAGAATAATGTAATGTTTTAGGTCTCTGATCCATTTAGTTTTATACTTCTCGCCGTCCACGCTGTTGCGAAACCCTGCGAAAAATAATATTATGTTTGAGGAAATTCTCCATCTTCTTTTGTTTTATTATTATTTTTCTCGTCTTCATCCGTTTTAACAAAGATTTATGTTGTTAGAAATAAGGCGGTACGTTTGTTCGTCTGAGAGATGATTTATAAAGGCAACTTTTGACGGATTTCTTTTACATTTATTATTGTTTTGTTTCATACATATAGGTACCTATTTTGCATGATGCTGCCCTGATATTCGACGCACGTTTTTTCATATAAATCTACTCCCCTAGATCAAAAGAAGGATTCATAATATATCCCATAAAGACGTGACTAAGAAATGACTCATTTTAGTTACAATTGTTTTTTTTTAATTAAAATTTTAAGTGTAAATAAATCTGAAATTATAAGAACCTACCTACTAAGACCCGAGATACACAGAAAGTCGAGTTCAACTGCTTCAAGCTGTCGCAGCACAGCGCCGGCGGTCTGCAGTTCCAATACAAAATTATAGTTAACAATACTCGTACCGTTCGAAGCAGCCGTGTTGCAGTTGAACAGTCTACATAGAGTGGTCGGATCAACTGATTTGTGCTTCTACAAGCAGACTGCTTCAATTTGCCTCTACAATTCGCTGGCTGTATGAAAAAGAAGTGTTGCAATTGAACCGACTGCTCCAAGCAGTTCGTACATAGATCTCGATTTAATATTGCCTCATTTGCCATATATCAGTTCTGTCAATTCCCGAACAAAACTTAGGAACATATCCTGTGGGATTTTTGCCACCCAATGGTGTCCTCTTATAGATCGGAGCTCCTCGTTGCTGTCAAGGTCCCATTGGTCATGCGGATTTTGTGATCTCTAAGACATTTTGAAAGCCTATAAGAAGTTGTCATAGATATGGTGCCTTACTATTGGAGGATTCCCATTAAGTTATATCTATAATAAAAAGTAAAGACTTTTTGATTCTACATTAATTTAATTGAGCGCGATAGGCCTATTTCGCCTTGTTAGGGCATTAACTAGCTTATAGATATAACTTATAATGGAATTCTACCAAATAAAAACTTCATCGATAATTAAGATTCCCATTAAGTTATTTTTTTAAAGAGATCTAGATCACTTTTCTGATGCTTTTCATTTAAAAAGATCTTTAGTCAATGACAGTCTAGTATGAATCTTCCATTCACACGTCGATTGTTCTTTTTGCACTATTGTGCCGAGAATGCCAATCAAGACTCCATGGCTCCATGCTTCCAAGAGCTACTTTTCGTGCCATGCATTTTTTTCTTGTCGCTCATTTGGCGTTCTCTGAAGGGGTCGTTTACAGTCTCCATATACAGAGCGGGTGGTGGTGGATGTAGCGAATCTCGTGATGTCAATGATTAGAATGAATCTAATTTGGTGAATTCAATGATTAAGATAAGTAGATAAATCATAAAAAGAGAAAAATAAACTACAAATAAATATGGTAGATGGAAAGGAATAGAAGAAGAAGTTATTGTTAATCGGAAACTAGTAAAGAAAAATAAAACTCGTGTATATGTATCTGCAATCTAATATTGACTTTGGTGAAAAATATAACCTGTCAACTGAAAACTATCAAAATGTAGGACATCATATCTTTTTATGATACACAAGAATTTTCTAGACAATATAAATTGTATAGATACCCCCCTCACATGATAATATTACTGGCTAAAAGAGATTCCAAATCCCGTTCTTCTAAGAGGTGATGAATCGTGATATATATTTGTATCATTTTTCATAATAATATAATTTATCATGTTCTACCGTATCATCATTGCCATACCCTTCAAACATACGTTCGCATCCTCAGACAGTAAGCGTACAGTAATCGTGTAGGATCAGATTTTTTTTCAGACATTTAAAAGAAATATCTTATAATTCTAGTTCCTCGGCAAGTGGTCGTTGCGAATCAGTGGTCGCGAGTTCGAATCTTGCCACGACCGATTTCGTTCACATATAGCACAAGCATTAATGCTTAATTTGGGGAATTGTGAAGATGTAAATGTATTGATACAAGGATATATTCATTCCTTTAAAAAATGAAATAAGCCTCTTCCATATTTTTCTACTCACTTCTGTCATAACTCTTCCATAATATCGAGATTATTCTAGCAAACTGGACCATATTATCCGGCCATCATGTTGAAGCACTACCAACTCTCATTTTTTCAAGGCCAAGGAAGAGTTATATATAGATATTTAGTCTAAAACGCTCTAGAGTTTATTGTATTCATTAGCCAATTATGGTAGGTACCTACCAAGAATTACCTATAATTAAAATTATTGTATTTTGAATTATTATGTGTGGGTTTTATATTTTTGTACGATACATTTTTATTTGGAGCAATAAATCATTATTTTTGTATTATTTATTAATAACGCGTTGTAGGTATTAATTATTTTCATCAGAATTATTTTCATCAAGCGTTTGCGTCCTATCGATATAAATCTTGATCGAGCGTTTGCATTCTATCTAGAGATACATAATAATATTATCTTCATCTAGCGTTTACGTTCTTTCAAGAATTATCTTCATCAAGCGTTTGCGTTTTATCTAGAGTAACATAATAGTAATCCAGCGGTCGCGAGTTCGAATCCTGCCTCGACCGATCTCGTTCACCTATAGGACAAGCATTTATGCTTAGTTTAGGGAACGTAGGAAGATGTATATGTACTTGTTTAACAAGGACATATTCATTTTTTTATAAAAAAAAAAAAAATAATCTTCATCTAGCGTTTGCATTATTTCAAGAATTATTTTCATCGAACGTTTGCGTTCTGTCTAGAGTTACAGAATATAATCTTCATCTAGCGTTGGCGTTCTTTCAAGAAATATCTTCATCGAGCGTTTGCGTTCTATCAAAAACATAAATTGATCTTTACAATTAAAAGTATTTTTTTTTCTTTTTCTACATTTTTACTCTTTGAAACAAAATCACGTCCCTACCTGACCTGATTCGTTGTAGACACTTCATCAGTACGACCATATATACGGACCGTAAATCTTTATTTTGGCTGCGGGACAATAGAGGAGTTTCAGCGTGGAAACAGATCTCCGGGATTTTGTTAATGTGCCAGAAAAATTATTTCAAGGAGAGGACACAAAAAATAATATCAATACGATGAAATTCACCATTAATTTGAACAACGACGCCATTTAATTTGACAAATATTCCGTTATATTATGTCTTGAGAGGCGCTACGCTACGCCTTCGCAATCAATTATAAATGGTCACAAATAAAATTAATCCTAGAGAAATACTCGTCACGCACTAGCGTTCTTTCATGTGGTTCAATCATTGCGTTCTTCTTGAAATATTTTATTTTGGAATAAGGAATCTAAATTTAAGATTGTTTTATGAATTTTATGGATAACAATAATAATTAGATAGATTATTTTCTATAAAACTGATTGATTTATGACAAGTGGATTAATGGAATACTGAAGAAGCATGTTCCAAAGTAATAAAAGACTGAAAAAAAGATATTGAAAGGAGAGTAACGGCACGTATGTGATAGAGTTAATGGTGCATTAAGATCTGTAATGGCTGACCCAATTATTTGGAGGCAAGCAAAGCTTGTGATACATAATGGTACCATCGTACCGACTCTTATGTAAGCTAGTGAGACATAGACATGGCAGAAGACGCATGAAAGTAGAATTAACGCGGTTGAAATGAGGTTACTAAGACGAATGAGTGATAAAATGATGTATGATAGAATAATAAATGAGGATGACACACGATAATGTATTATTTTAAGAGGTATCATAAGATTTTTTTTTTTAACATGTCTACGTAGGGGACGCCAGCTATTAGGATTTGGGTCCATTTTACTCTTCCGAAGAAGCGCACTACGTAGCGTTGGGAGGGGTTTGCAATCTAGAAAAGAGTTTATTAATTCGGATTTTAAAAAGACCCGGGTTGTACGAAGATGGAAACACAGAATTCGGAAGATCGTTCCACAGTCGGGCTGCTGTATTAATAAAGGAGTTCGAGAAGCGACTTGTTCGTATATGTTGAAGGTCCACTGCGAATGGATGCTGCGATTGAGTGAAGCGAGTGACTCTATTGCCAGTGGGTGGAGGAGGGACCAAAGATGCAAGTTCTTCTGAGCAATTCCCGTGGTAGTATCTATAGAATAAACTTAAAATACCGACTCTGCGTCTGTGTTCTAGTGATTGCAATCCATCAGTCAGTGATGGATCATCAATCAGACGTAAAGCACGCCTTTGGACAGCGTCGAGGGTATTCAGTAGGTATTGGGGGGCGCCACTCCAGAGGTGACTACCATATTCAATAATTGGACGTATTTGCGCTTTGTAGAGTATACAGATCTGGGTCTTAGTAAAATATCTGCGCGCTCTATATATTACGCTCAATTTTTTGGAGGCGAGTTTCACCTTAGCTTCGATAAAAATAATGTTGATTTGGCCACATAGAATGAATGTGTGATGACCGTCTGACAAACAAAGTATATAAAGGCTGATAAAAGATGAACGAAAAGTAGAGGTGGGCCAAGAAAAAGTTGGCACGATCACATAAATGGAATTTTGAAAGATGCAGACGTAAGAAGTAAGAATAACAGAAGAGCTTGTGTGAGGCGATGCATGGACGTGAACGAAGCGAGAAATGAATGTCAAGAAGGAGGAGTCTGGCGTTCGGTTTTCTCTGAAATGGGGTGATGGGATGGTATAGTATTGCTGATGATTTTTTATTGATGCTTTTTCTATTTTGTACTTTGTCAAATATTTCCTTATAATTAGATACGCATCAAATAATACGTTACCACATTTTGAAGACAAATGATTTTCATCGTCTCACAGATCCAGATAATGAAAACACACTGATAAACTGTGTCTTCACCGGGTATCAAATCCGGGCTCTTGGCTCAGGAGAACCTAACTGAGGCATGAAGTCTAAACTTTACCGACCGAAGGTATTCATTATCATTCCCATTTTAATAGACAGTAGTTTGCTGTACACACTCAATTGTTCCAATTTATATTTGAATGTTGGAAGAATTTGCCAAACGGCATCCCAAAAATGAAGGAACATAAAGGAAATATTTTGATTTATACTCGTATCATTATGGAAAAATTGTATACAACCGTTTTGCGCGCTGGAATTTTTATGACTTTTGATATTAACTGAGATCGTGTCCGCAATGATGAAATAAGAAAAAAAATGTGAAATAGAGAACATCGTTTGGTGGAGTAGATCCAGGAGAAGACATCGGAGGGACCAAGTAGCTAGAATGGACAGTGATAGACTTGCGTATATAGTAGCAAATTAAATCCCTTATGGTCGCTGTCTACCCAGAAGAGCACACAAGAAATGGAAGGATAGTTGAACTTCGTCTTCTCAGAAAGCAAAGTTTTTTGTATCATAGACAAAACGGGTCTAAGGAAATAAGAAGAAGAAGAATTCTTATATTTCCCAATTTCAAATATAATATATTTTATGCAAAGATCACCTCTAACAGTATTCAATAGAAAGAAATAATACACAGGGACGTAAATAATTAAAAAGCCATAACTATGCGGCTACATAAATTTTACGATGAATCCTTCGTACACCGCCGGAAAGCACGTTATTGTATAACCAGCTAATGAAAACATTTGAAGGAAAAGCGCAACTCCTCCCCCCCCCCCTGTTCCATCCACAAATAAAACGTTTGAAACAAGTGAAAATTGTACCCCAGAGATGAAGATAAATTCTAAGAAACTTGTGATACCTTCCATAAACTGTGAATTATAACTTAACTTTTATCGGTGGTTCGTTTTTTTTCCTTTCTTTCTTCTTTTCTCGATAGTTGGAGATTGCCTGCGTACCAAGTGCGCCCGCCCGGTCGGTGGAACTTTCTAAATTTCCACACCATAAATAAGAAAATATCATAACTTTAAGTTTTTATGACCCGATGAAACAAACCTTTCAACAATCCTCATTTTCAAACTGCAGTCATGTTTTGGCGTAAGTGTTCATTTTTAACAACCAACGTCACCTTTCCCCTGCGTCTGTTTTAAGGATTCTCTACCTCACTTGTTGATGGTGCTGTTGTTGTTTTATAGGAAAACAAAAGCTGGTTTGAAACAAAATGACATGTTGAGATGACGATCCATTTGGTATTTAGTGGGACTTGATTACTCTTTCTAAGTAAACAGCCAGTACGAAAACATAAATGAAATTCTCATAATATTTCAAAATACTTTATCAGATATGAAGTTTTATTTTTAGGAAGTAGTCTGACAGAAGCATAATTGAGTCATATTATTGGTTGGTTTCATATTTTGTGAACACTATTATATTTTTCAAATGCTGCGTATTCCGTGGACAGCTTAACGAACTAACAAATCTACCCTTGATCAAATGTAGGTAATAATCAAGCTACATACCAGGTGCTAGGTACCAGAAGAATCTGAAATACACATTTTGATGGCATTAGTGAAAAATGACCCTGGAAAACAAGTAGCAGTTGGTTAAATGGAAAGACAAAACCACGGAGGTGATCTATGTACCTACTTATCAGTGGAGTGACTATGAAAACCAGAGGACGTGGTTTTGTAGCGGAAATCAAAAATGTTGGCTGACCTTCGGGAGTAAGAGCAAAACTAAGAAAAATATTTACAAAAATCCTTAAACGAACAAGCATCTATAAAATCATATAAATTGAATCTCACTTCGTCTCGCTCGCACGCATTCCATTCCGTCCAGCGCGACAGAGAGAGACCATCTTCGTGTGGAAACGAGTTACTGCGAAACAAGTGTCCTCATTTTAATGGGGAAATAATATTGGATAGTTTGATTTTGTATTTTTTAATTTAAAATGTACTTTTTTTATTTATGTAAAAATAATTAGTTTGTATTTCTTCCCGAGTAACTTACAGGTACTATGTCAAATATTGTCTCCGAAGGAAATCAAACCCGGGACCTTTTGATCAGCAGTCAGATACCGTATCAACTGAGCCACGAAGGCCGACAAAAATTCACAATTTTGTGACAATTTTCGGCCACATTTAGTCCAATAATCATTTAATGTGAAATATTTATAATTTCAACAGAAATGTTTAGTCCCAGTTTCAGGTTGTAGAAAATAAGGTCACATATATGACACATTCATCAAATTTTATATGACTAATTTAAAAGGTATTTTGGTAAAGAAGTTTACAAGTCATATTCTTTGATGTGTTATTAAAATATTTAAGCTGTTCTCGGTATTTACATATACATATATCATTAAAATATGACTATGAAACAAAGCATACGATTAATTCTAAAAGGATTTGTTAATATAAGTATTAGGTATATGAAATGAAATAATTTATTTCCATTATTTACATATTACAAAAACAATAAAAAAATAACAAGATTAAAAATAACTTATAATGAACACACATTTTTTACAATGGCGTTCCTATTTGGAAATTTACTGCCTCACTAGACGAGTCTGATTATTTTAATTTAGTTTGAGGTTACAATTCAAAACATTAACATAATCCGGCCTTCGTGGCTCAGTTGGCTAGGTATCTGACTACTGATCAAAGGTCCTGGGTCCGATTCCCGGTTAGGACTCAGTTTTTGATTGTGTTTTCAGTCTGGATCTGTGAGACGATTAATATCTCCAGAATGTGGCAACTTGTTATTGGGTGCATTTTAAATTAATATTTGATATGGTACCTGTCAGAAGTAATGTAAAATAAAATATAAAATTGAAAAATATATCAATGATATCTTAGTTAATATCAAGGTTTTCTTGATATCTTATATAATATGGAGGATAAGGTTCAACCATGAGTCGGAGAACCTTTACAGTGATCCTAACATAGTAAAATATATTAAAATATATCGACTTCAATAGTTAGGGCACGTTCAGCGAATGGAGGAAGGCCGAACCCCAAAGAAGATTCTCGACACACGACCGGTGGGGAGACCCAAGCTGAGGTGGATGGACGGCATACAGGAGTATTTAAAGAGTATTGGCGTTGCAAACTGGAGAGTGCAGGCGATGGACCGGTCTAAATGGCGAAATATTCTGGATGAGGCCAAGGCTCACAATGGGCTGTAGCGCCAATGATGATAATGAAGACGATATCTTAGTTATTCGATCCATTAAAGCGTAGTGGATATAATGAATGACACCAAGCTATGGTTGAGTTTCATTTTGAGTTAAAACATTCATATAAAAAGATAAAATAGAGGTAAGTAGACAAGAGAAGGATACAACAATGAGTTGTACAGCATTTACAAAGCACCCAAACTGTCTGAACATATAAGACTAAGCAGGCTAAGATGGGCCGGGCATGTTCAGAGAATGCCATCATCACGGGTACCAAAAAGAGTCTTAGAGGGGCACCCAGGTGGCAAAAGAAAGGTCGGGAGACCGAGGCTGCGATGGAAAGATGATATTGGGAGGGACGCATCCCAGCTTCTGAATGTGCCAAACTGGAGGGTCGCAGCAGGTGACAGGAGAGGTTGAAGGAGGAAGTTGCTGGAGGCCAAGGCTCGATATGGGCTGTAGAGCCATTGAAGAAGAAGAGACAAGAGAAGGGGAGCATGTACAGTACATACATATGAAGATAGAGTAGTGAATTACATACATATGAAGAAAGAATAGTGAATTACATACATATGAAGAAAGAATAGTGAATTACATACATATGAAGAAAGAATAGTGAATTACATACATATGAAGGCAGAGCAGTGAATTACATACATATGAAGAAAGAATAGTGAATTACATACATATGAAGAAAGAATAGTGAATTACATACATATGAAGAAAGAATAGTGAATTACATACATATGAAGGCAGAGCAGTGAATTACATACATATGAAGAAAGAATAGTGAATTACATACATATGAAGAAAGAATAGTGAATTACATACATATGAAGAAAGAATAGTGAATTACATACATATGAAGAAAGAATAGTGAATTACATACATATGAAGAAAGAATAGTGAATTACATACATATGAAGGCAGAGCAGTGAATTATTAGGATATTTGGAAGTTTATGAGCAGATTGTATTCTACCATTATTATTTACTGAAATATTCTCTAATTTAATGATCAGAGAATATTTGAATTGGAGAAGATATAGTGTTTCATTCAAATAAAACTCTTGTAGTTTTAATACATGTATTCCAAATACATTCAATAAAATTATACAGATTATTTATATATATATATATATATATATATATATATATATATATATATATATATATATATATATATATATATATATATATATATATATATATATATATATATATATATATATATATATATATATATATATATATATATATATATATATATATATATATATATATATATATATATATATATATATATATATATATATATATATATATATATATATATATATATATATATATATATATATATATATATATATATATATATATATATATATATATATATATATATATATATATGTTATAATATTTTTATCTCGGTTTTCCCGTGTCAGTAGGTCTTGACTAAGACCATTTGTCTTCCGACGTTTCGCCTGAATATCACCAGGCATTCTCAAGGACTTAACGAAAAGCACGCGCGCGACACACGTCTACTCACACTGAAAGCTCACCGTCAAGTGACTCGTAGCGTACAAGATGGCCGCTTATGTCAAATATTGTTAGCGCGACGTGATTGGCTCCTTGTGACACGCCCACCTGCTGTCGTGTTCGTTGGTAATAATATTTTATCATTATTTTTGTGTTGTGATTTATTGTTAATTTTAGTTGTGACATTAATATTATTATTGTTGTGTTTTGGGGTTATTTTCGCTATGGTATTATTAATATTATTATTGTATTGTTTGTCATATAAAATGTTCTTCCAGGTACTAGGCAAACGAACTCCGTCGTCCCGATTGTTCATTATATCCCTTCTCTTATATATTTCTATAGCTTCCCTGTAAATTCTGAGAGGTTCACTGTTTAAACTTGCTATTATTTTTGAATGGTCAAAATCTATTGTATGTCCTTCTGTGAGCGAGTGTTGTACAAGTGAGGATGTAAGTTTTTTGTTTCTCATGTCGACTCTGTGCTCCGCTATTCGTGCTTCAACTTTTCGATTGGTTCTTCCTACATAAGTCTTATTGCACGATCCGCACGGTATTTCATATACTCCATGAGCTTCAAGTGGAATGATGTCTTTCGGGTTTCTTAGAAAGGTTGATATTTTATTTGTTGTGCTGAAAACGGTACGTATGTTATTTTTGTTTAATAGACGGCTGATTTTATCGGTGACGCCTTTGATATATGGTAGTCGGGCTGTTGATAATGGTGTTTCATTGGATTTTTCTTTCACTGTTTTTGGACTCTTTAATGCTTTGTTTATTATATAGTCTGAGAAACCATTACAACGTAGAGCATTTTTCGTGTATTCTAATTCTTGTTTTTTATGCTCGTGGTCTGCAATTCTTTTTGATCTTGTTATTAGTGTTTTTGCGACTGAGCATATTTGTGCGGGGTGATGATTGGACGTTGCGTGTAGGTATCTATCGGTGTGTGTGGGCTTTCTATATACTGTGTGCCCCAGTTTACCGTTTGCTTTTTTTAACACTAAAACGTCTAAGAAAGGTATTTGTCTGTTATTTTCCTTCTCCATTGTAAACTTTATATCTTTATGAATGCTGTTAATAGTGTTCAAAAAATTATTTAATTCTTCTTCTCCGTGAGACCATACTACGAATGTGTCATCCACATATCTTAGCCATTTCTTTGGTTTGAGTATTACTTTCTTTAAGACTTCTTCTTCAAACCTCGTCATAAATAAGTTGGCGACTGCTGGTGACAATGACAAACCCATAGGTGCTCCTTTTATTTGTTTGTATGTCTTATTGTTGTAATAAAAAAAATGTGTTATTTAAACAGTGATAAAATAAATTTAAAATATCGTCTGTGGTATTGAGTGTTTCTTTGATTATGTCTAGTGTCTCGTTAATTGGAATATTTGTAAATAAAGAAACAACGTCAAAACTCACAAGAATATCTGTACTTTCCAGTTCTAAGTCAGTGATGAGTGATATGAAATGTTCTGAGTTTTTGACATAGGAGTCTGCGGATTCTACATAGGGCTGCAACATATTCGCGAGGAATTTAGAAAGCATTTGTAACGGCGAACCAATGGAACTAACAATTGGTCTGAGAGGAATATCTTTCTTATGAATTTTTGGAAGACCATATAATTTTGGAAAGCGTGACGACTTCTCTCGTGGAATAAGTGACTTCTTGATATCATCACTAAGTTTTGTTTCCATTATTTTAGTTTTCGTGGTTTTCTCAAGATACGTGATTGGGTTGCTTGCATGTATTTTGTATGCTGGGTCTTCAAGGATATCGGTCATTTTCGATTTATAATCTTCACTGTTCATCACTACTGTGGCATTGCCTTTATCAGCTGGAAGGATTATCAAATCTTTGTTGTTGCGTAATTCTTTGAGGGCTATTATTTCTAGTTTTGATAAATTGCATTTTGGTGGTGTATTTTTTCTTAAAATCGAGCATGTTTCTTGTCTAATTGTTTCCGCAGTATTATTGGTGCATTTGTGAATGGCTGATTCAACCGCTGTAATTATTTCTTCTTTAGGAATAGTTTTATATGATACATCATAGTTAAAACCTTTTGAGAGGACGGAAATAGCATTATTATTCAGTTGAAAATTTGATAAATTGTGAATGACCTTGTTTGTATCCAGAGCGGCTTGGTGACAATATTTATTTTTCTGTAGGTTGGTAAATTTTTTAATTTGGCGTTCCGTGGTGTATGTTGTATTGGTGTCAACACGATATTGCACAATATTATTTAGTTGATCCCATATCACTGGATGTAATGTGTTTGCGAGGTTTAAATGAAGTACACGTAGTTGAGAACTCACTTGATCTAGTTTGTACCGTATGTATTTAATTTCTTCACGAATTAGAGTCAAACCGGTATTTTTTAATATTTTGGATGTTTTTACTGATTTTCTATTTGTTTTTAAAGTAAAAGACACTGGTATTGTTTCTGTATCACGACATCGGCGTAAGAAAGTTAAATCACATAGAAGTTTTGCTCTTTTCGTATTTAACTTTTCAAATCGTTTTGTTGAACGATACACTTCCTCACCGTAGAGGTTATCGTTAAGTCCTTGAGAATGCCTGGTGATATTCAGGCGAAACGTCGGAAGACAAATGGTCTTAGTCAAGACCTACTGACACGGGAAAACCGAGATAAAAATATTATAACATATTTCACCCGTGAAAACATCAAATATAACATATATATATATATATATATATATATATATATATATATATATATATATATATATATATATATATATATATATATATATATATATATATATATATATATATATATATATATATATATATATATATATATATATATATATATATATATATATATATATATATATATATATATATATATATATATATATATATATATATATATATATATATATATATATATATATATATATATATATATATATATATATATATATATGTTATAATATTTTTATCTCGGTTTTCCCGTGTCAGTAGGTCTTGACTAAGACCATTTGTCTTCCGACGTTTCGCCTGAATATCACCAGGCATTTTCAAGGACTTAACGAAAAGCACGCGCGCGACACACGTCTACTCACACTGAAAGCTCACCGTCAAGTGACTCGTAGCGTACAAGATGGCCGCTTATGTCAAATATTGTTAGCGCGACGTGATTGGCTCCTTGTGACACGCCCACCTGCTGTCGTGTTCGTTGGTAATAATATTTTATCATTATTTTTGTGTTGTGATTTATTGTTAATTTTAGTTGTGACATTAATATTATTATTGTTGTGTTTTGGGGTTATTTTCGCTATGGTATTATTAATATTATTATTGTATTGTTTGTCATATAAAATGTTCTTCCAGGTACTAGGCAAACGAACTCCTACATGCAAGAAACTCCGAACGAAATACATGCAAGCAACCCAATCACGTATCTTGAGAAAACCACGAAAACTAAAATAATGGAAACAAAACTTAGTGATGATATCAAGAAGTCACTTATTCCACGAGAGAAGTCGTCACGCTTTCCAAAATTATATGGTCTTCCAAAAATTCATAAGAAAGATATTCCTCTCAGACCAATTGTTAGTTCCATTGGTTCGCCGTTACAAATGCTTTCTAAATTCCTCGCGAATATGTTGCAGCCCTATGTAGAATCCGCAGACTCCTATGTCAAAAACTCAGAACATTTCATATCACTCATCACTGACTTAGAACTGGAAAGTACAGATATTCTTGTGAGTTTTGACGTTGTTTCTTTATTTACAAATATTCCAATTAACGAGACACTAGACATAATCAAAGAAACACTCAATACCACAGACGATATTTTAAATTTATTTTATCACTGTTTAAATAACACATTTTTTTATTACAACAATAAGACATACAAACAAATAAAAGGAGCACCTATGGGTTTGTCATTGTCACCAGCAGTCGCCAACTTATTTATGACGAGGTTTGAAGAAGAAGTCTTAAAGAAAGTAATACTCAAACCAAAGAAATGGCTAAGATATGTGGATGACACATTCGTAGTATGGTCTCACGGAGAAGAAGAATTAAATAATTTTTTGAACACTATTAACAGCATTCACAAAGATATAAAGTTTACAATGGAGAAGGAAAATAACAGACAAATACCTTTCTTAGACGTTTTAGTGTTAAAAAAAGCAAACGGTAAACTGGGGCACACAGTATATAGAAAGCCCACACACACCGATAGATACCTACACGCAACGTCCAATCATCACCCCGCACAAATATGCTCAGTCGCAAAAACACTAATAACAAGATCAAAAAGAATTGCAGACCACGAGCATAAAAAACAAGAATTAGAATACACGAAAAATGCTCTACGTTGTAATGGTTTCTCAGACTATATAATAAACAAAGCATTAAAGAGTCCAAAAACAGTGAAAGAAAAATCCAATGAAACACCATTATCAACAGCCCGACTACCATATATCAAAGGCGTCACCGATAAAATCAGCCGTCTATTAAACAAAAATAACATACGTACCGTTTTCAGCACAACAAATAAAATATCAACCTTTCTAAGAAACCCGAAAGACATCATTCCACTTGAAGCTCATGGAGTATATGAAATACCGTGCGGATCGTGCAATAAGACTTATGTAGGAAGAACCAATCGAAAAGTTGAAGCACGAATAGCGGAGCACAGAGTCGACATGAGAAACAAAAAACTTACATCCTCACTTGTACAACACTCGCTCACAGAAGGACATACAATAGATTTTGACCATTCAAAAATAATAGCAAGTTTAAACAGTGAACCTCTCAGAATTTACAGGGAAGCTATAGAAATATATAAGAGAAGGGATATAATGAACAATCGGGACGACGGAGTTCGTTTGCCTAGTACCTGGAAGAACATTTTATATGACAAACAATACAATAATAATATTAATAATACCATAGCGAAAATAACCCCAAAACACAACAATAATAATATTAATGTCACAACTAAAATTAACAATAAATCACAACACAAAAATAATGATAAAATATTATTACCAACGAACACGACAGCAGGTGGGCGTGTCACAAGGAGCCAATCACGTCGCGCTAACAATATTTGACATAAGCGGCCATCTTGTACGCTACGAGTCACTTGACGGTGAGCTTTCAGTGTGAGTAGACGTGTGTCGCGCGCGTGCTTTTCGTTAAGTCCTTGAAAATGCCTGGTGATATTCAGGCGAAACGTCGGAAGACAAATGGTCTTAGTCAAGACCTACTGACACGGGAAAACCGAGATAAAAATATTATAACATATATATATATATATATATATATATATATATATATATATATATATATATATATATATATATATATATATATATATATATATATATATATATATATATATATATATATATATATATATATATATATATATATATATATATATATATATATATATATATATATATATATATATATATATATATATATATATATATATATATATATATATATATATATATATATATATATATATATATATATATATATATATATATATATATATATATATATATATATATATATATATATATATATATATATATATATATATATATATATATATATATATATATATATATATATATATATATATATATATATATATATATATATATATATATTTTAATTGAAAAATAGCCTAGAAATATTATACTACAGATCTATACAGATTGCAGGATCAGGCGTTTCTTTATATTTTTCAATTTAAGTAATGTTTCATTTGGACATTATACGCTGTCAGGCGTTTCTAATGTGATGGGATAGTTTTTCTGCATTAAACACATGCTTAGGTACATATGAAAGCAAATGCAACAGACAGAAGTATGTACTCATAGGTATCTTTGAAGAGATCTCAAGCAGAGATAGAGGGATGGAGAGAGATTTGAATATGAAGACAAGGAAGACCACAAGACATTCCTACAGGGCTTACGACCTGTCATCGGCTGGCTTAAGTGATCACTTTGCGCCATGGCAACATTCACCAATTAAATGTCTTATACATAGTGGTTTCCTTGTGACAATCGAAAAGTTGAAAGTTGTATATATTTAGTTAATTGAAATCTGTTCACAAGTGGGTTTTAAGCGTCCATCTGTCGGATGAGACACAAACTAATTTCCGCTGTCATTCTTTTATGTTGAAACATTGAGAAACGTCATTTCCCCGGCTATCTTTCGAAAGCTACGGAGTTTTGGACTACAGATGTCACTATAGATCGACAAATTATGACGATTCCTTTATTTAATTGAAAAATAGCCTAGAAATATTATACTACAGATCTATACAGATTGCAGGATCAGACGTTTCTCAATGTTTCAACATAAAAGAATGACAGCGGAAATTAGTTTGTGTCTCATCCGACAGATGGACGCTTAAAACCCACTTGTGAACAGATTTCAATTAACTAAATATATACAACTTTCAACTTTTCGATTGTCACAAGGAAACCACTATGTATAAGACATTTAATTGGTGAATGTTGCCATGGCGCAAAGTGATCACTTAAGCCAGCCGATGACAGGTCGTAAGCCCTGTAGGAATGTCTTGTGGTCTTCCTTGTCTTCATATTCAAATCTCTCTCCATCCCTCTATCTCTGCTTGAGATCTCTTCAAAGATACCTATGAGTACATACTTCTGTCTGTTGCATTTGCTTTCATATGTACCTAAGCATGTGTTTAATGCAGAAAAACTATCCCATCATATATATATATATATATATATATATATATATATATATATATATATATATATATATATATATATATATATATATATATATATATATATATATATATATATATATATATATATATATATATATATATATATATATATATATATATATATATATATATATATATATATATATATATATATATATATATATATATATATATATATATATATATATATATATATATATGTTATATTTGATGTTTTCACGGGTGAAATATGTTATAATATTTTTATCTCGGTTTTCCCGTGTCAGTAGGTCTTGACTAAGACCATTTGTCTTCCGACGTTTCGCCTGAATATCACCAGGCATTTTCAAGGACTTAACGAAAAGCACGCGCGCGACACACGTCTACTCACACTGAAAGCTCACCGTCAAGTGACTCGTAGCGTACAAGATGGCCGCTTATGTCAAATATTGTTAGCGCGACGTGATTGGCTCCTTGTGACACGCCCACCTGCTGTCGTGTTCGTTGGTAATAATATTTTATCATTATTTTTGTGTTGTGATTTATTGTTAATTTTAGTTGTGACATTAATATTATTATTGTTGTGTTTTGGGGTTATTTTCGCTATGGTATTATTAATATTATTATTGTATTGTTTGTCATATAAAATGTTCTTCCAGGTACTAGGCAAACGAACTCCGTCGTCCCGATTGTTCATTATATCCCTTCTCTTATATATTTCTACAGCTTCCCTGTAAATTCTGAGAGGTTCACTGTTTAAACTTGCTATTATTTTTGAATGGTCAAAATCTATTGTATGTCCTTCTGTGAGCGAGTGTTGTACAAGTGAGGATGTAAGTTTTTTGTTTCTCATGTCGACTCTGTGCTCCGCTATTCGTGCTTCAACTTTTCGATTGGTTCTTCCTACATAAGTCTTATTGCACGATCCGCACGGTATTTCATATACTCCATGAGCTTCAAGTGGAATGATGTCTTTCGGGTTTCTTAGAAAGGTTGATATTTTATTTGTTGTGCTGAAAACGGTACGTATGTTATTTTTGTTTAATAGACGGCTGATTTTATCGGTGACGCCTTTGATATATGGTAGTCGGGCTGTTGATAATGGTGTTTCATTGGATTTTTCTTTCACTGTTTTTGGACTCTTTAATGCTTTGTTTATTATATAGTCTGAGAAACCATTACAACGTAGAGCATTTTTCGTCTATTCTAATTATAATACAACACTCGCTCACAGAAGGACATACAATAGATTTTGACCATTCAAAAATAATAGCAAGTTTAAACAGTGAACCTCTCAGAATTTACAGGGAAGCTATAGAAATATATAAGAGAAGGGATATAATGAACAATCGGGACGACGGAGTTCGTTTGCCTAGTACCTGGAAGAACATTTTATATGACAAACAATACAATAATAATATTAATAATACCATAGCGAAAATAACCCCAAAACACAACAATAATAATATTAATGTCACAACTAAAATTAACAATAAATCACAACACAAAAATAATGATAAAATATTATTACCAACGAACACGACAGCAGGTGGGCGTGTCACAAGGAGCCAATCACGTCGCGCTAACAATATTTGACATAAGCGGCCATCTTGTACGCTACGAGTCACTTGACGGTGAGCTTTCAGTGTGAGTAGACGTGTGTCGCACGCGTGCTTTTCGTTAAGTCCTTGAAAATGCCTGGTGATATTCAGGCGAAACGTCGGAAGACAAATGGTCTTAGTCAAGACCTACTGACACGGGAAAACCGAGATAAAAATATTATAACATATATATATATATATATATATATATATATATATATATATATATATATATATATATATATATATATATATATATATATATATATATATATATATATATATATATATATATATATATATATATATATATATATATATATATATATATATATATATATATATATATATATATATATATATATATATATATATATATATATATATATATATATATATATATATATATATATATATATATATATATATATATATATATATATATATATATATATATATATATATATATATATATATATATATATATATATATATATATATATATATATATATATATATATATATATATATATATATATATATATATATATATTGTACACAGTTAGGCAGTCTAAACCAGAATGAAATTATATATTTTTATATTCTTCACAACAATTCTTTATTGTTGTGAAACTGATTGATATTGTTTTAATTTTGCCAATAAATATAATTTCTAGACTATTCCATTTTCATTTTAATTATACCTAAATAATAATCATAACACATGAGTGACATCTATAAATAAACCTGGTAAGTTATATTCCAAAGAGTAACATAACACAAACTATAAAATGAACTTCAGATAAATACTTTTACTAATATCCCATAGATGTCACTCTATCAAAATATTAATTATTTTATAATATTTTACATTTACATAGTCTCTTATCAGTTTTATTTAAGTTTGTTCCGTTGAAAAAGATATTGTGTTCCGTTCTTTTTCTTCTCTTCCTTGTCTCTTTCCAGTTAATCTGGGATCGGCCATTCTGGTACGCAAACGCCAGACCTTTGTCCATCAGATGGCCTGGAGATATTATGTTCTAAGCCAGGTAATGTTCTACTGTAAAGTTTAGGAGCAAGGAAAGGTTACGTTATAATAACATGGGATTTATAATTGTTAATAAATCCATAATAACTACGAGAAGATGGGTGAAAAAACGCATGGGGCAAAACGAAACACGAAATTCAGTTTAGCACAACCCTTTTAGCGAACATCTGTGTATTGTATCGAGGCCACTTACAATAGAATGTAACGGCACATAAAAAATCAGTTGGGAATAAAAAGTACATTTTTACAGGGGCGGAGACGATATGTATGTAGGTAGCTATCAATTTCCAATAGAAACCATTGCCCGTACGTTACATAAAAGAAAACTAGCAAATTTGATTCGAAAACATCTCAACAAGATCAAAGTAATCACGCAAAGTGAACCTCTTTGAGAGGTAGCTGGAGATCGTTAGTGGATGTGTGTGTGTGAGTTACATAGTGACGTACGAACATAGCTTCCAAATACTCGAAATATAAACCATTCGAATATTGAATCGAAAATTAGTAAATTATTCGTTTACTAATATGTCAACTGCCGCGCCTTGGCATAGTGGTTAGTCGGTGCCGGCGTTCTTCGTTTGATTCCCAGCCCAAGAAAACTTTTGTTCTGATGTTTTTTTTTTTGAGAAACCAAAATATTAAGTATATTCTTTTTGCTTTTTATATATACGTGGAGCTCAGAGCATTGACACCCTCGGTAGACTTCTTAAGACTGCCTTGTTTCGTAGAGCCAACAAATAAGCTACAGCGCCTTGGAGTGATCTTGTTTCACTAAACAGCGCTTCTTAAATTTTATTTATTATTATTATAATTCTCATTTGGCTGTGAAATTGCACCTATTCAGCTTCATATTTTATTATGCCTATATTTTATATTTATTTATATATTTAATTTAAGGGGGACATACGAAAATAACTCCCTCATCATCATACATAACATTATGCGTAATATGAAAATAAAATTTAAGAGTAATTTTGAAATTACCTAAATATATAATAAATTAAAATAAAATATATAAAATAAAATATTATAGATCATTAGGTATAGAAAAACGTTTCCAATTTGGGTACATAAGTTATGTGAATGAGATAATCTACCCTGCCTAAAAAAATTGATATTCAGTTTGAGGTACCTACATTAATATTGTAATTCTAATTTAAGTACTAAATAAATGATTAAAAAGCATAATCCTTGTTTTTTTGGGCTGGAAATATTATGTAGCTTGTTGGAAGAAATTGCAAAGTGGCAATAAATTTGCCACTTCAACGTGCATGTTTACGTTCTTTTTCGGTGTGTTTATAATTTTATGCGATTTTATACAACTGTATTTCGAAAAATATTTTTTATCAAAACAGAATAGATAACAAATTGTTTGAATATTCGATTTGAAAGCTATACCTACTCATCTCGTCTTTTCGAGTACTTTTTCGTATGAACAAATATTACTCGAACTATTCGAATATTGAATGCATAGAAAATGGATGAATAATTAATATATTCGATGTGGAAGCTCTAGTAACTACTCGCGCCGCACCAACCCGAATAATTATTTTTCGAAAATATTACGAATTATTCGAATATCGAATACTATATTTGGAAGCTCTAGACTAGATACGTCAGTATACCGGCTCTTGTAACAATTCGCTTTGCGTTATTTCACATCGGAGCGGCCAATCGAAATGTGAGGAAATTGAAAGTGGGCCGATAATTGCCGACACGTCGTGAATGGTGCCCGATTGCCCCCACTAACCAACTTGCCCCCTGTTGCTCTACAGACTAGACAAACAGGCAAGGGCTACCCAATATTTTTCATAAAAATTAAATATATATATTTATTTTATGTTGGCGAAACTCATCATGTTATGCCTTATGTTATTCGATATATAATTCATACACTGAATTTTTCAGTTCTTCCTTTGAAGTACGTTCAGCAAGACTGGAATAATTTGAGTCCTGATATAACTTCCCCAAACTCGCTTTCTATTTTCAAGAAAAGACTAAAGCAGGGATATCTTTTCGGAAATACCTCATCCCTCTCCTTTTCCTTCCTTTCCTTTGCTACGTAATATAATATTTATCCCTAAACACCTGATCTCGATTTCCTATTCTTGTTCATTCCCAATCCTTATTTATTTTTGCTATGATGTATATTTCCTTTGTTCTTTTTAAGTCACTCGATAATCTGGTTGGTTGGAAGAAATTGCCTAGTGGCAATAAGCCCGCCAGTGTGCATTATATTTGTTTATATTATGTACAAAAAGTAAATAAATAAAGAAATAAATATATTGGATCTGACGTTCATGACTTCAGTATTGCATACACCTAAGGATTTTTTTTATATTTTTAATATTATAGGTATATTCGCATAATTAAGAAATTCTACAAATTGTGGAGGTCATATTATCAGTCATCCGGGTACGCTTGTTACTATCGCCGAAAGAATGGTGGAGGAAAGAAGCTATGAGGTCACCCTAGAGACAGTTATATGGACCAGGTGATCAGTGATGTACGCTGCAGCAGCTACCAAGAGATGAAGAGGCTAATGGACAGCAGAGATATGTGGAGAGATGTAGTGCTTGGTGCAAACCAACACTAAGATTGTATCCACGAACAAGAAGACAAATAAGAAGCCGTCTCGATCGGCAGATTGAAAACTGTTGAAATCAATCAATTTGGCTGGTATTTTCGTCTTCATCTTCTTGTTCTTTCATTAGGCCCAGGGCCTGTATTATGCTGCATTTTCAGCCTCCTGTGATGTGGACTGCCAACTATCTCGTGATCTTTTTGGTGGGCGTCCTCGTGGTCTAGACCCCTCCGGTACATTGTCTCGGGCTCTTTGGGATCCTATCTTCGGACATATGGCTGACGTGATCGTTCCAGTACCTTCTCCTTTGGCGCCCCCATCTAACGATGTCCTCAATTTCGCAGATTTTTCGGATCTCTGTATTTCTGACTCTATCACGAAGGCTTTTGCCAGCTATGCATCGCAGTATTTTCATTTCGCTGGTGCGCAGAAGTTGTTAGGTACGGACCGTATCAACTTTGGATTCAATGGCGTTGTTAGGATAGGTCTAACGCATGTTTTGTAGATCCTCATTTTGACCTTGGTGCTCATGTGTTTGTTCTTCCATATAGTTTCCCTCAGACAGCCCGAGATTGCTGCGGCCTTGTGTACTTGCTATTTTATGTAGTAGGATTACTCAAGATTAAATTATTGAACATTTTTTATTTAATCCGATGGTAAGGAGTGATAACCCTTGAATCTTTCAGTATCCCAATCCACCTCGCGGGGTAAACCTGGAGAGGAACTCCATCCTGAGAGAACCAATGAATAGCTGGAAAGTAGGACAAAGCTCCGTTATTCACAATTCCCTAGACGACAATGCCTCCAAGTCCTACTGCCGAATAATTATATCAATTATTTATTACATTTCATGAACGCCATCGTCCTACAATGAACTGCGATAATTCATTCATTTTATTTAAACATTCTTTATCTTGAATTTTGTAAAATAGTACCTACTCGACCCGTGTTTCCAATTATGTATTAGGTATTATAATTCTCTTTTATTTTTGAAAAGGTGAGTACACATACTGCATATAAAAAAATCAATATATTTAATTTAATTATATTTGAAGGACAGCACGAAGTACAGGAATAAATTTATTGAAAGGAAATAAGCAAAGCAAAAATACAAAAAAGACATGTACCTCTTACGTACTACCTATACCTTATATCAAAAGAAGAGAGAGAGAGAGAGAGAAAGAGAGAGAGAGAGAGAGAGAGAGAGAGAGAGAGAGAGAGAGAGAGAGAGAGAGAGAGAGAGAGAGAGAGAGAGAGAGAGAGAGAGAGAGAGAGAGAGAGAGAGAGAGAGATTCACAGAGAAAAATTGGAGTAGGGAGCAAAACACGAAGAAATGGAGGAAAACAGACTGGTGTGTGTGGACAGGCGAATGTGTCTTGTTTCATTTTACAATGTTATGTACACCCGCACACCTGTCGCTGGTTACCCCATGCTGTGATATAATGAATAAAAAATTTACTTTCTTCAATGTTATCCATGAAGAATTATTAAAAAATAAATACTATTGATCACATGATTTTCGATCTACATATTCGATCTAATTTTGCTTTCTCTAACTGCTGTCTACCGTTGTCCAACTGTCGATTTCCAACGCTTGTGCTATAGGCGAACGAAATCGGTCGAGGTAGGATTCGAACTCGCGACCACTGGATTACTATACCAGACCCTTAATTGGGTTCGCTCAAAAAGTCAAGGGTAGGTATCTCTCGAATATGACATTCGTTCATATAGGACACGTAGGCCATGGGTTCGTGAGTAAAGAAGTATGGAATGAAATTTCCGGATTTCGCCCGTTGTAAAGTGGAACGTCTTCCTTCCGGGAGCCATTTAGTCCGCCGGACTTAAAAGCTACAAGTGCTTTGATAAGAATTTATACTCATTAAGTAATAATTCTTTTAATTTTGGAATAATTTAAAACTCGCTTTTTCGACGGTCCCTTTGTAACTTTGGCACAAAAACAGTTGGTCGTAGCTCGTATCTAACATTTAACTCCCCACTCAGTATGTAGGTGAGTATACGCTTTTTTCATCTCAAAAAGTTGACAATCGCTGAATGCATTTTTATGAAGTACAATTATTTATTTATTTATTTATTTATTAATTTATTTATTGATTGATTTATTTATTTATTTATTTATTGATTTATTTATTTATTTATTGATTGATTTATTTATTTATTGATTTATTTATTGATTTATTTATTGATTTATTTATTTATTTATATATTTATTTATTTATTTATTAATTAATTTATTTATTTTTTAATTTATTTATTTATTCATTTATTTACTTATTTATTTATTTATTTTTATTGTTTATTTATTTATTTGTTTATTTGTAATATTTATTTAGTTATTTATTTATTTATGTATTAATTTATTTTTTATTTTTTTAATCCTTTATTTATTTATTTTTAAACAAAGAAAATTACAAATAATTACAATTATAACTTACCAAAATTAGTATAACAACTATTACAAACATTATTTTCCAGGACGTCAGAGTATTTTAAAAGTCTTTGTATTGACCTACTAAGACAAAATAGCTATCGGTAAAACAATTGAAAAATATATAATATCGTTGAATTTCAACTATCGCTGAAATTACTTAAGCAATTCATTGACAATTAAAGATGTAGAGAAAAAATGTGGATGGATGTGAATTAAAAAGTAATTACTTACATATAATATGTTAACGCACAATATTACTAGTAATCGTTCAGATATTTGTAATCTTTAGAATCTCTGAATTGAAGTTAGAATAACAGGAGTCGAGAGAGGAGTTAAGTTAGAGGAGTCTGGCATTCGGTTCTCTCTCTTCCCCATATAGGGAAAAGGGGGTGACGGTATGGTATGGAAACCGTTCTGAGGCAAAAATTTATCGCAATTCAATCTTTTTTTAAGTGATATTTAAGTCAGTTGGAACTGATCTATGATTAAAACGCATCATGTATTTCTCAAAGGGTACAAAGTTATCATTTTCCATATTGATAGTTCAATTGTTAATGCACTATGTATATTGTTTCACAGTAGATTTTTATTTAACATATTCTATAAGGTAAGAAAACGCATTAATTCCATTAAGTCAAGTAATCTCATCATCGTAGGGCAAGATCAAACAAAAAATACGTCATTAAGAGTCTGAATATATCAATATTTTGTATTTTTGACCGTAAAACTCAGGTATAATGTAGTTTTGGCTTTATAAAGGACAATATGTTCATAAAATTTCATACAGTACTCTTGGAATGGTAAAGATTATTAAAAACAATTTTCGTTAATGCTCTCGCATGCGATTCAATGTTTTAAGATTTCATATTATATTATTTCGATTTGGTATAATATATTGTACATAGAACAAGAAATATCAAAACGATGTTTTAAATAAGAATAGAAATTGATCTTTCTATACAGCCAGAAAAATAGTAGTTTCGTATGTTTCATACGGTAAATACTTTTGGTTTGAAAAGTTGTAGCTGAGCTTAAGATAATTTTTCATACAACCCTGGTGGCTATATTAAAAGTGCACACCGTTTCAACAAAAATATATTCGAAGCAAAGCAGCGTGGAACGCAAAGATGTATATGAATGTACACACAATTAAAATTTTCTATTCGACGCTAAATAAACAGGAAAAGAGATAAGCGGACCGCACCATATGCACTACAGACTATTCTATACTACGGTACAAACATACACACATGCATACTCCACTACGAATATAACTGAGTTTAAAATGCAAACACTTGACAAAAATTAGTTTTCCTTTCGTCCGATGTGTGGCGCAGATGTGAAATGCGGGATTCTCCCCCACCACACAAGTATTGGTCGCTGACCAAACTCATCGCCAAATATTCATCACTATGCATTTAGTTTATCACAAAAAAGATAAATGACTTCATTCATTGACCAGGACCTGTCAAAAATAAGAAGAATAAGTTTGAGAAAATTGTTTGAGAAAAAGGAAATCAGCACCCTGAATAGCTTATTTTGTGACCGGTTTTCGGAATATCAAAGATTATGAATATGGCCAAGTAGATATGCAATAAATCAAGGATATCAATGATTTTATTTTATTTTTTAACAGAATAAAATATTAAAAGAAAAGAATATAATATAAAAAAAAATTGTTTATTGCATCCCAATAATATGTTTTCACATAAGAGTAACCAATATAAATTCCACACAAAAATGACATACGTAGGTACATATGTATGTAACATATATTATGGTAAAAGTGTTTTATGGTTTTATGTACATATGTGTTATATTGTATGCGAGATAGATAATGTAAAGGTGTGTATGTACTATTCATCGAATTATTGTACCTATGTTTTGAAATCTGCATGTGATTTATGTATGCATTGTAGTTGGAACAACACCGTTTAATGTGATTGTTTAGTGCGTAGTTTGTGTTTCATCGGTCGACATACAACAAAAACTGAGATCTGAGATTGCGCGATGTCAACATTGATAAAATTAAAACATCCGACCCATTATAGACGATTCTATAATCATGATGTGCGTTTCTTCGTGGTAGTTGTCTAACAAGATCTTGTATTTTTCAGGATATCACATCTTATAAGCATTGGAGGAATTACAATCTTCAATTTGAAGTTCCTATTGTTATTCAAAACAACCGTAAATTTCCTTTCACACGACCAAGTAATTCTTGGAATTTTATTGTAAAAAATCCACAGATTGAATGACTCAAATTGCTTCAAGATGAACTAAAGAAATCTAACCACTTTATTGACAATTTTTCGGTCATAGAGCTTTTTCAATCTTCGGGTCTAACATCCATCTAATAATGCGCAAGTGATCATTTGTTCCGTTCCCAAACGGGAAGGATAGTACGACATCGTTACAGGGCTTTGTGGATAATTTATTTTAGTTTTTGTCACATAGGTGTGTTAGTTGAGAGGGTTTTTATGTAAAAGTAATTGGTTTTCACGTAAAAACAAGGTCGTTTAATCTGTCATCACAGCGTGTCGTTAGATATCATTAAGTAACTTGGTAATGTGCCTATATTACCAGGACCAGATCTACATTTTTCAGTGCCCCCTTCCTTTGACAATCGGTCATCTATAAAAAAATTACTATACGTCATGTTTTTTCGTCCTCAACGGATTGCCAGTGAAATAATTTTTCCTTAATCAATTTTCGCGTTCGAAATTTTTCTTTAAAATTAAAAATAAATTTATGTGAAAAAGTACAAAATTATCGTTTAAAATGTATTATCTGCATAAATTGACAATATTATTGTTTAAAAAGGAATTTCAAACATTCAGAATAAATTTTGAGCGTAATAATCTGCGGAATATCCATTTTGAATACTGACAACATTTCTTTCGACATGTCATAATAATATTTTATGAGTTATTTAGTTATATGATGTATAATTTATCATTATTATTGTATTATTATAAAAATATATTCAGTCTAACTGTTGTGTACTGTTCTAAATGATATTTCGAATGTACATTCAAATTATCAATGTTTGTAATTTCAAACGTACGCATTTCATGATAACGCATTTCTTTCAAAACATTGTCAAAAATATTTTTTTTTATAATTTCCGCATTTTTACTATAAAAATACTGTTTATTACTTGATTTTAATGATTTATAAGGTTATTTCGCAACTACCGCGTAGCGACAAATAAGCCGCGCGGCGGCCGTTTGGGTTTGGGCCGTGACTGCGGCCAGGGGCAGAGCCCCTAGTTATTCAATATTCCTTTCAAATTTTTGCTACTCCTCCCACCACCCGCTCTGCATATGGGGGGCTGGAAACGGCCCCTTCACAGAACGCTAAGTGAGCGACAAGAAAAAAATTCAAAGCACGAAAAGTAGATCATGGAGCTCTCTAGTTTGGCAATTTCGGCACCATAGTGCAATAAGATCAATCGACGAATGTGAATGGAAGATTCACACTCGTGGACTGTCAGATCTTTGTAAAAATTGACCTAATAGGTATCTACCAAAATAAAGGCACCACAAATATGACAAACCTTCTTTAAAATGTTCTTCGAGACCACAAAATTCGCATGACCAATGGGACCTTATACTAAATCAGGCCCCCTTGACATTGCCGATCACAACCGAGTCCGGAAAAGTTCGCCAACGTCTCTGACACCAATTGTTTAATGGAATCGGAAGGAGCCAATAAAGCGTCTTACTTTGATCGTACACCAAATTCAAAATTATTTGCGCTTGGTGCGATTGTAATATTTGAACCAACGGTGGATCCAGCCCTGAATATTACGCAAGAAACTATTAATACGACCTATAAACGAGTTTTTTTCTCTAGAAAACTGTCAAAGTTTTGGGGTCGATTTATTTTGATGGTATCTGGAAACGTCGAGTTACAAGAAGTGAATGTTGGAAACACCACACATTTAACTTCTTTCAAAGACCAATAGTACATAGTAAAATAATAAATACAGCAAGTGATTTGGGAGTAAAATGGACTCCATTAGATTCTAGTATTAACAATTCTCGTAAAGCAAATAATTGGTTACGTTCAATAAACCAAAATCAAAGAGGTTTTTTTTACATTATTTAACCAGGTTCTTTTTTTTATATAGGAAATACAAATAGACCTCAAAAAACTCTACAGTTCATTTTTACCAATGTCGGATGAGCTCTCAAAGTTAATTTTTTGGAGATTTTACGTACAAATCATACTCTTACATCGTTGTCGTATTTTAATGCATCCCGTATAAATTTTGGTAAATTTTACTAAGTCTTGCTGATAATAGCGACTCACGTGAGCGAGTTGCTTTATAAATTTATTGGAAATTGTTTGCAAGAAAAAAAATATCAACACCTTTGTCATTTGCGATTAGAAATAATTAGCTTATTATGTATTCGCATTTTATCACATTTTTCAAATAAATTATATAGGTACTTTTGTCAACATTATATTTTACGTAGTTGATTGATTTTTAACACTATTATTTTTAATTGTTTCGCGTTTAAGTCAACTTCGCATTCGACATTGGTAAAAATGAGCTTTAGCGTTTGTTAAGGTTTTGTGGAAATATGTACATTTTTTTATTTAACAATGTCTACTTTTCAAGAAAAAAACTGATTTTTTATATATAACTACATATGTATGTGACACAACATTTATTGCATATATCAAAATGTTTATTTTACTATATCGAAAAACGACGAAACACTCAATTTTATAAAAAAACATAAACATTATAGTATTATATCTCAAACAATTTTTGCAATAATTGAATTAAGTGACGACATTGTTTCATACAATTATACAATTATACGAAATTAATTCAGTGGTCGCGAGTTCGAATACTGCCTCGACCGATTGCGTTCACTTCTAGCACAAGCATTTATATGCTTATTTAAGGGAACGTAGGAAGATGTATATGTACTTGTTTAACGAGGGCATATTCATTAAAAAAAATTGAATGACAGAATACAAAATATCTACGGGGACTCGTATGATTTGATACAAAATAGATGCATAACATCAAGCTGTTTACCTATTCGGGGAAGGAAAAAGGAGTGATTTCCACACTTTCCCATCCTGACACACATGTTTTGTAGAGGAAAAAAATATTTATTTGTATTTAATAATTTGGATTTTAGGTTATATAGTTTGGTACTTGAATTTATTTTTACTTATAAAATACATAGATTTTTTTGTAATCTTACACTTCACATACTATCGCCTTCGACAGTTGGATCTCATGTATAAAATGCAGCTAGTCTAGGAAAAAATGTATTTTTTTTTGTGAGATTCACGAGTCATAAAGATAAATTCGTTTTTCAGACACAATTTTGCTAATGAATAACATAATATGTACAACTTACTTTGTAGGCAACAATGTTATAAACAATTTATTTAACCTTTTTTTGTTTTCAAGTTGAATAATTAAGTGACATGACTTGTTTTCAATATTAGTTATTTTACGTCATTCAACAATTGCATCAGAATTTACCAAACAATTAAAAGAAAACGGATGGGATTTTAGATGGGTCGATGGCAGAGCGGTTAACGCGCTGGGCTAGTAATCCAATGATCGCGAGTTCGAATCCTGCCTCGACCGATTTCGTTCACCTATAGCACAAGCATTTATTTGTTTATTTTAGGGAACGTAGGAAGATGTATATGTACTTGTTTAACAAGGACATTCATTTAAAAAAAAAAACATAAACTTAAACTTAAAGGTCTACAAACAAGCATTTAATTTTGAAATTTAAATATGCTTTGTCTGAAAGCACAAACAAAAGTTTTTGCATATATTTTTGCTATCTCGACATAGTAAATGTAAAACAATAATAAATTCCTTAGACAATGTAAGACACGATAAGAAACCGCAAAACACTTATTCAATTATTTTTATTTCAATGGAAAACTCATTCGAGTTAAAAGAAACTAAACAAGACAATTAACTGTGAAGAATTGTAAAGTCTCTTGAAGTGAATCAGTGCAAGTATTTATTTCGTAGAGTCTGGAAACTTAAAAGAGTTTTCTAATTTAATTCAATTATCAATCTTGACTCTGCACTTTCCATTTCATTATTTACAAAATTTATCCGAAAATAATGAAGCGAAATTTTATTCACTTGAATAAAATATTGTCAAAGCCAACATCCATATTTTTATTTTGTTTAATTTTATATTTTATTTCATATTGTTTCTCGGAAAACTAACAAGTAGGTACTATTCAAATGTTAACACGCATCCAATAACAAGTTGCCACATTCTAGAGACTAACGGTATTAATCGTCTCACAGATCTAGACTGAAAATAACTTTTCCCACTGAAGAGTTATTTTCTCAATTTAAAGTTAAACAATTTAATGTGTTATATAAAATAAATGCAATTAAACAAATATGTAAAGAATATTTCACTAACCAAATTCACCCTATAGACAATCTAAGAATTGGTCCTCGCACAAGTGGAATGATAAAGATCCCAAAGAAAAATATATCTTTTGGCCAAAATCATTATTCATATTATGGGGTGAAGTGGTTTAATGATTTACCAGTGGATATGAGAATAGTGGCGCAAAATAATTTTGGTGGGTTCTTGGTATTGCTGAAAGACTTTTTGAAGTAACATTTTTCTTGTGTATTCATTGTGTATTGTTTATTTTCAATTTGTGTATTTTTATTTATTCTACAGACCAATTTTGTATTTTTTTTTCTCTTTTTATATATAAAATTATGTATGTTTGTATCTAAATATGTATGTTATTGTAAATAGATTAGTGCCTAGATTAAGATGTATGTATATAAATAGATTAGATAGTTTGTAGATTTGTGAAATGTGACTCACTTCAAAGTACGAGAAAACTCTTTTTGAAGTTGAGTCATAAAAAAAAAACAAAATTATAATGTATCTTTTTAAAAAAATGTATATATTGTTGTATTGTGTATTTTTCTTTGTAATTTTTAATAATAATAATAATAACTCCACCGGGAATCGAAAACGGGAATTTTGGAACAGCAGTTAGATATCCAACCAACTGAGCTATGAAGATCGACAAATTTTATGTTCATTTTTCAATGACAGATAATTTAAACAACAATACTTTAAATTTCAGTACACTGTTTTTTATTCTCAAAAACTATACAATGCTTGTGCTGAGAAATAAAAATTTATACTATATATACATATGTTATTTATTTTTTTTAATTTTTCATCAACTATGATTTCTGCATAGTTTTATGAAAATCGAGGTAGTACTTTGTGAGATATTGTAAAAAAATAAAAAAGAAAATGTACTTTCTATTACTCTAACTCTTGTATTTCCAAGAGGCCGTATCTCCAAAACAGATGTTTTTTGGTTTTGCATTCACAAAAATATTTTTATATATATTCTTTTTTTTTTAGAAGCTATTTATCGAATGGAAACATCGGTCCTTACAAAACGAACAATACACTAGCTGTTAGTGACACAGAGAGCTTTGGAGAGAATGTATCTGGGTATTTCAATAAGGAACAGAATTCAGAATTTCATGATAAGAGAAAGAACCAAAGTAGCCGATGTAGTGGAAAGGGTCGCTGGTTTTTAGTGGAGCTGGGCTGGGCATATTGCCAGATGCCAGGATTCACGATGGACCAAAAAGATCGTAGAATGACGACCGAGAACAAGCTGATGACATCAAGAAATGTGCCGCAGGGAGATGGATGCAGAGGCCCAAGACAGGGAGTTGTGGAGGATCAAGGGGGAGGCCTATGTCCAAGAATGAAAAAAAAACAGGCTCTATTATCATTCTCTATTACCCATCGAAAAATGATATGTACAGATCATAAAATCTGAAGAATCGACAAGTGTGTTAAAGGATTATTGTTATTTTACAACTACAATATCTTGTAAATGTATTGTATCGTTGTGATTCCTTTTCAGACGAAAAGCTTTCGTTTGGTTTATGAAAACGCTGATTATCCATCTCTGCTTAGAAGCAGTTGGCCCTGGTTTCAATTAAAGTCAACATCTGACAGACCAAACGTTTCGTGCGACATTTAATCAAAACGGTGACATAATACATAATATGGTGAAGATTTTCCCCACAAAATATTTCCCTCGACGTTATTAAACCTTATAACTGAAGCGTTTGCAAAAACACCACGGCCATTCTAATCATTTGACATAACCATGATAAATTTTCCTTTGTAATCCGTACAACAATAAAACGCAAGGCATCAGAATAAATTAACGTTTTATCGCATTCAACCAACGACGAATCTTACCATACCAACCTAAGATTATGTATTTTGTAAAAATGCTTATTCTTATTGGTACTGTGTCGTTCAGTAGAAATCTCAACATCTACATTGTTTGATAGACAAGTTTGACAAGTGAAACGACTTCAAAGGTATAAACAGCGTAATTTATTATTTTTCTTACTTGAAGTATGAAAAAATAATTATTAAGTTTTTATTCCTCACCTACCCAAGGGGAAATAGTGGGGAGTTATGATTTCGCAATTTTTAAGTTTTTTTTTATTTCAGATTATGTATCTATTACTAGTATCATGGTGAGATTGTATTCTGAAAGATTCATCACAATGTACTTATCTGTGTGTGTGTATGCTATGTGCTGCGTGCTGTGTGTTATTTACGGCTTGTTTATTTTACTTTATCGATTATAGACTAAAACACTCATTTGATTCCTTTCAAATCTTGCAAAATTGTATAGCTAATTCTCGCTTACACATCATTAGATTTTGAATGATATCAGAATAGTGCTTCTCAATTTTTTTAACTATTAAATATTTCCAAGTGACTTCAAGCTCTTTAAAAATTAGACATTAATAAATTATCTTTTTAAATTATCTTACCATTAATAAGATTATTTATTAATGAAAACAGAAACGAGTAAATTTCATATTCATTTCAATTCTTAATAGTTTATTAAATAAATAAGAAATAAATTTATTTAATCGATTTAACAAAGCACTCGAGACTGTTATAAAATCGATATCGCTGAAAATCGAACCGAGACTTGATTGCATTAAGCTCTTTCTCTACTGGAAGATGAGAGGTAGTTTTTTTTCAAGTTTCAATGTATTGTATGGAATCGAGCAGTTTGCCGCCGATTTATATCAAAGTTTAATAAAATAACTGGAAAGATTCCACTCATTCTCTCTGTGAGAGGTAATATTCCTTTCTGTTGTTCCTTTAGTGGAAAACACTTGAATTCAATTATGTGCGAATTTTTAATAAAACTCTTGTTACAGAATGAAATGCAGAAGAAAATTTAATAAAGAAAATGGGAATATTTATGTTTGACGAATGATGGAGGAGACGAGAACGGGGATGAGGGCGTATTTGGAACGAAAATAGAAGATTATTTCAATTGAAAAATTTTTACGTGAAAAATTTTATAACGCGAATTGTCATCGTGTTATCTTTCGAATCTGAATAAAAATAATAATGTTAAAATGGATTTGCTTTATGGCATCGTTACATTGAAAGACTTTTAGAATATGAATTTCGAAGCTGTATAGTTATGAAAAATATTATTAAACAGCGTCTTGCTGAGAACAAGAATTGTCGAATGTTTAATACCCAACAAAACTCAAAAGTGAATAACTTATATCAATGTTTTCATTTTTGTATTAACGTCGTGGCTTTCACCAAAAAGCACTACATTAAGAATGAATGATGCACCCCCGCACACCTGTCGCTATTAGCCCCACATTGTGCGATATGCCGTGATTCTATTGATTTTGTTTTGCTTCTCGGTTAACTATCAGGTACTATGTCAAATATTAATTTAACACGCACCCATTAACAAGTGAAGCTGTGATATTTATCGTCTCTCAGATCCAGGATCCAGACTGAAAACAAACTTAAAAACTGTGTCTCCACCGGGAATCGAACCCGGTACCTTATGCTGTACAGTCAGATATCAATCCAACTGACTTACAAAGGTCGAATGAAGCCTCATGTCTCTGATAGAGTTGTATCGTTGCCCGTAACTTCGTTCGACTCTCAATACTAGCCGACGCAAGGCTACCAATATCACGCTTCTCAAGCATCAACAAATTCTACCAACCCCATTCGGTGAACCTTCAGCGATGCAACACGGACGTATCCTGGTGATATGTCAGCATCACACTGGATTGAACAGTATAGTGGAGGTTAAAACAAGCTGTCGGAGACAATGGGGCCGGGACTCCATCTACTCTACCGCACACGGAAGACACTGAAAAGACTCCATGTAGGTGTCACTAGGTGTAAAAAGAACATGTACAGTGTACAGGTGGGATATAGGACAAGTAGAGGATGTATCTTGCGATTGCGGGGAGGTCCAAGGTGATAAGCATCGTCTTGTCTGCCAAGACATGGTACAGGGATGTTACATGTAAGACTTTGTTAATGGTAAATGATGTGGCAATTGCTGCTGCAAGGTATTGGTGTGAAAAGGCCTAATATGTATGTTTGGACACGTTAAGTAAGTAAGTAAGCATCTCGCTGCATAATTTTGATTAATTTAAAATAACATTTAGTAATTGTTGATATTTCTTTGAGTAACCTTTTATTAATAATGGATTATAAGTTATTTTCCCATTTAATCTGTATATAACATACTTTTGACGGTGGATGTTTAAGAAAACAAAAATTACCTTCTGATCAATATATTGATCTATTTATATGAACATAATTAACTAATTGAAACATTCTCCGCTCAAACTGGTGACCCTGACGTGACGACGTTTAGTAAAGAGATTTGTGCGCCACAATATGTTTTTCCTTAATGAGGTATTTTTATAAACTGAATTTGTGAAACGAGACCCTCATATATTTGAATTTAAAAAGTTTCAGAGACTAGCTGAATATGCGTAGTAATATACTCTATACAAAGAATAGAAAAACTGTTTTGTTCAACCAAGAAAATAATTATTCACCGCAATACCAATAATTAAGAAGATGTGTTAAAGCGAAGATAAAAAGAAATACCTACATTCAAGATGTAGGTGAAAAACGCATCACTCCTAAGGATTTACTTCCAGAGGTACCAGGAGGGTATAAAAGCGAAGAGCCAAACAGTTGGCATATCTCCAACAACACCTTCTCCGGTCGCAGGGATATTTACATAAAAGGTATCTCTACTGCTTAAGTTTCATTTTTATAACATACTCAGATTATCATTATATCGTAACTGGATTAGAAGATGTCTTCAAAACATTAAACTGGAACAATAAAGGCATTAAAATAGATGGCACATATTTAAGTCACCTCCATTTTGCAGACGACATAGTACCTAATAATAAGCGAACAATTGTCTGAACTAGAAGCTATGGTAGCAGAATTATATGAAGCCTCTAGAAAAATCGGTCTAGAAATGAACATTGACATAACCAAGATTTTAAGTTCAACTTCACACAGTATTTGCATTGGAAATAAGACTATTAGTGCTGTTGAAGAATACATATACCTTGGACATAAAATTAAATTGGGTAAAGAAAACCAGACCGCCGAACTGCCAAGACGTATTGGGCTGAGTTGGGCTGCTTTTGGAGAGTTGAGGCACATATTCGGTAGGTAACAAGGAAATACCGAAAAACCTAAAAGCCAAAGTGTACAATTCTTGTGTTTTGCCAGTGGCAACATACGGTCTTGAAACCATGCCACTTACTACCAGAAGTCTCCACAAACTTAAGTGTACTCAACGAGCAATGGAAAGACAAATGTTGGGCGTATCCTTGAGAGACCGAATAAGAAACGAGGAAATAAGACGCCGGTCAAAGGTCATCAACATTTCAGAAAGAGTAGGAAGGCTGAAGTGGCAATGAGCAGGTCATGTGGCAAGACAGAGAGATGATAGATGGATCCCCAATATTCTGAATTGGAGACCCTTTCATAATAGAAGAGGTGTAGGGAGACCACAGAGGAGATGGACTGACGATGTTGTCGAACTGGTGGGACATGGGTGGAAGCAGAGCGCCCAGGATATAGAGAAGTGGAAAACTCAGGAAGTGGCCTTTATCCAGCAGTGGAGTGAAAGGGGCTGAAGAAGAAGAAGAAGAAGTAACTGGATAATATGTCTGCATATGTCATTGGATTGGCAAACCGAATCAATGATAATTAATTTTTTAAGTTATGCCTATAAAAAAACAGTTTCCATGGCATGTAAAGGTTCCACCACAATTACTGTTTCCTTCTAGATGATCGGCTCTCTTCCGCATATATTGCAGTGTTTGCAAGGTTTTATTTTCTTCGTGATATATTCATTCAGAATTTTAGCAAACGGCCGTTATTAGTCCCTATAAGCAGAAAGGGTGGTGGTAGCAGAAAAAAAGTTTCTCAATGACAAATATTACATTTTAATACTGCTGTTATGACGCATGGTTTCTCATTAAAATTTTGCTTGTTGTCATTTTTAAACTATTTAAATTAATTTTTTAGGAGTTTTAGTAACAAAGGTTCCCCACCCATTCTAAGTATATGTGCATTTTTAAGTGAGACGAGGCTGGTGTGTGGGCGTAACGTAAAAATCTGCTTCTTTTTCTCAGTCTGATCTCGGCCACTCCTGGATGAAGGCCTCCTCCATCTCCTTCCAAGCCACTCTATCTTGTGCTCTAAGCATTTAATTGACACCAGCATCACGACTGATGTCATTCCTCCATCTCATTGGCGGTCTCCCAATACCTCTGGTTGTCATTCACGGTCTCCAAGCTAACATTATTCTTGGACTGCTTATCTCCATTTCTGTGCTAGAATGCGGTGAACGACATCAACCATTTTTTTCTTTGCTTGATGACGTCATTTCGCACTCTGTTTCTCAGACTTGGCTCACCATGGCACTAAGGGTCACTTTGGCTCTTTGGGTGACCTCTAGTTTTTCGGCACATTATTATCTCGAAAACAAAGTTAATTACAATATAAATCAAATGGTTTTGAATGCGCTGAATTCTGAATTGGATTCTGAAAATAATAAAGAAAATAATATAATTCTAATTCTGGTTTGATATCTCTGTCCGCATTTCAACCCAGCCACCCTTAGTTCCTCGTTCCGATTTCGACCCCCGTGAGAAGCGATACCGGAAAGACAATTCCGGTTCTTCCTCAACTCCCCCCCCCCCTGTTCTTACAGCATCCCTCTCACCCCGTCCCCCGCAACAATTTGACCCGATCTCGCTCCGTGAAGATTATACCAGAGAAGCCAGGAACACGACTGCACACGACTCTAATGAAAACCGTCTTTGTGATACAGAAATATTATTGTTTAAACATTTTCAATTCTTATACCTATTCTAAAATATTGTATCCTATATCTCCGACCGCAAAGAATGGCGCAACTTCTGCATACTGATGCAGTTGTGCTTTTCAATTTTGCAAAGAAACAAAATGAATTCCTTGATTATTGGAATAAATTGACATTTGTTTGTTATACTCCGAAACAATAAATTTTTCCAATATATTTTTCTGGAAAGGTCAGTTGATATTATCTGTTATATACATTTTTTTTATTTGTTTTATTTATTTATTTATTTAACTTTTTGTACATAATATAAATACATGACACCAAGATAAATAAAAGACATCATAGCAACAAAAAAGAGATTGGGAAGGAACAAGAAATCGAGATCGGGTGTTTAGGGATAAATAATATGTAACAAAGGGAAGGAAGAAAAGGAGAGGGATCAGATATTTTCGGAGAGATATCCCTGCTTTGGTCTTTTCTTGAAAATGGAAAGCGAATTTGAAGAAGTTATATCAGGACTCAAATTATTCCTGAGTCTTGCTGAACGCACTTCAAAGGAAGAACTGAAAAATTCAGTGTATGAATTATATATCGAATAACATAAGGCATAACATGATAAGTCTCGCCAACATAAAATAAATATATACATTAATTTTATATGTATATTTAATTTTTTATGAAAAATATTGGCAGAACGAAGCGATAGGCCGTGAATAGATAAATAGGTGAATTTGGTTTTAAGGTACTGCGGTGAATTAGGATTAAAGATTTTTATTTAAAGAATGAATATGTCCTTGAAACAAGTACATATACATTATACATCCTAATGAATTCCCTAAATTGAGCATAACTGCTTGTGCTGTAGGTGAACGAAGTCGGTCGTGGCAGGATTCGAACTTGCGACCTCAGGATTAATAATCCTGGGCGCTTACCGCTAATATGTGATATATAAGATGGGTGGATGATTGATTAGCTGGGTCGATGGCAGAGCGGTTAGTGCATTGGGTTAGTAATCCAGTGGTCACGAGTTTGAATCCTGCCTCGACCGATTTCGTACACCTATAGCACAAGCATTAATGCTTATTTTAGGGAACGTTGGAAGATGAATATGTACTTGTTTAACAAGGATATATTCATTTTTTTTATATAATCTAAAGTAATAAAGCAATCAAAATGTTAGTGTTTGTGTGTGTGTATGTGTGTGTGTGTGTGTGTGTGTGTTTGTCTCACGCCTTCTGAAAAACCAAGAGCATCTAAAAATCTAATTTATGTGCGAACGTGTACCTGTATACCTGATGCAGTGTCACGCTAAAAATAATGCGATAAAAATGCTGAATTTTAAAAATATTTCAATAATTATTTTTTTCATACAAAATTTTCCAAGTCGTATCTGTCAAAAAAGTGTACATTTTGCACGCATATATCTGTTAGTTTAAAAGTTAGAAGTACGTATTTACACGAAAAAAATTTACTTTCAAGTATAACTTAGCGTTTAAGTGAAAAACATGGTGAATATTTTGTATAATTATAATGTTTAACTTATTTTTAAAGTAAGCGTTTTGTACATAAATGCCGCCATTTTAATATCTTTTCATACAATATTTCATTTTCCTACCGAATGAATATGTTCTTGAAAATAATAAACCTTTGAAATAAATATAAATATGAAATAATAAAATGAAACACAAGACATTACAGCAAGTTTTAAGACGTATATTGTAAAAGTCTGTTAATTATTAGTAAAGATATGGGCATAATAAAATTGCATAATTTGTATATAATATTTGATATTTCGGACAATTTTCATTTTTATGGCATCGAACAAACCAATGTAGGTACCTACATATTCAAAAAATGTATCCGAACCATTCGATATTACTTACGTGTTCGAATCGTTTCCATGGCTACAGAAAGAATGTGATATTCAAATTAAATTTGTTAGGAATCGAATTTATTTAGAAGGTTGTTGTAGGTAGGTACCTACCTAATACTATTTACTTACAAATCAACAATAATATACCTATACTGATTTCCTATAGGAAAATTATTTTATTTATTTATTTATCAACCGTTTGTCCGATTATAATGAAACTTTGGTGAATTGTCGAGCGTATGCCCAGGATGGTTTTTGGATTTAAACTTTTTTCTTATTCTTCTTCTTCTTCGTGTATTTGGTCGTTTTACCTATGAAGGGGGAGTATCCTGGGAAAAGAAGGTCCGACTGTCCCTCCATCTCTTCACAGGTCTTCCAGGACGGGTTCTGCATATAAACTTTTTTCTTCTTTTTCTTCAACGTGTACTTGGTCATCTTACCTATGAAGATGAACTATCCTGGGAGATGAAGGTCCAATTTTCCTTCCATCTCTTCGCAGGTTTATGGATTTAAACTTTTTTCTTCTTCTTCTTCATCGTCTATTTGGTCATTTTACCTTTGAAGGTGGACTAACCTGGGAGAAGAATGTCCAATTTTCCTTCCATCTCTTCGCAGGTATCTGGATTTAAACTTATTTCTTCTTCTTCTTCATCGTGTATTTTTGGTCATTTTACCTATGAAGTTGGAGAATCCTGGGAGAAGAAGGTCCAACTGTCCTTCCATCTCTTCGCAGGTATCTGGGTTTAAACTTTTTTCTTCTTCTTCGTGTATTTAGTCATTTTACCTATTAAGTAGAGCATCCTGGGAAAAGAAGGTTCTTTCATCTCTTCGCGGTTCTTCCAGGATGGTTTCTGGATTTAAACTTTTCTTAACCGACTGATGGGACGGGATGTAATGAAGGGAAGGGATGCACTAAAGGGCCTGAAGGGACGGGAGGTATAAAACTGCCTGAAGGGACGGAAGGTAGTGAAGGGTCTGATGGGAAGGGACGTAATGAGGGATTAAAGGGACGGGAGGTACTGAAGGGCCTGAAGCGGCGGGTCCTGGAGTCTAATTCTGTTTCTTCTTAATTTTATGTAGACCTTTAGGGCAGTTTTTATACAAACTATTTCCTATTGTCTAATTCATCTTCTTCTTCTTTTATGTATACATTTGGGTCATTTTTTTATAAAAATTATTTCCTATAGTCTAATTATTATTCTTCTTCATTTAAGTACGTAGACTTTTGGGAGAGTTTTAATACAAACTATTTCCAATAGTCTTATTCATTTTCTTTTATGTAGACCTTTTGGTCAGTATTTATACAAACTATTTCCAATAGTCTAAATATTCTTCTTCTTCTTTTTTGTAGACCTTTGGGTGAGCTTTTATACAATCTATTTCCAATAGTCTAATTCTTCTATGAGGTATATGTATTTTTACTTATTTTATGTAGACCATTGGAATAGTTTTTTATACAAACTATTTCTTATAGTCTTATACTTATTTTTCTCTTTTTTATTTAGTCTTTTGGGTTAGTTTTAAGTCTAATAGTCTATTGTGCAGAAATATTATTAACGATATGCACACTTGATGAAAATACATATGAAATGAATGGGATATGGGATGTGACGATATAACCTGCACTAGAATCTTTTAAATACTTTTGTTTAATTAAATTTAAACCATTTATATCATCCTATTTTGAATAATTTTCAACACCTAATATTTAAAGAATGGGGGTTGTGGCCATTACTGAACTCTTCACAACATTTATATTCAAATTAAAAACTATTTACTATAGTTCAAGTCTTCTTCTTCTTCGTTAATGAAGACTTTCAGTCAAATTGAGCAAAAATATAATGCACACTTGATGAAAAAATATAAAAACGAATGGGATGTGACCAATACTAGATCTTTTCAGTACCTACGTTTGTTTAATCAAATTTTAACCACATCCCAACATCCAAAATTACTAAATTTTCAATAGGTACACATTACAATTTGTTTTCGATGATAATATTTAAAAATGGGGGTTGTGGCCAAACCAATCTCTTTACAACGTTGATAAACAGTCATATTTAAAACCATTACGCATAGTCCATGCGAGCAGAAATTGTATAAATATTATACTTCATTCACACTTTATAGCAATATATAAAAAAGAATGGGTTGTGGCCATCACTTGAACATTTTACAATACTTAAACTCAATCAAATTTCAAACCACTTTTCATAGTCTGATATTGCAAAATAATTGGGTGACAATATTATAAAAACGATTGCTTTTTCTTTCACAATTTTACATTCTTGGCCAACGGCGGGACATAAAAGCTAGTAATAAATAAGAGTTACAAAGTTGCTAACCAATGTCAAGATACACAAAGCCGCATATTTTAGCCACATATTCCGTGGAGATAAATATGCCTTTCTACAACTAATAGTAGAGTAAAAGATACACACATGTTTATTAATTTGTTTCGTAATCTGATTATAAATAATGATATAAATCAAATGAATTGGTTTTATCTTTGAAACTAACTATTGTTTAAATTGATGATATCATTATTTAAACAATGAAATTATGAAATAACTCGAAACGTGTTTACGATATATTTTACGGCATCTTCTTCTTCTTCTTCAGCATTTTCTTTTCCATTATTCATTAGAGTCCCAGATCAAATCAAGACAGCAAAATTTGATAAAACAATCAGGATTTTTTATGAAAGTTTTTCTTGTGGTTCCCTAAAAAAACATCCTTGTATATTTTTACAGTCGTACGCTTTTTATCAGATGGTTTTCTGAGGGTGTATTTCATAAAAATTTGATTATAATAGGTATATACTTTCCTCGTCAAAGTGTGATTTAATTAGCGTCGTAATCAAAGTCTGTTTGCTCGCTGGAATCAAAATCCAGCGTTGAAATAATAATTATAATAATGATAGTAGTAGTAGTGAATTATTTGATTTGAATTTAACAAAGCAATTAGGGATTTTTATGTAAACGCAATTTACGTGACCCAATTAAAATTCTCCTCGCAGAAGAGATTTCGTTATACGCGGAACAGATGGTTATTGAAGCCAACTGACTCAAACAAAACTACCCACACTTTGATAATTTATTATAATTTTGTATCTTATTATTCGTATATGTTCAGTAATATATTTTGAAATTCTTTTTCGCCGATATTTTTTTACTTAGAGTTAACCGAATACGATTTTTGCAGTAAATTTTACATGAATGCCTATTTTATTTGATTAATTTATATCATGCAGGTTTTTAATATATAAACCAAGGTACTTTGAATTATTTAACGACTATATAAGATCAATAAGTACTAAAGTACGATCTGACAAAAAATGTAAGCAAGGAAAATTACCATAGATGTTTACAAAAAAAAGATATTTAATTAGGATACAAAAAAATCAATGAACATTAATAAAGCAAATAATGCTACAATGTTTAAGACAGGACAATGGATAGGAATGGAAAAAATAAGGAGAAGAATTTCATTTCATTGTTTCAAGCTAAAGAATTTCATTGTTTTTAAACTAACGAAGGAATATTTTTCCTTGAACACCTGATCCCGATTTCCTCTCCTGTCCTTACCATATCCTTTTTATTGCTATGAATTATAATTTTTTTTTGTTTAATAGTATTTATTTTATTTGATTTCTTTAACTCTTTTTTATTTGTTGTTGTACATACACAATGTTGTCATACTTTGTAATCTGATTGGTTGGAAGAAATTGCCTAATGGCAATAAGCCCGCCAGTGTACAATTATATTTGTTTTTATTATGTACAAGAAGATGTATAAATAAATAAATAAATATGTTTTATACCAAGCATAATATAGTAGTATGTATGTTATGTAATATTTTCTGTGAATTTACAAACCAAATAAATAAAAAATAATAAATTCATTATTGAGAAAGCCTCAACATATTCTCAGCATATGCCGGGTGACCCAAAAATGTCAGAAATTTAAAAAAGTTTACATTATAATATACGCAAACATTGGTTATTGTTCCCGACGGGTGTCAATAATTTTTTAACAGATTTTTAATTATCTCAATAGAGACGAAGTTGGAATATTTACTGTAGGAGAACCGGGAAATCAAGGCACCTACAGCGCTTACGACCTGTCATCGGCTGGTTTACGTGATCACTTTATGCGCTGCGCAACGTTCACCAATTATGCCTTTTTTAATGGGATCTCATTAAAAAAGGCATAATTGGTGCACGTTGCGCAAGCGCATAAAGTGGTCACGTAAACCAGCCGATGACAGGTCGTAAGCCCTGTAGGTGCCTTGATTTCCTGGTTCTCCTACAGTAAATATTCCAACTTCGTCTCTATTGAGATAATTAAAAATCTGATTAAAAATACTTTTGACTCCCGACAGGGGAAAAAAAAATCTATTGTTTGCGCATATGCAATAATAAAAATATTCGGGTGTCAATAATTTTTAATGCATAATTCTTAGATTATATTATATGATACAGACACCTAGTCGGCGCAATGAATGTATACCAACTATAACTACGCTGAAACAGACGAATTTCACTCGCCCGGCCGTATACGTACACCTACCGATACGCACACCTACATAAAACGTAGACCAACCGATCAACCGCCTCACACACACACACACACGCTAAAAAAACTTGGCATACATTTGAATTCGAAATTTGTACTACACGCGGCTTCTGTACATTATAATTCTATGGCATAATTGCTGAAAGTTGTACAAGCGCTTGAGGGACAAGGTCTTGTCTTGCAAGCAAGGCGATGGACAATACTTGTATACAATTACATATATTTCAATGATAAATGTAACCCTTGAAACTTGGTTTAAAAAAATAAATATGAAAAATGTGTGTGCCAACTACCATGGCACAGTTGGTAAGTTGTTTGGCTTCTGTTCAAACGTCCTAGGATCGATCCCACGCATAAGTGAAATTTATCTTATCTTATCAGTTTCAATTTTTATATTAATTCAATTTAGAAATTTATATAAATTCAATATTCAAGCAAATTGCTTCTATGAGCTGAAAATTCTGGTCATTTGGTGGAAATTAATTGCCATATAACAATAACCTTGCCACTTGCATCGGATGCAAGGAAGTGTTACCTATTATATCAAATAAAAATTCAATAAAATTACCTTAATAGAGGATGAATATCTTTCGAATGATGCTTCAAACATTCATAATCTGTGCATCTTACCTGCAAAAAAAGAAAACAAAGTCAGATATTGTGTTAAATAATAAAAAAAATAACAATTAATTGTGTTGAATAATTACAAATCCAAAGTGGTAAAATAATTTACCAGTACAGTTTAAAAAATTAATAGAATATAATTTAAAAAAATCCTTGGTAAAATTAAAAGAATATCTTAAATAACATTAGAATTTTTGTTTTATTTTTATTTTAATCGTTTGGATTTGTGATTATTTTATATATTTTTATATTATTATTTATATTTTTCGTTATGTTTCTATATATATTATGCTTGGGTTGTCAAGTTTTTGCTTATTTTTTAGTTTATATCAATGTAAATGTTCCTTTATATGATACTTAGTTAAGATTTGTATAGTTTTAGTTAGTTTGTAAGTTTTTGTGAAATATGACTCATTTCAAAACACAAGATAATTCTCTTTTTGAAGTTTAGTCATTCATTAATATGTAATCATTGTGAATGTTGTGTATTTTGTATCCGTTTTCTACATACATAAATAAATTCTTTAAAAAAACTATATTTGTTCATATTGAAAGAAAACTTATTTAATTGAACAAATAAAAAAATCAGTTTAAAGCGAAGCTTTCTGAAGAGTGAAAATTTCTGAAATCCGTAATAAAATAAAACATTGATTTCAGAAGAGATTGAGCGAAGAGGTCGTTCTACGACGAATTATGAATGGTGGACCGGGGGGACGAAGATGAATTGGAAGGCCAAAGCTTCGATGGCTGGACGGAGTAGTGAAGGATGCAAACAACATAGGCATCCATAACTGGCGTAATGCATCACAAAACAGACAATCATGGAGACAGGCTCTGCAGGAGGTTAAGATCCGACCAGGGGGGCAAGTCTGATCCAACCGGCGAAATCAAAACCCTCGTGATTACCCATATCATGGATAAAGTTATATGAATTTTTATGGTATCTAAAGAAATTATAGAACTCCATATAATAATTATATCCATGATATGGGTAATTACGAGGGTTTTTATTTCGCCGGTTGGACCAGGGGAGCAAGTCTGGTCGATCGTCGAAATAAAACCCTCCATGTTTACCCATATCATGGATATACATAATTATTATATCATCATCATCATCATTGGCGCTACAGCCCACTGTGAGCCTTGGCCTCCTCCAGAATTTTTCGCCATTTAGATCGGTCCATCGCCTGCACTCTCCAGTTTGTAACGCCAATCCTCTTTAGATCCTCCTGTATGCCGTCCATCCACCGCAGCTTGGGTCTCCCCACACCACGTCGTGTCCGGTCGTGTGTCGAGAATCCTCTTTGGGATTCGGCCTTCCTCCATTCGCTGAACGTGCCCTAACCATTGAAGCCGATGTATTTTAATATATTTTACTATGTTAGGATCACTGTAAAGGTTCTCCAGCTCATGGTTGTACCTTATCCTCCATATTCCACTCTCACAAAGAGGCCCAAAGATTTTTCTCAAAACCTTCCGTTCAAAAACCAACAGCGCTTTTTCATCCTTCCTATTAAGAACCCAGCATTCTGCACCATATACAAGTACTGGTCGCAGCAATGTTTTATACAATAACAACTTAGTATTTCGTGTCAACAATCGGGACTTGAGATGCATTTATTTAATGAAATAAATAAATAGCCGAAATAGCATTTATTTGCCACAGCTATTCGTCTTTTAATCTCGACACTAACATCATTGTTACTGGTTATTATTGAACCTAGGTACTGGAACGACCCCACAGTTTCAATGGTATGATTACCAGCACTAATCAGAGTTTCTTGGGCATTTCTATGGTTGGACATTTTAGCTGCAATCATATATTTTGTCTTAGAAGAGTTCACTTGAAGTCCCATTCTGGCAGAAGCATTTTCCAGTTGTATAAACGCTTGTTTCACATCATTTGGTGTTCTTGATAATTATTATATGGAGTTCTATAATTTCTTATGATGTTATAGTACTCCATATGATAATTATATCCATGATATTGGTAAACATGGAGGGTTTTGATTTCAAATATTGACTAGACTTACCCCCCCAGAATTGCCTCCCCTGGGTTGAAGAGCCATGTAGGTATAGATAGATATATACAAGAAACTCATAAAATAAAAAAAAATCGGTAGGAATATCTTGATTTGACATTTTTTTAACAAAGTAGAGATGAAATGGGTATATTATAGAAGATCCAGCAACTCAAGGCACTTACAGGGCTCACGACCTGTCATCGGCTGGTTTACATGATCACTTTGTGCGCTTGCGCAACGATCACAAATTATGGAAACACTGGTTAGTTGGAAGAAATTGCAATAAACTCGCCACTTGCGCAGGGTGCAAGGATATTTTCATTTATTTATGTATGCCTTTTTATCAATGAGTTCTCTTATAAATGAAATTTTGAATATTTTATATATTTTAATAACGAAATACATATGGTTTTAAAATAATATTTATTTTACTACTGCCATATATGAAGTAACCTTTTTGTAACGCCGTCTATTGAATTTTTTTTTGGTAGTTTGTAAACAATAAAAGCATTAATCATCTTTATACATGAAGCGACAGTGTTCTCGCAGAGATGTCACCCCTGAACTGCGCCAGTGATATTATTTTATTTTTGGCTTGTAGGTATACCTACTTGTAGGTTCCAATGTGTGTGTAAATCGAATATTTTTTTAAAGTTTCATATTGGATCCAATGTTTGCGTATATAGAACTTTTTCACGTAGGTACATAATATGATTGATATATCAATATTTTACATCAAAATATATTGAAATTAAGACTTACTAGTAAGAACACCAAAGCCATATAGAATGCCAAGAAAATGTGTTGCAATTTTACAAAATATCGCAACATTGTGTCGATGAGAGTTATTGTTAGTGTCGCGGCGCGCAGACGGGGACGCTTTCGGCGGCGGCGGCGCCAGGGTGATTTAGCCGGTGCAGCGGAAGTAGTGTATACAGTGTGGCGTCTCACGCCAAAATTCATTAAAAGCGCGAGAAATTATTTTCTGCAGCCAACGACAAGAAGAACAAAACGACACCCGCCGCACAACTGAACGCCTTCATTGCACTAATTGCAAGAGAAGAATCTATTTGGTCCAACGAAAATATTGTCTCCGAGAGTTACTTGTCTATTTTGATATAAGTTATTATTAAGAAGAATCTACTGAAGCAGAATATTGTTAATAAATCTCACAGCTGAGAATTAAAATGATCAATATATTCGCAAATGTTTTGTGTTATTTTATTATCCGGAAGAGTTTGAAATATTTTTGTAACGAAATTGATTTAATAACTAGTTACATGTAACACATGAGATCCAACTGTAGATGGTGATAGTATGCATAATTGAAGAATACGTACCAAACTATAAACAAATAAACACAAATTAATAAATAATTTAAGATATTTTGTTTTCTATATAAAACATGTAGGTATACATATAAGTCAGGATATGATAGTATGGAGGTCAGTCTGTTTTTCCTACACAGAGTATGAAAACAGCATGATGCATGTTTGTAGATTAAGTAGGTATCAATCTATTGAGTGAGATATTGTGTAGTGTTTACTGTCTTACACATTGTATGAAACGATGTCACTAAATTCAATTTTTATCAAAATTGTTGAAAGAAGTACAAGCAAAAATTTTAAAGTTGATAACCCCTGACTGAAACAAAAATTCAAAATTCTGAGTACAAAAGTTTTGTGGGCCATCTATAAACTATCTTTATATTCTGATTTTTTGATCTCTGTGAATTGAGTGGATCAAAAGTTAGATGGGGGGGGGGGGACACATACACACTGACACACTAAATGTTCTACTCCGAATTAATCCATGTATGGAACATATATGCTGCGAAGCCTCTAAGTTGGTGCTTTTTGTCTTCAAAGTTGGAAAAACTGTGAAAAATATACATGAAGACCATGAAAACCAGTAGCAATAAAGAATGTTGAACCATAAATTCTATCGGCGATTGAAAATGGTGCTTCTAAGTATTCATTAGACCCTGTATACAAATCTCGCGTATCTTGGCTCGATACACTGTCGATATGTTAAGAGAAATAAATTCTCTTGAACAAATTGACAGTTGGATAACAGATACAAAATCACTCAAAGGGTGTTTTAGCTTATTATTTGGCTCTACGAAACAAGGCAGTCTCCAGAAGTCTACAGAAGGTATCAATGCGTTGAGCTTCACGTATGTCAAGGGCCAATTTATTCCACTTTAAATGCCCGTTCACATTGAAACCGCGAATTGGTACTATGTGATCCAGATGATCTCAATATAAGCTGTCTTTCTGGTGGACCAATCTTTTGACACAGTTCTTGAATGTACAGTGGAGCCAAGTCGTTCAGAGCCTTTAAAATAATCATGCATACACATTCGAAATTTACAAAGATACATAATCAAACGTATATATGTACATATATCAAATGGAGTGTGGAGAAGAAGATTCAATCACGAATTAGAGGCACTGTATGGCGAACCTAACATTGTACAGTTCATTAAAATAAGAAGACTGCAATGGTTGGGCCATGTCCACAGGATAAGTGATGATCGTACTGCCAATAAGGTTTTAAACATCACACCAGATGGAAGAAGAAGCAGAGACAGATCAAAAATGAGATGGCTGGACGATATGGAGGCTGATGTACGAGCGCTGGGCCTTACCAACTGAAAGAGAGCCGCAGAGTGCAGGGAGGAATGGCGATTGATTCTGAAGGAGGCTAAGGCCCATAACGGGCCGTAGGTCCAATGATGATGATGATATATCAAATGTGTAGTGTGGGTATATCAGAATAAAATCATAAAATTAATGATACTTGAATCATGGATCTGAAACATCTCTCTCATCTGGATGGATGTCGAGTAATTATAATGAAAACTGTATTACACCCTACGCAATTGGCGATTTTATTGCCGTATGGCAACTTCTTCCAACTAACTAGTGTTTCTAGCCCAGAGGAGCAATATTAGCGCGAGAAATAAATTTCTCATCTGCTGGGGATCGAACCCAGGACGCCTCCGCAGAAGCTAAACGGCTCACCAACTATGCCACGCTGGTCGGTAAAATTATATATGTACATACGATAAATATTTTATCTCTTTTACAATTCATTAATGTTTCTTATGCTGAGTTTATTCAAAAATTTTCATCAAATATGTTTCTTTAGTAAATTATTCATCTAATACAAGCATATATTATGTAGAAAGCTTTTTTATTCCCATGAAAAAATAAGAAATTTACCAAATTGAGTTTCTAATAATACGTACTTTTTTTTACTCTCAAAGGAAAGGCAGTATCCTTTACTTCTGCAATATAAATATTTTATTAGATTCGTACGTGGAAAATATTTCTAAGTAGTTACCAAATACCTGAACATTTCAAATTTTGTCTTAGGTTTATCTTCATTTTAGAGCATCCAGGGTAAGGCTCAATGAAGTGATTTCTAAATAAATTAGATTTACCTCCTTTTGATGTCTGATGTCTGAAAAATAAGGATGTCGTGTTTAATTCCGACGCTTTTATGATCAGTACAAATCAGGATGTAAAAAATATTTTAATATCTGATATCTTGAATCAATTATAGAAATCAATAGACTTATGTCAATGACACCATCAGGCTTTCTGAGTCCTGAGTTCTTCTCTCCTCTTCTTCCACTCATCCTTTTTATAATAATACATTAAGATATCAAGACGTAATTTTATATTTATAACTAGTTGCATGTAACACATGAGATCCAACTGTCGATGGCGATAGTATGCATAATCAAAGAATACGTACCAAACTATAAACAACACAAATTAAAACATATTTGAAGATATTTTATTTTCTATATAAAACATGTAGGTATGTTTGTCAGGATAGGATAGTATGGAGGTCAGTCTGTTTTTCCTACATAGAATATGAAAACAGTATGATGGTATGTATGTATGTTTGGATATTTAAGTATCAAACTATTAAGTATTCTAACATATTGTGTATAGGCGACTACCATACAAATTGTATGAAGTGATGTCGTCACTAAATTCAATTTTTATAAAAATTGTTAAAAAAAATTTGAGATGTGCTAATACAATGTTTATATTTTTTATATAAAATTAAATTATCTAGTTGGGGTGTTTCGGCTTTTTTCGAAATTTTCAAAAAAATGGAAATATAGGCAGTTAAACTCATAAATTTATCATAAAAAAAAATTTTCTTAATAAAAAATGTTTGAGAAACCCTGGAATTTAAAAAAAAAACTAGTTTGAGATTTTGTATTTATCTATGTTTATAACAATTTTCAGCGTTATAGCTTTTACGGTTTCTGAGATATATGGAAAAATAAATTAAAATTTCAAAAGTTGATTACCCCTGACTGAAACAAAAATTCAATTGAGACAGCGTTGATTGTATAATAATTCCATAATTATACAGGATTGATCAAACTAGATTTCAATTAAATATTTCATTAGTCGATGATGCTTGTACAAGCCGAAACGATCGACCTATAAAATTCAGTTTGATTTGATTAATATACTCGAAATGTGTCAATGTCGAAAATTAAAATCGTCGGAGAATAGTTTTTTCGACGCGCTTAAATTTGACATTTTCAATATTGATAATATTACAACGCTGTCTTCAAAATGGCGGACTGGAAGTGTGTTTAAAATGTCTGCGCCAAAACATGTGTATTATAAATTATGTAAATAGATATTGTAATGAGAGCATTTGCCACGATGAGGGTATGGTGAAGAGTCGATTAAGTATAATCACCGTTTGGCGAGGAGCTCCTGTAATTCAACCCTTACATAACTAACGCAAATCCGGGGAGCGACTGCGGCGGGTTCAGATTAATAATATTATGAATTAAATCTCCGTGGAATATCTTCGTTTTTAAATTTTATTACGACTTTGAACATGCAATTCAAATATTAGCGGAGATAATTTTCAAAAAAAGAAAATAAGGATTGATTTTGAAGTAGTTATAAGAATGAGCGTTGACCAGCTAAGAAAAAAACGGAAGAAATTTTGTCAAAAGATAATGAAATGAATCTTATCATAACAAAAATTATTATTCTCATTTTATTTAAGTAAAAATTATTTACTCCTCAATACCCTTAGGTGATTTAGTAGGGAGTTATGAATTCGCAATTTTTAAGGTAATTTTTTTTATTGCAGATTATCAAAAAGTATCATGCTGAGTTTTTATTCTGAAAGTTTCATCACAATGTATCTGTGTGTGTGCTTTATACCTACTATATTCGGCGAGTTCATTCTACTTGGTCGATTAGACTAAAGTACTCATTCGATTCTTTTCAAATTTTGCAAATTTGTATAGCTAATACTCGCTTAGACTCTATTAGGTTTTGAAGGATATCAGATCAGTGCTTCTCATTTTATTTAATTGTTAAATATTTCAAAGTGACCCCAAGATCAGGAAACTTAAAATAAGATATTTTTATTTACAAATTCCTAAATAGACACATCACTTTTATAAACTGGTATTGAAGAATTATCATTTCATGATAGAATATTTACATACATGCATACATACCATCACGCCGTATCCCTACTTGGGGTAGGCAGAGAGGACCGAACGGGACACCTCTATCTTGACATACATGTTTTGCCTCATTTACATCCATGCATCGCGTCATACATGCTCTCCTATTATTCTGACTTCGTATATTACCATCTTTCAAAATCTCATTTATATGATCATGCCAACTCTTTCTCAGGCGGCCACGACCTCTCATTCCACTCTTTTCAGCCTTGTATACTTTCTTTGTCAGGCGCTCATCGTTCATTCTCTCCACATGTCCGAACCATCGTAGTTTATTTACTTTCATTCTACTCACAATATCTCTTTCAATCTTGCATTCTCGTCTGATGTCCACATTCCTTATCCTATCATAGATCGTTCTACCACACATTCGTCTTAGGGACCTCATTTCCACAGCGTTAATTTAACTTTCATGCGTCTTCTGCCATGTCCATGTATTAATCAAGAATAATTCAACAAATTCATTTCATGAAAATAGTGAAAAGTTTTCATACAAAATTTGAACATTTTGTGGATTTAGTTGGTAGTGAAAAGTATAGCATTAGCCACAACCCACTCGTTTTTTTACTAAAGTGATGGTTTGGCTACGTGGAGAGAATGAATGAGGAATACCTGACGTATAAAATATACAAACCGGACAGGAATGGAGTGAGAGTTCGGGGGTGTCCAATATAAGAACTCGACCATGTAAAGGACATTTTGAAAGGAAAATGTAAGAAACTAGAACAATTAGACGATCATGATGTATGAATGTTGATGAGGCGTTCGGTTCTCTCTGCTGAATCCATAAGGGATAATATAGCGTGATGATTTGTCCAGAAATCTTATTTTTGTTTTCTTCTGGACGAAGGCCTACATATATACAATAATATTATATACATACTAGCGGACCCGACAGACGTTGTCCTGCACTAACGATGGTTTGTCATTGTTATTAGCTGGTTTAACACACATGAAAATGGATGTGGATTTTGTGGAGTAAAAGTAAGCAAGACACATAACATTGGGATGACTTTGATATACCTACCTATCGTCATAATACCACTTAAAACAGAATATACTTGTAAAAAAACTAAATAACTTTATACAATAATAATACAAAAATATACATTTAACAATTTCATATAATACAAAAAATATGAAAACAAGTATCGTAGACAGCGCAGTGAGAAAAACATCAAATTTTAATAACCAACATTGCATAATATGATGACATATCGGAAAGCAATGTTGACACTATTAAAAATGCATTTTCCGAATATATTTATAACGATTGATATTCATCAATGCATACAATTCCTTTTTGTGAATCTAATCCATTCTGGGATTCACACACACACACACACACACAAAAATTCATCAAAATCGGTTCAGCCGTTTAGGAGGAGTTCGAAGAATTATACATATAAGTAAAGATTTCAATCGAGCAACCAACCTTAAATATCACCAAAATCTTATGCAAAGATATCATACAATATTAAAATGACTTTAGCTAGGGCTTTCCAAACATCCTTCGAATATTACCGGACATAATCCTTTTAAGGCACCCACGATGCATATTTACATATATTATATCATGATCCCGTAGCGGATATTGTGCTCCGAGACAAAATTAATAGCTGAAAACTATATAGCGCACCAAGGCAGTCCTTAACAACTTAGATAATTTTGATTATGAATTTGAATTGGTTTAGAATTAAAGTTCCACGTTGACACTCACTGTGATCAAGAATTCCTCGTACAAAATACATAGAAAATAACAAATTCGTGTACTAAACTAGATCCAAAATGATTAAATAATTATAAGGATTTGGTCTCAAGATGACATCAGGAATAAATTTTACAAAACAAATTTAAATTGATCAAATCGGGGCAGTTTAGTGAAACGCAAGAGATTTTTTTTGCATAATATCATTTGCAAATGTTACAATATTTTTTCCAAGTGTCAACACCATATTATTTGCAGTATTGGAGTACCTGTTCTATAAAAAGTGTACAATTTACTGTCCACGTAGATTTATTGTTATAAATATTTATTTTCTATTGTTTTAAGTATATTTTTATGTATTAGTAAATCATGGATTTTTATGGATTAGAATAATGCATGGATTTTTCACTGATCCACTAGTAAAGCAATGTACATTGTCTGTTTTATAAATTGTGTAGACTGTGTAACTCTCCATCGACCAAGAAAAATAAAAATAAAATATAATATAAGTAGAAGACATTGGAGGGACCATGTAGCCAAGATGGACAGTGAAAGTCTTGCGTACATAGCGTCGAATGAAATCCCCTCTGGCCGTCGCCTACCACGAAGACCACACAAGAGATGGAAAGATAGTTGGACTTCGTCATCCCAGGAGGTATAGTTTCTGAAGACCAGACCAACAAGGTCTACTAAACGAAGAATAAGTAGTAGTATTTTTATTGTATGAACTATTTAATAGCAAAACAATACTTATTTAACGGTTAAAAAAACATTAACATAAAAAAGAACAAAAACATCAAACACATACCTAATCAACAAAACCTATGCTATTTTGTATGATTAAATAGTAAGAAAAAAAAATCATATGAATAGATAATAATAATAATAATAAGAAAATGATAACTACAAACTATACTGGAATAGAGACATAATCACAGACAGAACAAACCTACATAACCGACCAGACATTACATTAATCGACAAAATACATAAACACACATATCTAATAGAAATATCGATACCAAATACAGCAAATCTACAAAAGAAACATTTAGAAAAAATAGATAAATACATACCTTTAGCAGAACAGATAAAATCACAGTGGAAACAAGAAAAAGTAACAATAGTCCCAATAATATTATCGTCTACAGGCATCATACCAAAAACTCTCCAAAAAAATATAGACATACTAAAGTTACCCCCATACGTAATCACCAACATACAAAAAACTACAATTATCAACACATGCACAATAGTCAGAAAATTTCTACAGGTACCACTTTAAACAACTACACACAACCACACAGACACACAACCACACAGACACACAAACACATAGCCTCACAACTTGAGTACGCTCCGTTGTGAAGGAAATTACCGGATCATAACCGAGATCAATCTATATAATAATAATAATAAATAAACCGTTTATTTGTTGTCATTATTGTTACATCAAACAAAAAAAAAATATATACAAAATTTTGAACTAAAATTGACAACAAAAAGGCTATTGCTCAGCTGCGCACTACCAGGTATCCCTGGAGTGCTGCTGGTTTTCAGCAAAGCCTTGGGACAACACAAAACATTGAGGACAGACCACATGTCATGACCTATAAAAGATGAAAAGATTAATTATTTTGATATAGTCGCGCTAAAAAGGTACGAATGGGAGCACGCAGAAGAAAATGGTTTAAATGTAAATTTTGTTATATATAACCATTAGTCTCAGTCTTGTAGAGTATTATTCTGACGATGTGCCTTGCACGAAACGCGTAAATAATCAAATAAAATTCAATAGAACAATTACCAAGATATTTTTTCTTATTTATAGTATAAAAAAATACATACAATGAAGTTCTATTAAGAATAGTCGATCGACAAATTATAATTATGTACTTACAAAATAAATAAAAAAAATAGTAACGTTTTTTTGCACATTTTAGTATGAATTCATATACATTTTTTTAACGCAAATTGAGGAAATGATTTTAAAATGTATCAATTTATTAATATTTCAAACTCTCAACGTCAAATATTACGAATATTCATGTAGGTGTTTCATTGAAATGGAGAAATTTCGGGATCTCATACATTGGGGAAAATCAAACAAGCATACATAACTTTCATAAATTATTTAAACATGCTAACATTATTTTTTGTTACGTCATGAATCAAATTTTATTGCTGCGATATATTGTATTGACATTTTCAAACCTTTTCATAATTCTTACTGTAGACAAAGAAAAAACAATAAATTGACATTTCAAAAAAAAAGTCGACAATTTTCATTTGACACTGCCATTTGGTGACATTTTAAAATAAAGTTACCTACAATTGGTACCTACATAAATTGTTTTCTTTTTATTAATGATTACCATAATCTGATCGTCACATCAACAAATCAACACCATGCTATTGATAAAACTTTGTTGAATTTATATTCTCTCAAAATCATAAGGTTTTATTATATCAAGATACATACCATTAGAAAGACATATCAAGATACAAACCCTAGCATATATTTCCAAAGCAGCCAGATAGTCGAGTATGCTTATGACCTCAACATAATGGGAAGAATATAAACCCTTGGAAATAGTGGCGAAGGAAGTTGGACTCGAAATCAACGAAAAGAAGACTAAAACCATGTGACAAAGTGGAACAGCCTACAAGGCAACATCAGATTTCAAGATTAATATGATTTTGAGGCGTTAGATGAATTTACGTACTGGTTCGACCATAATAAAAGAAAACAATGCATTATTTTCCTCCCTCCCGATGCTTAAGTCCAGAAGTTACCTCGTATAAAACAATAGTTAGAAAAGTGGTAGCATATAGTGAAGCATGAATACTGACTGCTTAATTCGCAAAAATACAAGATTCCAACGAAAGAAGGGTACTATGTAGGATCCAGGGCCCCGTGAATAATGGCGAAGCCTGGAGAATACAATACAACAAACTATATAATATCTACAAAGCTCCCGGCCTATCTGTTCATGTTACACTGAGATGGGCTAGACATGTCCAGAGGATCGCTTTTTTTCGGGGTCCCAAAAGGTTTCTGGAAGCATATCCGGGAGAAAGAAAGAAGGCGGGCAAGCCAAGTCTACGATGGGTGGATGAAGTTGGGAAGGACGCAACCCAGAATTGGAGGACCGCAGCGGGGATAGCAATCCACCCCTCCACATATATCTCCTGTCCGCAAGTCTCTTCATTTCTTGGTAGCTGTTACAGCGCACATCAGTGATCAGTTGGTCCATATATCTGTCACTAGGGCGACTTCAATAATTTCTGCCATTCGTTTTTTCTTCAGCGATAGTAACAAGTAGACCAGGATGCCTGATGTTTATCTATCTATTTAGATCGATATAGATTTTTGGGCAACCCTCTTTAGAAGTTGTCTCGTATCTCCGACTCTGCTCAATACCACGTGGTTTGGAATGTGGCCTGACCAACGAACCCTAGTGATGCGCATGTTACACCGTATTTTGAGGGCAACCAGATATCCAAATTTTCTTTCTTCCTAATATTGAGTTTCAAATATCGTAGATTTTTTTAAGGCGACTCTTGCCTGTTGAACATTATTTATTATTCTGCCTTTGAATGGCCATCTTAGGATGTTCTGTGCCATATATAAACCAATGAATTTCAGTCATTTTTCAATGCTGCAACCAGTATAATCACTAAGCATCTCCACACAAAATACATAAAAAAATAAACAACGAATACCATAATTAATTTAAAACTATAAAAATACAAATGATAGTGGGAAATGTAGGAATTAGGGGGGAGTGGGGAAGGACAGAGGAATTATGTATTCTATGCACCATACCACTGCGTCATTGCTAATATACTCTTGCGATATTGCGGATATGTGTTATTGAATATATCAGTATCATAAAACCTCTTGTATTATACTGCTTACAAATGCTTGGAAAACATGAATTAATTCTATTATCACTACTAGAGTGTGGTATATGAAATAAAATTTTTGAGTGTCTGCTTGTTCTACCTGGCACATGAAATTGTTTGCGGATGTGTTATTGAATATGTCAGTCAGATAAAACCTGGTATTATACTGCTTCCAATGCGAGGAAAACATGTATTATTTCTATTATTAGTGAGGTACATATATGAATAAACTTTGAGTGTCTGCTTATTCTACCTGGCATATGAAATTGTATTTTACTTATTATTTGGGAAGCACCAAAAGAGTTATTAACTATTTTGTGTAGAAGTGATAGGTCATTTTGGGTTCTTTGGTTCTCGGGGAATCCAAGGCCTAGTATAGGAGCAATCTTTACAATCTCGGTACCTTAATAAGTTACAGACTCAAAAGATGTGTTTGTCGTTGTTATAATAAACATCTGCAAATATTCAATTCATCCAAGGATAGAAATTAAATTAGATTCTTACACAGCACTTGAGACATTAATTAAAACTCAATAACAGTGTCAACACTTGAAGAGTTCCATTTATCCGAAACCTTTGTACCGTCTCTCCTCGTCTCTTACACTTCTTCTCTTCTTATTACTTCTTACCTACTCTTTTCCTTCCTTTTCGTCTATTTATTTTTTCGCAAGCTTTTTCTATTCTCTTTTTCTCTCCAAAGTACAATATATCAAGGCGATCAGAACCGCATTTAGGCGATTTTATAATGTTATTATTTATTTATTTAACTTTTTGTACATAGTATAAACAAATATAATTGCACACTGGCGGGCTTATTGCCACTAGGCTATTTTTTCAACCAACCAGATAACTGAGTAACAGAATTTAAATGTACATCAACAAAAATGAAAGCTAAAAGAACAAAGAAAATATAACATAACACCTAGATCCTTTCTTTTCCTTCTTTAGTAAATATTACGTAGCAATGGGAATGAAGGAAAAGCAGAGGGATCAGGTATTTTCGGAGAGATATCCCTGTTTAAGTCTTTTCTATATTTCAATATTTATTTAGTGCATTTTAAATAAATATTGGACATAGAACCTATTTCTAACAAGAAAAGCAATACATATGTGTGGCAGAGCCGAATGACACACTACTGTTTCTCTACATATTTTTTGCATCATTCGCATCCATGCATCGTTTCGAACAAACCCTTTTTGACTTCGTACCCATCATTACCCATTCTTTCCATTCTCATCATGAAAATTCTATTCATATCTGCTGATAATGCACATTTATGCTGAAACAATCGTCTATTTATACGCAAATCGAATATATTTTTAATTGCATATAGGCAAACAAGCCAAAAATGAAATAATATTTCTGGCGCAGTTCAGAGGTGACATCTTTGCGAGACACCGTCATGTCCGTCACCTCATTTACAAGGACTGTTGCTTTCATTGTTTACAAATAAATCAACTTCTCGATAGATGGCGTTACAAAAAGGTTTCTTCGTTACCTCATAGATGGCAATAGTATAATCTCGTATTATTCAGGTGAAATGTTTACACTTATTCAAATATATAGAACTTTCAAAAATTATATTGATAAGGGAACTCAATAAAGGCATAAATGGTAAACGTTGCGCAAGCGCATAAAGTGATCACGTAAACCAGCCGATGACAGGTCGTAAGCCCTGTAGTTGCCTGAGTTCCTGGTTCTTCTATAGTATCCCAACTTCGTCTCTATTGAGATGTTATTGTCAATAAAAAATATTTATAGGCAGTTAATCTTTGTGATCCTGTATTTATTAATTTGATAAAATAATGCACTTAAAATGAAATGAATCACCGCTCTATGATTATCAATTAACAAGGGACTCACAAGTCGAAACGATCGTTCTGTGAAAGGTTATAAATATTTTTGGAACCTTAATCAGGAATATGTTTTTTAAAACCATTAAAAATATGTTCCCCTTTGACAGAGGGCCCGAAGCAGCAGCCCATTCGAAGATTTCGTCACTCCGGAGCTGATGTGGATGTGATGCCCGAAGATATGCTGTGGGACGAAGAGAGAAAGAGTGTGAGATAGAGGGACCTAAAGATAGAAGGCGCCAAGGTAAGGAATTCCTTTCTTCTATATAAAGTGGCGAACAATGAAAGCTCACGGGAGCGTAAGGCGTCTAATTCAAGCCTTTATCGGCAAAAATCGATTGTTTATTTCATGGGACCGTCAAAGCGGTTCACTATGGTTCAGTTTGGCGTTAAGTGTAAGGTGCCTATTGTATGAAATAAAAATTCACCTCAACTAACAGTCTTCATTTTTAACCTGGGCCTTTTAATTCATATTTACATACATTGCTCAGCGCGTGTACTGTACAGATTGTTTTGTCTCGATTCTATCGATTGAATTTGTTTATTCTTTGTCTTTGTATTACCTGAATGATTTGAGGCTGATATTTTTTTTTTTATATATAATGTTTTTATATATATAAAAAATAACTGCAGAACAACCTCGACCAGTGATGATAGAGAGAAGGAATATTGAAAGAGTAGATTCATACATTTACCTCGGACATAAGGTAAAGCTAGGTGGAGACAATCAGGAAGCAGGCAGGGCCTTGCATGGGCTGCATTCGGTAAACTGTCGTATATTCTCAGATCCAAACGATTTGCAAACCACTTGAAGAAAAAAGTATTTGATATGTGCATCCTCCCAGTACTGACATATGGTTTTGAAACTGTTATTTTTACAAAACGTACAGTACAGAAACTCCGAGTAACGCAACGAGCAATGGAGAGGAGGATGCTAAACATTAGACTTCGTGATCGAAAACGCAACGAATGGATCAGAGAAAGGACAAAAGTTACCGATGTTGCATACAAGGTAGCTTCCTTAAAATGGAATTGGGCTGGCCATGTAGAATGGACAGCAGATGATCGATGGACCAAACGCACCCTGGAGTGGCGACCGAGAACTGGACGCAGAAACCCGGGCAGACCGCAAACAAGATGGTCTGACGACATCAAACGAGTGGCAGGAGGTCAATGGCACAGGGTGGCGAGGGATAGGGAAGCATGGAGGTTGAAAGGGGAGGCCTATGTCCAACACTGGACGAATAATGGCTGATGATGATGATGATGAATGTTTTTAATTTTTTTTCATGCTCTGTTTCATTTATTACAGTGTCCTTGTGCACTAATATTTGTTGGGGTGGAACTCGGATTATTATGCAGTAAAAGATGTTTATTCTTTTACACTTTTATTTACAACTCGTTCAAATATACAATATACAAATCAAGGTCAATATTACTATACAATTATACGGAGGTATTTACTATCAACGGCGAAACGATGAATGGCCGCCCGCGCATCCAATCCAACACTACATATATACACACACAGACATGCTATCTCTTTCACTCACATAGGTATCTCACATTTATAATGCTGAAGAACTAATATAAATTAAAATTTGATCTGGAAAGAATGCGAGCCCGATATAATCTCTTCTTTATGATTTTGAAATGTCAAATCGCGTCGGGAATAGATTTGTTGACAGATATTATAACAGGTATTTTGACCTGATTGATCTGTTTAATGTGAGATATGTGAATGTTTCTTTTTTGTCTGATATTTATTGAAGTAAAGATTAATTAGTTATGAGTAAAAAGTATTTCGATTGTGTGCCTCACTAATGTATGTAGAGCGAAAACTATCATCACTCAGTTTATATGTCTGTATATTGTCACTGTGAGATTGTAAACTGCTAGTTCAAGATTTGGGTTTCCTAGTTGGACTGCATACTTATACTTATACTTACTGCATACTTATTTTTATCATTGTAAAATATGGTGTGATAAAAAAATCGGAAAAAATTACACAGTTGCGTAACGTGTCCAAACAAAAAAGCCTAAATCATTGCTTAAATTCTGTAAATAATAGGTACTTGAATTCTCTGTGTGCAAAATCTAATATAAGCATAATCAGTTATGTATGAAAAACTAAGAATCACTAGACACACTATCCTGAAAGACTCTAAAGACCAAACCATAGTAGAGATTACTCGAGAAGAAAAAGAAATAGGTAATCTGAAAAGTAGGGTTGATTTCCATAGTAAATTCATCACGGGTTATAGTATGCAGACGACAAAGTATTGTTAGCAGAAAGTATGGAAGAGTTACAGTATCTTGTAAGTATGGTATATGAAGGATGCATAGAAAACGGACTTAAAATGAATGCCAGCAAATCAAAGGTAATGGTCTTTGAAAAGAGTGAAAGCAGAACAGTGTGTCAAATAAAAGTAGAGAATGAATGGCTTGAACAAGTCAACGAGTATGTCTATCTGGGTAGTATGTTCCAACGGAATGGACGGCCTGATAAGGATATTGAAAGAAGAGTTATGGCAGGAAACAGAGTGAATGGAGCACTTAGACCAGTTATGAATGATCGCAACATATCAAGATACGCTAAAGTTGCCATTCATAACGCAATCGTAGTACCAATCCTGACGTATGCAAGTGAGACCTGGACATGGCAGAAGTCGTACGAAATTAGAATAAATGCAGTTGAAATGAGATCGCTTAGAAGAATTTGTAACAGAACGATGTATGATAGAGTTCGTTATGAAGATACAAGGAAAGAATGTAAGATAAAGAAAGATGTAATTAACAGAATGAAAGTTAACACATTGAGATGGTTTGGCCACTTGGGGAGAATGAACGAAGAACGCCTGACGAAGAAAATATACAAAGCTGACAGGAACGGAATAAGAGGTCGCGGGCGCCCAAGAAAAGGATGGCACGACCATGTAAACGATATTTTGAAAGATGGAAATGTAAGAAGCATGAACAACAGACGAACATGTATAAGACGATGTATGAATGTTGATGAGGCGATGAATGTGTGTCAAGATAGAAAAATGTGGCGTTCGGTTCTCTCTGCCTACCCCGTGAGGGACATGGCGTGATGGTATGTATGTATTATAGTAAAAACCGATCGGGTCTGGGGGTGATGAGGAACAAGACAGAAAAAGAGCAAATGAAAGACTTTGTTGCACAAGATGCAAATAATGAATACGAACTTCATGCGTTGAACTTGCAAGTTCAAAACGATTGGTTATCCATGGGGGAATTTTGTATTCCTCCAGCACTAGGATGGAAACAGATAATACATGGATGGTCATCTGAGATGCTGAAGTTCTATCTAAACTCAATACAGGGTACGCTCCCAGACCCGAGAATATAGACAGAAATGACAGTTGCCGCCTCTGTGGAACATCTGGATGCACGGCTAGGCATATCTTGGCCGGCTGCAGGGTAGCACTACAGGAGAGAAGGTTCTCATACAGACACGATAAAGTGATTGAAATTGTGAGAGAGGCTTCCAGCCTTGCGGTGGCAAGAGAAATCAAAGGATTAACCACATGGAAACAGTCGATTGTAACATTTGTAAAACCGGGACAAAAAGTTATACCTACAACAAAAAATTAATATCAATAATTGGGAAGTCCGATGACTAGAATATCCTAATGGATACGAGAACAGAGAGATATAACTTTCCAAAGGAGATCTGCATCTCGTCTCTTAGGCCTGACTTGACAATTTACTCTCTTTCATTGAAAAGAGTTATTTATGTGGAGCTGACTTTTTTTTTTTAACATGTCCACGTAGGGGACACCAGCTATTAGGATTTGGGTCCATTTTACTCTTCCGAAGAAGCGCACTACGTAGCGTTGGGAGGGGTTTGCAATCTAGAAAAGAGTTTATCAATTCGGATTCTAAAAAGACCCGGGTTGTACGAAGGCGGAAACACAGAATTCGGAAGATCGTTCCACAGTCGGGCTGCTGTATTAATAAAGGAGTGACTGTTCCATGGGACACAAATATTCCAAAAGATCACCAATACAAACTGAACAAGTAAAAGGAACTGGTAGATAGAACAGTTCAAAATGGCTTTAGCACAAGTATTTATACTGTAGAGGTGGTGGCGAGAGGCCTGCCTGCAAAATATTTATATTCCTACTTTAAAGACCTGGGTCTCCCAAGAGGTAAAATAAAATAACTTTTGGATAGGGTGGTAAAAGCAGCATTGTCCGCATTCTATTGGATTTGGTTGCGCAGGGTAGTGGAGAATCAGTCGGAGATTGGTAGGTTAGTGGTGAGCATGACTTGAGTCATAAAGGGGCCCCTTAATCTCGCATACATGGTCGCAAGCCCATGTGGCTCTGGTCGCCTGTGCTCGTGATACTGGATTCATGAATCCAGTGAAACCACGATTGCCTTTCTCTTTTGTATCTTTACAAAACATTAAATCAACACGCTAAAGATATTAAAGGTTTTGTTTTATACTACAAGATCATTTCGTATTTTATTTTATAAATTTATTAAAAATAATATTCTTTTGAGATGTGATCAAAGTACTAGCTGAGATGAACATTATTTTTTAACAAAAAGTTTTTTTTTAAATATTATTTGTCATACAAACGGCTACTCCATTTTTATGAATAATAAATTGTTTACTTAATGTATTGTTTATCCAAAGTGCCTCTTTATATTAACTCTTAACGTAGCTTTTTGTGCCATTTCTGTTTGATCCTGTGTTGTTTGAGACATTTCTCCCCAATTCATTTTACCATATCGAAACGAGCCAAGTATATATCAATTTTCAGTTGTCATTCGTTGAAATAACACAGTTGGAGCTCCACAATATTCGAAATATATACACTCATACGAATATCGATTCGGGAATTCGAAAACTATACAAATACGCAATCGCAAATTGATAAACTATCGGAATATGTACTACTCCGGGTCATCAGTCGATAACCTTACAGATATCCATCAAGACAGCTGTTTTCGGAATTCAAGGTCCTGGATGTTAGACAATTCTATAAAAGGACAATAATCATTTTTCTTCTTCTTCGATGGCGCTATAGCTCAAGTCAAGCCTTGGCCTCCTTCAACTTTTGCCTCCAACCACGTCTGTCCTCAGCTGCCGTCCTCCAGTTTGTAACACTTAAGAGCTGCACTGCATCCCTCCTCATCTCGTCATCCCATCGCAACCTGGGTCTTCCTGGATGACCAGTCTCTTAGTAATTCGCATATTTAGCATTCTCTGCACATGTCCAGCCCATCTCAATCTCGATACTCTTACATGTGTTAAGATACTGGATGATTCATATATTCTGTACAGTTCTTCGTTTCGCTTTATACGCCACTCACTGGTCCGCATATACGGCGGAGAACTTTGAATAATCATATAACTACTTAATTTTCAATACCTAATCAAACAACTACAAAAAAAAACCCAGGAAAATATTTGCACATTTTAACACTGACTTTCAATACATGAAATAGACATTCGCTGAAACCGACACATACATAGACTACTTTTGCCGAGAGACACTACACATTTTTAGCACCCAAAATATATAATAGAGTTGTATCTGATATATTTGACTTAAGGCCCTGATCGACGAGCGAATAAAACCGCGGTCTTATGGCTCGTCGGTAAAACTCGCCGGTTTATAATACCGCGGTTTTGTGAGTTGACGAGCCTGGCTCGTGGCTCGTCAACTTACAAAACCGCGGTATAGGCTCGTACGTCAATCACCCACTTTAGTCCAGCCACGTGGACATAATTTTGGTAAGCTGGTTACTGATTGGTTGATTCGGAGAAGGAGAGAAGAGTCAGAGAGAGAAATGACGTTTGTTCTTAAGGCCCTGATCGACGAGCGAGTAAAACCGCGGTCTTATGGCTCGTCGGTAAAGCTCGCCGGTTTATAATACCGCGGTTTTGTGAGTTGACGAGCCTGGCTCGTGGCTCGTCAACTTACAAAACCGCAGTATAGGCTCGTACGTCGATCATCCAATTTAGATGATATTTACATACACTCCGAAAGAGATTGTTTTTTACGCCATCATACATCCTTTATTACATATATTATATCCTCAAATTGTTCTCTTACACATGCTAACACAACCTCACCCTATGAGGGTGAGGTTGTGTATGAGGTTGAACCTCACCCTCATAAATATACTGTTTTTTATATTATTGTTCCTTACAACCATATATTTTTTTCAATTTTATACTTTATAGAAAATTTATGTAACAAAAATGTATTGAATAATTATTGTCAATATAACCTCAGAATAGGCTTCGCCTAGTGAAGTAGTAAATTTCACTATAGTATTTAAGTTTTTGTTATATTGTATTTATCGTAGGTACTCTGTTATGGAAATAAAGTATTTTTTTTCTAGGTTAAAAAATCATACGATATTGTTAAATCTAGAATAATTGATTACTTTGAAATACTTAGTTGACTGTAGGTACTTATAATAAGCACCGTATACATTTTAGCCAGTATTGACCACGCATTTAGGTACATAATTCAAATTCTTAAATTTTGTTTCACTACTTTGATTATAATGGGCCTATAGAGAGGCTAGCTAGAATATGTTTATTTTTTTTTAAATACTTACGCTAATGTAAGAATGGTACCGTAGGCCATTTTATTGAATTAATACAATAATTCTAATTGGGAATATTAACTTCGAAAAAGGACGAATAATTCGTTTTTCGAATATTCGATTAGGAATCTCTATACTATATACAAACATATATACCAATTTTAATGTTCAGTTATCGTTCGCTGTAATATCCGAGTTCGTTTGTACTATTAATAAATTAGGTATTATATTAGTACTACATACATGACATGTTAGGTAAAGCAGACAGAGAAGCAGGTAGGTAGGTATATAACGTAATGTAAGTACATACTTATTCCAATATATACATATTATATACCAACCGGGAAAAGCCTGTGTTCGTGGTGAATTTGAATTGTAAAGCCTATGTTGCTTTGCCCTCATTAATTATGCACATTTACTGAGATGGCGTTACCTAATAATTACACCCAGATATAATTTACTTCACAGACAGCTGTCTAAGAATCAGGTTCCCACGGAAATTCGCCTTCACATATAGTACATACATACATATATTGTATTAAATGTAGATACCGGGTTAACATTAAACCAGAGCCTCTCAAATGGAACAATATTTTACTCAGCATTCGAACTATTTTTTTCATCCATTGTTCAAAATATTATGTAGGTATGCATATCATGAACAGACTGCAAACTATAAAATTATAAAGATTTTGTATACACATACTGGTGAAAGATAAAATCATCTATTTAGAAAAATGGGTCGTGTAACTCTCGGTTTTTTATTTTCAAGAAAAAACAAAAAACGGAATATTTATCCCTTAACAAGCGATCCTGATGTCCTCTCCTTGTTCTCTTCCAATCTTTTTTTGGCTATGATGTTTTTTTTTTAATATATTTTAGTTAGTATAATATATAGTTTCTTTGCTTTTTTTTCGTTTTCATTCTTTTATTGGTGTACATACATATTATGTACATGATTTTATCATACTTGTAATCTGGTTGATTAGAATAAAAAGCCTAATTGCAACTCGCCCGACAGTGTCCAATATATTTTTTTAAACAGTACTTATACATCTTCCTACATTCTTTAAATATTAAGCATAAAGATTTGAAAAAAAATAATGTGTCCTTGTTACACAATTACACTTACATCTTCCTACGTTTTCTTAATTAAGTATTTGTTTATATAAGGTAAATAAATAAATATTGCTATAAGATCAAAATGAGAATTTGCAAGGTATGCGTAAGACAATTGATGACATATTGCGTGGAGGCACGAGCAGACACAGTCAGAATCTAACAAATGCTGAAGACTTCAGAAATTAGGACACTGAAATTGATAGCAGGCAAAACCTTGAGAGACAGAGGATGGAACACCAGAATAAGTAAAATATGTGAGGTGGATGATGGGCATCGATTATATGGAGTTTGGCACTAGGGGGGTATATAACTGAACGCGACGCACTTTTTTTTTTTTTAACATGTCTACGTAGGGGACGCCAGCTATTAGGATTTGGGTCCATTTTACTCTTCCGAAGAAGCGCACTACGTAGCGTTGGGAGGGGTTTGCAATCTAGAAAAGAGTTTATTAATTCGGATTTTAAAAAGACCCGGGTTGTACGAAGATGGAAACACAGAATTCGGAAGATCGTTCCACAGTCGGGCTGCTGTATTAATAAAGGAGTTCGAGAAGCGACTTGTTCGTATATGTTGAAGGTCCACTGTGAATGGGTGCTGCGATTGAGTGAAGCGAGTGACTCTGTTGCGAGTGGGTGGAGGAGGGACCAAAGATGCAAGTTCTTCTGAGCAATTCCCGTGGTAGCATCTATAGAATAAACTTAAAATACCGACTCTGCGTCTGTGTTCTAGTGATTGCAATCCATCAGTCAGTGATGGATCATCAATCAGACGTATAGCACGCCTTTGGACAGCGTCGAGGGTATTCAGTAGGTATTGGGGGGCGCCACTCCAGAGGTGACTGCCATATTCAATAATTGGACGTATTTGCGCTTTGTAGAGTATACAGATCTGGGTCTTAGTAAAATATCTGCTCGCTCTATATAGTACGCTCAATTTTTTGGAGGCGAGTTTCACCTTAGCTTCGATGGAGCCCTTGTAGTGTAATTGGTTCGTTATAGATACTCCAAGCAGGTCGATAGAGCTGCTGTTAGGTAGGGTGCTTCCGTTGAAAGACACTTGTAATTCATTGGGGTTTCTCTTCGCAGAAATTAGACATGCTTGGGTTTTTGAGACGTTAAATGAAACAAGATTACTTTCACCCCAGGTATTGATTAAGTGGAGGTAGCTATTTATTTTTTGATGAAGGTCTTTCCGGGCTTCTGATATTTCACTCTGTTTAGGAGGTTTGTCAAAAGAGAAATTGTCATGGACTGTGCTGTCATCAGCGTAACAGTGGATGGGGGCGCGTAAGAGCAAGTCATTAATATGTAGGAGGAATAGGGTTGGAGATAGAATGGACCCTTGAGGGACTCCCGCATTAATGGAATGGGGAGAAGAAGAGCAACCGTCCACTACAGTTATGACTTCGCGATCTTTTAAAAAATTCGCAATCCAAGTACACAGAGCACTTCATATGTTACAGGTGCAAAAAGTTTAAATATGTAGATGCACTTATGATGAAGCTTAATAGTAATAACCCAGTATGAAATAATAAATAAAAGTTAATGCAACAAAAAAAATAAGAAAAAATAAAAATAATATTACCGTTCATTATTTCAGCCACTGGCATTACTTTAAAATCGTTAATTCGTAATGTAGAAATTATAGATTTATCGAAAAACTTAATAATAAAAATGCAAAAAAACGGTAATAATGAATACATGTAGAATCGTTAAAGATTTTTTAAACGTTAATATTCGGGAATCAGTAGGGTTGTTAGGTAGCATAGAGACCTCCTCAGAGCCTTATCCTTTGATATGTTAAGTATCTGGATGGGTGAACTATTCCCAATTGAAAGCTTGATGATGCATTTGTTTTATTTTATTTTGCTCTTTTATTACAATTTACAATTTACGCATTGATCTGTTAATTCTTTTGAGGAAGTGTATAATGGTAATAATAATAATTGAGTGTTTTTATTTGTAGTGCTTAATTGTTATTAATATCATTAGTTAATCGGCCAGCGCCGTAAAAAAAAAAGTGTCATGTCCTGGTGTGGGGTATATATATATGAAACACATATTATGCTACTTTATACTTGGTTTATTCCGTAGCAGAGCTCTTGGCCGAACAAGTACCTACACTGTTATATACCTTACTATCTGTATAGCGCGCGGTAGCGATATGACGCCGCGAATCGCGTCTCTACCGTATTTATATCCGTTATTGGGGAAGGGGGCAATACCACGTATTCTAATACATCACAAAAAAATCAACGTGTGAAGGAAAATAAAGCAGGTAAAATCTCCCAAGGAAATGGTTCAAAATAGCAATCAAAGTGGGTTTTATTTGTGAATCTCTGGGTATGCAAGTATCAGTTTGTTGAAACCTTGGAAGCAGAGAGGTATAGGTACATAGGTACCTATGTAAAAGTACACCCATATAATATTATATTATAATATTAGTATGTAAGATGCCATGAATTTAAATTAACAACGAATGTGTAATTAGAAACAAATTATTTACGGACGTATCATTTAAACCTGACCTAATGTCTGGCTCACTCAATTTGTTTAACAATATTTCTGTAACAGACCACCTTCAATGGTTTTATATTACTATGCCATCTTTCGGTGTTAGTACGGAAAGTCTTATAAAATTATAAGCATTATAAAATTTCACGTCGCAAATATACATGATATTTATTTAAAATAACGTCTTAGCATATCTGCACACCTATCGCTGGTCACCCCAACTTGTGGGATATACCGTAGTTGTATGGATATTTTTATTTTATTTTATTTTATTTTATTGATTGATAGAGGGTTATACAGTCTACACAATTTATTAAACAGACAATGTACATTGCTTTATTAGTGGACCGATGAAACCTCCATGCAATATTCAATAGGATGATTAATATTAATTATAAAAAATTACAAATAATGTATAATTACATTACAAGTAGAAAAAAAGCCACTAAAATAAGACAGCTGATTAAATCAAAGTACTAGGAAAGATAGGAGGAGACAGCTGCCCTGAACGCCCTGAGAGAGCTCGCAGAGATGTCGAGTGTATTAAAGAAAGCATTGTACACCGTGCAAGCATGGTACATAAAATTATTCTGTTTGTAGTTGTTTTTACAATTAAGAATTTAAAAAGTGCTAGGGATATCTGGTTGTTCTGCTCGGACAGTGAAATGGGATGAAAAAACAATCGCAAAAAAAAAGTTATAAAATGCGTGCATGGCATTTCAATAACATGCACGCATTTTGTTTCGTTTGTTGTTAGGCAAAACATTATCATTTATGTAAGAGAAAAATAAAATAAATATAGAATACATGAAACAACACATCCTTTAGTATATTATTACCAACAAAAAATAAATCATGCATATAAATATCATGCAAAGTAAAATGAAATAAAACACTAAAGCGCACGGCGATAAGTGCGCTGCCTGGTGATAATATAGGTACTAGAAACAATACTTAACTCAAGATTAACCTATACGGTCCCGCAGAAATGGTGAGTTAAATATTTGTCGTTTAAATACAGATTAGGTTTCAATACGCAATATTTTTGTTAAATTCTTAATACCGAGCCATAGCATACAGATGTACACGTGTAGGTAGTTATACAGTTAATTTAAAACGTTTTATTTTTTACAACTATTCGTATTGTTATTACTGGTACATATTCGCTACTACTGGCATTATTTATTTTATTTTAACAACATATTTACCTCTGTTTCTATACTGCAAATATATTACTTTTTTTTCTGTACGCGTACCCTTTTCGATTCGTTTCATTTATGAGCCTAAAATGTGAAATGTGTCGAATAAAACGTTTTACCGTGTTCTGTAGTTGAGTGCTGTAAACAAAACGGCAAAAGTTTGTCGGATGTCATGGAAGGGGGACGCTCGAGAGAATTTCAAAAATATCCTACTGGTACCAACAAATAATTGTATTAAATCAACCTCTGTCGAAATATTGGAATGGATTGCCATAGGTACCAACATTCGTATCTGAAGAGGCCACGCGACATTGGTAAAATCATTGAAGTAAATGATAGTGAGAATTGGGTCCATCAACTACAAATTATGTATGTTATTAACTAATGACGTTTTTTACCTCTAACTTACCCAAGTTGTTTTTTTTTATTTTATTTTATTTTATAGAATACAACAGCAATACAGTTAAGATGTACAAATATACAGAGATAATTTTTATGTTGCCAATTATAGTATTCTAAAAATATATTAAGTACATACACATTTATTAAAAATTATGAAAAACAGGATGGATATAGTGGGGAGTTATGATTTCGCAATATTTCGCAATTTCGTATTTTTTTTATTGCAGATTATCAACTAGTATCATGCTGAGATTGTATTCTGAAAGTTTCATCACAAAGTATCTGTGTGTGTACTATGTGTTATATGCTGTGTGCTATGTACGGCGTGTTTATTTTTTTACTTTATCTATTATAGACTAAAGTACTCATTCGATTCTTTTCAAATTTTGCAAGTATGTATATCTAATACTCGCTTAGACCCCATAAGATTTTAAATGATATCCGAATAGTGCTTCTCATTTTTTTTAACTGTCAAATATTTGAAATTGACCCCAAGCTCAGGAAACTTAAAATTTGAAATTTTTATTTTCAAATTGGTAAAAAGGCATACCACTTACACAAAATGGCATTGAAGAGTTATCAAATTTTCGTAATAAAATATTTTATAAAAAAATAATTTAACAAACTCATTTCATGAATATGCTGAATATTTTCCATACAAAATTTGAATACTTTAAAGAATGACTTGTTAGTGAGAGGTTTAGCGTTGGCCACAACCAACTCGTTTTTATTTATTTCCATAACAAGTTTATCAAATCAATATAATGTAACTGAACTTAAATATTGGAATGGAATTTATTAACTCATTGATGCCTGTTCTGAGGTTAAACTAATAATAACTACGCGATACATTTTCTCAATAAATTTCAAGTATAAAAATATAAAAAGTATAAAAGATTAAAACCATAAAAAAAACAAGTGTATTTATCAGGGTGAGGGTGAATTTGCATGTGTAAGAAGATGACTTGGGGATATGTGTAAAGGATGTATGAGGGCATAAGAGAAGATCTCTTTCTGAGTGGAAATATTATCTAAGAACAAATGTCAATTCTCTCCCTAACTGTTCTCTCCCCCGTTTCTTTTATATGGTAACAGAGATTTATTTATAAGGTAAATTCACTTATCTATCAAGTCACAGGCGTCCACTTCGATCTGCTGAACGTATAACAATATATATTCCAATTCATAGTACTGAATTTTTCAGCTCTTCATTTGAAGTACATTCAACAAGATTATGCAATAGTCTCAGTCCTGATATTACGTCATATATCTCATTAAAAGCTATACGCAAAAACACCTACATATCTAATAATACGTAATTTCTTCTTCCTCAACTATTCTTCTCCTTATTCTTTTCTTTTGCTATCATTGCAATGAACTGTTTTTATATTCCATCTTTATCATGTTTTTTTAATATACTGTGGGGATTCAGAGTCTTGTACCGCGCGTGATTAATTTAGTTTATCGATTTATATTTAATGTATCGAGTTTATATTTATCGATTCGTATATTTGGTTCAAATCCAAATAATCGTTCGAATAGTCAATGTTTTTCTTTCTTTGGAATCGAGTGGTTTAATGGGTTCGAATCCTATTTGAGTGCTCACATAATTAAACCTTAAAATCAAAATCATAAATAGCATACCCAAAACCTACAATTCCTACCATAATACTTATTTTATTTTTATCAAGTGAATAACTTATTGCTATAGTTAACATTGTTTTGTATATTCATCATTGATACAATTGTGGATTTCAGAAGAAAAGTAAAAAAATGTAGCTAATATGCACATGCAAAACGGACATGGCATAAAAATGATTGGAAAAGAATGAATTCCAGAGAAATAACATAATTTAGAATGATATGCAAAATATAATATAAGAGTTGAGCTGCGCTTCTGATTAACTACAATGTGTATAAACCCGAGAGTTTTCGAAGATAACCGAAGATTAACGAACGGCGGCCGCAACTGTTCGAACGAGCGAAGCAAGTACCTAATTCATTCACTCGTCAACCGCCTAGTCGAAGACGTCACGATAATCGTAGTTTTGTTTTTGAAGTACATTTATGTAGCAAATCTAAAAAAAATCTATGCATAAATTTTAAACTAATTCAACGAAGTAGACATAACTGCAATGTTGAGTTAAAACAACGGCTATCGCTTTTTTATTAACACAAATGTACTATTATTATTAATTATAAATTGCCATAAAATAAATTCGGAATCAAATTGATAGTATTATAAAAACTTTCATGCGTTATTGATAACACGAAATTCATTTTATGGCGAAATACACTTAAAATTAATCGTGAAATCGTGTCGTATTTGAAATCCATTTACATAAGCGACATTCATTTTTCTACCGGTAAAAATTCGATAAGAGTTTAATTTTAAAATAGTTGTTTTTTTACGACACACAGTATTTGAAATATGCAAATACACCGAAATAATTTATAATTTTGATTTGTTTTATGTGTGAAAATCAAATATAGGTATAATCACATTACACCGCAACACAATTACGAGACGACACGCAGGAATTTTCTCATGACTCCAAAGACAAACACGACATTCGGACAAAGACATTATTTAGCTCCAAAAATTTTTAATAAGATAAAAAGTGAAATAACGGACATACAGTTGATGAATAATTTGAAACACAAGAAAACAATAGAAACATGGATTAGAAACAAGGGCATTATATACTGCGGAAACATGATCAAGCTACAATAGTTTATATTTTATTTTTATAATAGGTACCTATATTTTATAACAAGTTTTAGTTAAATACAAGTTTAATATTTTTCTGTCAGATATAACGCAAAAAAAAAAAAAAATCTGCCACCTCGGTACAGGCTCAGCCTAGTGAGGTGGTATATACCAAATAATCCTATAAAAAAAAATGTTTCATATAACTTATTTAAATTGTACTTTTTTGTAATATTTTTATTGTTTGTAACTATATTGTTATATTTTGTTTGGTTTCAATAATAAAAAAAAAAAAAATAACAAAATATGCATATACGATTTTTTTTATTCGTCGGCCTTCGTGGCTCAGTTGGTTGGGTATCTGACTACTGATCCAAAGGTCCCGGGTTCGATTCCCGATGGAGACACAGTTTTTAAATGTGTTTTCAGTCTGGATCTGTGAGATGATTAATATCGTAAGTCTCAAGAATATGGCAACTTGTTATTGGGTGCGTGTTAAATTAATATTTGACATAGTACCTGTTAGTTGCCCAAAAAGCAATATTAAATTAAATAAATTGGTTTGTGTCATATACACAATTTACCTCACCAAATGAATATGGTTGATTGGAAGATATTGCCATGTGGCAAGAAGCCCGTCATTGTCACTTATAATGTAATGTGTACAAAATGTTTAAAATTAATAAAAAAAACGGCACATTGAAAATTTTATTTTTTTAATCATTTTTTATATTATTTCTTTGGCAACTAACAGATACTAGGTCAAATATTAATTTAACACCATCCAATATCAAGTTGCTACATTCTGGAGACTAACGATATTAATCTTCTCTCAGATCTAGACTGAAAACACAATTAAATAAAATATGTGTATCCACCGGGAATCGAACCCGGGACATTTGGATCAGCGGTCAGACATTTAAACAACTGTGATTCGAATGCGAAATATGCGAAAGGAGAGACTACTTGATTTGATGTTAATTTTCTTAGAAAAGGTGCTGAAATGGCGACCTAGAACGGGCAGAAGAAGTGCAGGAAGACCTGAAACAAGGTCAAGGTGTCGGAAGACCTCACACGATCGTTCAAATTTTGACCGGGAGGCGTATTCACCTTTCCGTGTCGATTAGGAGGCAAGTACTGCCTCGAATTAGGCACTAATTTGTTGCGCTAATGCACTTAAAAACTCGTGTTGAATTCAAGGCACGTGTCCTCCAAATCTACACGGTTCAGAAACGCAAACTGTTCCTGCTAATACGTGTTAAATTCAAGGCAATTAATTATTGAATATGGAACATACATATTATATGCCATGACATGAAATTCGCGCGCTATTTCATTTGGCTCGCATTTCGTCTGTCACTTTCACATGTATTTTGTTCACAGATTATATGGTAGTAATCAGTAGTTTTGTTTAAGTTTCATGGAACTGTTAAAGGATATCCTTGGTGGTAATTTGGACAATTTTAAAATTGTAAATTACGAAGGAGACAAGGATAATTACCAATGTAAAATTCAATGCTCTATATCTTGTGAAGGTGATTATGATGCAAGTGTGATTGTTTCATTGAAAAAATCATGAGTACCAATCTCATACAAAAAAATTGTCTTAAAGATTTTTTATGATACAAAAAGTAAGTTTATGATACAATGTGGATTTTTGTAGATTAATCTATTAAAACAATCATACACAAAAAACGCCTCTAACACAGCCTTGTAACGCTCAATCAATACGTATCGTAAAATTTATAAACCTGTGTACGATTGAAAGACGCATGGCTTGAATTGAACACGTATTAGCAGGAACAGTTGCGTTGCTAAACCGTGTGCATTTGGAGGACACGTGCCTTGAATACAACACGAGTTTTTAAGTATATAAGCGCAACAAACTAGTGCCTAATTCGAGGCAGTACTTGCCTCCTGAACAACACGGAAATGGAAATACGCGACCCGGACAGACAGAATAATTTTCACAACGCCTGCCGTTTGCTTGTGAATTGGCAATGAGTATAGCACAAATGGAAAAGACATCAAATTATTAAACTACAATGGTAGGTATCTGTTGGGGGATTTACATCAACCAATGTGTCTGTAAATGGAAGACATGATTTGTAATGTCTTCCATAGTGAATATAAAAAAAAATCACGCACTATACTATAATATTTCACACTATAACTGATATGTTAAAATAGTACTTAATAAACATTTTGATGATTATCTATTATATCCGAAAGCCATCAGGTTCTACAGAAAAATGACTGTGGTATCCTTTTACAAAAATAAAACAGCTTTTATACTATGACGTATGTCTGACATTCGCTGGCTATTGCTATATGACTTTTAAGATATTTGGGTGATTAGTACCAATGTTATAGAATAGAGAAATATGTAATACGAACTAGAAACTTCTTATCTGCTAATTGTTCCCAGTTTTTCACGTCAATTCATTTAGGAGGACATTAGGAATTAGTCTTTGTAGGTAATAAATATATCGATCCTGAGAAGTTATGTCGAGTGACGTCCGAAAAGGGCTTGCCAATATAATATTCGTTTTTCGAATTGTTAGTCAATGTTCAGATAGTTCCTAAATTATTAGAAGATTTAGTTAATGTTCGAATAATTCCCAAATTTAATATGCGAATAATGTTATAAAAATATATATTTTTTTTAATTTATCCTACTGGATTTTGGCGAAATCCAGGAGTTCTTTTTTCGAGCATGTAGTCAGGTAAGCAACATTTAAAGCTGGAACATTTTTTTTAATAAATTTTCAGATAACGATATAAAATGAAAATAATTTACATAATTTATTTAATTGGATAATTCAAGCTCAATTCAAGGTCATACATACATACCATCACGCCATGTCCCTCGCGGGGTAGGCAGAGAGAACCAAACGCCACATTTTTCTATCCTGACACGCATCCCTCGCCTCGTCAACATCCATGCATCTCATACATGTTCGCCTGTTGCTCACACTACTAATATTTCCGTCATCTCAATCTACATATTTAAATTGATATTCGTAAATTACAAGTTTTTAGTCAAAAGAAAAACATTTAAGTCAAAAATTCCTGGTTATTCCTTCCTTCTTCTCTCTTACTCTTTTGATTATTTCTCTTTTTTATTGGTATTATTTTTTTTTTCTTAAAAATGTAATAAAATTAACTTCAAGAATTCACGTTGCTCGGGTAGGTGAGATGATATAGTTTATATAATTATTTCTATAAAAATAGCCCATTTTTATACATTAATAATAAATAAATAATAAATAAATAAATAAATAAATACATAAATAAATAAATAAATAAATAAATAAATAAATAAATAAATAAATAAATAAATAAATAAATAAATAAACAAACAAACAAACAAAAACAAATGAATAATTAAATAAATAAAGAAATAAATAAATAAACAGACAAACAAACAAACATATAAATAATAAAGAAACAAATAAATATATAAATTAATTAATTATTAAATAAATAAGTAAACTAATAAACAAATAAATATAAAATAAATATTTTTTTTTAAATAAATAAACAAACAAATGACTAATTTTAAAAAAACTTGGTAGGTACTTCTTATAGTTTACTAATTATTTCATTCGAATAGTTTACTAATGCCGTGATGGTATGAATGAATGAATAAAGAAATTAATGATACGATATTCGAATGGTTTAGATCTCGTCTCGAATGTTGTCAAGCTCTAGTCCGAATATCGGGCCGTGTCCAGAAATGTGCGACCGTCGCACGCCTGTTACGCAACGCCACATTGATAAATCTCCGTTCGGCCCGGATTCCGCTCGGACCGTGAATAAGGGATGGCCATAAATAAACGCACGAAACCATATACCGTGGCACTTTAGGAGTAATTACACGAGAAGAACATAAATTTTCATCTGACTTAGGGGCACCCTATCAATTGTGTTAGTTTTTTTAACCGTATTTTGAGATGTGTCTAACTACGTTATGCTTCTGCGTGCGAAAGGTCTGATAGGGTATCAATTTATTAGTTTATTTCATAACTATATTGTTTAAACATTTATTATAGATTTGTAAAGTTCGGAGAATGATAACTCAGGCAAACCACGAAAAATATCACCAACTGTAGGAATGATTATAAATAAATAGAATTTCATAGTGTTGCCTTTTTAGGAATGTGGAGAGATGTCTGTCGTGTGATTATACGCAGATTAGAAATGATGTACATCCTCACACCTTTCGCTTCTTACCCCACATTGTTGAATCCCCATGTGTTGAGGAATCAATAGTTATAGCATGGTTAGGATTTTTTCAATTGAAAATGTAAAAAAATATAAAAATTCCTTATATTAATATTATATTATGCTTAGGAAACATATAAAATATAGGTATTCTCATACAAGGATATAAAAAAACGAAAACACACAAAAATATAACGAGTATAACTAAATTACTCTTCCTTTCCTTGTTTTTTTTTTATTTTTCTCTCATCAGCTGTCTTATTTTAGTGTTTTTTTTTGTGTACTAGTAAATTAAGAGACAAATAATGGTCAAGTGTTATGTGCGGTCAGTTCTGCTTTATGGGGTGGAGGCGTGGACTCTCAAAGTTAATATTATAAACCGCCTTGAAGCATTTGAAATGTGGATCCACCGCAGAATGCTTAGAATATCGTGGATTGATAGATTAAAAACAGTATTCAACGCAGTCGCGAGGTTGATATATGGAGCAGACAAAATTGTCACATAACACCTCTTCTTAACGGACTAAACCGGTTGAAATATCCAGAACGAGTAGACTATAAGGTATGCCTGATGGTGCTTTAGGCTCTGAACTGAACGACTCGCCTTCATTCAATAACTGTGTCAAAAGAATGGTCCATCAGGAAGACAGCTTAAATTGATATCATCTGGATCACACAGTACCAACTCTTTAAAAGAATCGGACAGAGTCAGTAAGGCAGCTTACTATGATCGCGGTTTCAGTTTGAATGGGCTTTTAAAGTGGAATAAATTGCCCCTTGACATACGTGGAGCTCAGAGCATTGATACCTTCGGTAGACTTCTTAAGAATGCATTGTTTCATAGCGCTAACAAATAAGCTAAAGTGCTCTTCGAGTGAACTTGTATCACTAAAAGGCGCTTTATAAATACATGTAATTATTTTTACTATAGGGAGTGCATTACATAACATTGCAAAGCCGTAAATTTTGGCAGCGATAAAGGGAAACTATTACGTATTTGTTGTCATAATGGAAAAATCTTTCTTCAATCTTCTCCATATCCATCTCAATTTAAAGAATTATTAGTAGAGGATTTCTATGTCTTGGAAAAATAATCTTATTATCTGAGTGGATCACGTCATAGATTCTAGAACAATAGATGTTTTATTTCTCGCTAACCCAAAAGCGAATGTCATATGTTTTGTGTGGTGTGTAGTGAAGTGACATATTTACTCCTCCAAGATAAGTGTCATGTAAAACTGACAAGTAAACGTTTTGGGCCTTGGCATGAACAGGGGAACATGGAGTGTAGGAGGTATCTAGGACTCGTGCTGTGGGTGCTTATTTAATACCGATGTTACCTGTGACTGTAACCTTCTACGGTGTCATGTCATCCTTTCCGTTTTTTAGACATAACGGAAATTTTACGCCAAAAATACAACGATATCGTTTAAATTATTAGTTGTCGTGTTTTTTCTTTTTCCAGGAATGCCAGAGAAAAATGTAAAATGTCTTTGATAGGCATCTCTGAAGGTCCCCGGTTCGATTCCCTGTAGATACACAGTTTTTGATTGTGTTTTTAATTCGCTACTCCCACCACCACCCGCTCTGCCTATGGGGACTGTAATCGGCCCCTTCACAGAACGCTAAGTGAACGACAAAAAAAAATGCATAGCACGAAAAGTAGCTCATGGAGCCCTCTAGATTAGCAATCTCGGCACCATAGTGCAAAAAGAAACAATCAACGAGTGCGAACAGAAAATTCACACCCGTGGACTGTCTATAACCTCAGATCCCCCTACATGCAGACCATCAGAGAAGTGACCAAGATCTCTGGAAATAATTAATTTAACGGGAATCTTCTAAAAGTAAGGCACCATATCTATGACAGAAAACCTTAAAAGCTTTATAATTTTTCTTCGAGATCACAAAATCCGCATGACCAATGGGACCTTGAAGAGGCCCACGGACAGCAACGAGGAGCTCCGATCTATATGAGGACACCATTGGGTGGCAACATTCCCAAAGGATATGTTCCGAAGTTTGGTCCGGGTATTGACAGAAATGACATGAAGCAGATGAGGCAATGTTAAATCGGTGAAGATAACTTTTAAAGTTTCCGTGTCCTGTGAAAAATTGGGAAGTCCAAAAGTCTGGAACAACCCAGGGAGATTTAAGACGATACCTCACGTCGGGAAAAAATAAGTAGGTAATTCTTCCCACTGAGCAGGCCGTCCAGCGAGTCTGCCAGATGTTCTGCAAATTTTCATTTACAGTCCTTTCAACAAAGCCGCGTGACACTCGACCCTCTGGAGGGAAGAGAGGAATATTTCCGATCATAGAAGAACAGCCCCGCGTAAGGTTGAAAACAGCCCCTCTACGCTGAAGTTCCAGATCAAGGGGAGTCATGCCTGTCAAAATTGGCAGTGCTTCAGTGGGACTCGTTCCATATGCTTTGGATAAAGCGATGAGAGCGAATCGTTGGCCTGAGAGCAAAATTCTACGTATATGTTGAAGCTCACAGGCGTGAGACCAACATCCTGCTGCATAGCAAGCAATGCCGAGGTAAACTGCCTTATAGAAAAGACAGGATACTTGAAACTGTAAACCCCAGTGTGCCTTGGCGATGTGTGAGATCTTTAAAAAAGCTGACTTAGCTTTGTCGACACACAATCGAGCATGGTTTTTAAAATTTGGTCCTCTTTCCAGAACAACTCCTAGGCAAGTGATTTGGTCCCGAAAACTTACATTTGTTCCAGAGAACTTAATAGACGGCTGTCTACGTAGTAAGCCTTTGAAAACCAAGCCATATGTCTTATTAGGAGCGAAGCAAAGTTTATTTTTTACACCCCAGTCGGAAACTAAGGAAAGAGCTTGAGTAGCTGAGTTCTCAATAAATCTACGGGAATCACCACGGACGAGGATGTATGCATCATCGGCATACGCTTGAATCGTACAATTACTGGAGAGAGGAAGATCCAGCAAGTCATCAAAAAGAATGTTCCAGAGAAGTGGACCGAGAACAGAACCCTGAGGACATCCAATGCTTACCTGTCGCGTATGTAGAAATTGTCCCCCAGGCAGGACTATGCGGCGATTTTCAAAGTAACTCTTAACTATCAGATATATATTGCGGGGTATATTCCTTGACTTCAGTTTATGCAAAATGAGCGGCCACCAAGCATTGTCAAATGCACCACTAATGTCAAGGGAAATAGCAATAACATATTTTTCGTCAGAATGTCTTACAAATTCTGACATATAATTTATAGCATCGACTGTTGAAATTCCAGGTCGGAAGCCAAATTGGCGAGAAGAAAGTGGACATGAGTTAGAAAGATGGGATTCAATTCTACTGCATATAAGTCTTTCCAGAATCTTGCCCAGAATAGGCAGGAGAGTAACAGGTCTATATGCTTTTGGGTCCGTGCTAGGACGATCGCATCGTTTGGGAATTATAGTCATGAGGCCCGTTTTCCAACAGTCTGGAAAACAGCCTTCGTCTAAACATCTTTTTAAGAGGGAAACCATTTCAAATTGAGCCAAACGCCAACATCTTTGTATTAAAATAGAGTCGATACGGTCGAGGCCTGGGGATTTATTTAGTTTAAGGTTCCCAATAATTAAATCGAGTTCCTCAACAGAAACTGGTGGCGAAGCGGGTGTCTGAGGAATGTTGTGTTGAAGAGCACGTACCCATTTATGAAAAACATTGTCGGTAGACGGATCATCCGATGGAATCAACGCGTCCAGAAAAACGGAAGCAGTTGAATCGAGAGACGTTGTGAACTCACCAGTAGTTGCATCGCGGATGCAAGATATTGTTGCGCCATTTCCTCTCTTAGAAGAAACGGCGCGATATACCGCACCCCATGGATCTGAAGTCGAAACCTCGGAAACCAAACGTCGCCAACTTACCTTCTTCGCACGAATAATTTCGCTTTTATATAGATTGTGTGCACGTCTATAAGCAGAGTACAAGTCGAGAATAATAAACTCAGCAAAGTTCCTATTGCGTCCCAATTTAAGAGTTCGACGTGCACGTGTAACGCTGCGTTTCAAAGAATCGAGTCCTGAGTGCCACCAAGCGTTTGGTTTTAATTTTTCTGGAGTAGATCTGCCAATTGACTTTTCTGCACATATAATGATATTGTTAGTGAAATCAGAAGCAGTATCAGATATAGACATAGCATTTGGGTTAAAGCGATTCAGAAATCGAATAAATTCAGCATCAAATTCGACAATGCGCTCACACCTCGTGCGAAAACGCCTTGGAATATGAGACTTTTGAACCGAGTCAGTAGGTGAAGTAGAAATTGTAAAGACAATAAGTTCGTGATCGCTACCCGAATAATCTGTATAAACACGCCAGGAGGAAGTCTTTTGAGCTATTTGAGCCGAAGCCAAAGTGACATCGATGTGGCCAAACCCAACCGCACCAGAAAAAGTGGGAGGACTAAAGGGATCATTGATAACGGAAAGCTCGTGCCGAGCTATGAAGTCCTCACAGAGTTCACCTCTTTTTGCTTTCCTAGACCCTGCAGTGGTAGAATGACACCATAGAGGGGACTCAGCATTGAAGTCACCGCCAATCAAGATGGAATCTCCGCCTAGATGACTCATTACATTATCTAGAAAGCACACATATGGCTCTATCAGGTCGCCAAATTTGAAGTAGGTTGAAACTAGGTACATGGATTTACCTGAAAGAGAAATTTCAAGCACGACTGTAGTGCTCGAGGAAAGATGATCTAATAAAATATAAGATATTGAAGAATTAAAAATAATTATTGAAGCTAGAGGGGGTAAATCCATGGAACAGCAAGTGGCAGAAATTATACGGAAGTCTGAATCCGTCACACACATAGAGCCGTCGCCAGTGTATGGTTCCTGAACCAGACAGATATCGATATTCAGTTGATGGGCGAGTTGTTTAAGCTCCAAGGTGGCAGCACGACGTCGGCCCAGATTGAGCTGTCCGATTCTGAGACCTGTTGATACGGATATGCTACTGGCCATAATCAACTGTCAATAGGGCGCGGCTCAACGATGTCTGGAATGCTGGACATTCATCAGAACCAGATTTGTGAGAGGCTGGTTTTTTGAAAAATGAACAGACCGCACAAATTGGTGGACTGTCTTTAGCAGGACATACTGAAAAATCGTGCTCACCAGAAGCACAATGGCCGCAGCGAGGGGGATCTTTGCAGAACTTACTTGTATGGCCGTACATCCGGCATCTCGAGCACACACTTATTGGTATGAAGTCTCTGACCTTACACACGCTCCATTCAACAAAGACTCTTCCGCACTCAATGAGTTTGTGTCTTATTGTCGGCGGTACTTCAAACACTCTGTCACAGGTAGGCCCAGTGCGAGGTCCCATAAAGTGGCTGAAACTAGCACTCTTAACAAATTCATCCTGGTTTATGCCCATATCCGGGACGGACAAAAACGCCAGACCCAAGAACTCCTCGTGAGACATGTCACGCGGAACAAAACTGAAGCGTAATCTGGGGTTTCGTTTCGAAGCAAGTCGGACGCTGAGGTCTTTGGAAGATTTTAAAGCCGGTGCATTGAGGAGTTTCAAGGAGTCAGCGGTAGTGGCAGTGTTGACAACAATGCCTTTTCCTCTTATATTTCGTACGCTCGTAACTTGCGCACCGATTTCACTGGGCTTTAACGTTGTTTTGAGCACTCGCCTTGTTTCTACCGAGGAACTTATATCATCTCTAGTCGGGAAAATGCAAACGGCGGGCTTGGCTGGTAACGCTGGGAAGCCGATTCTGGTAATCGGCGGAGGGCCACTTACGGCCGAACGCGAAGCAAAGCTATCACATTGTTTTGTGACAACGTTGTCAGCAATAGTTTGCATCACAGGGCGCATCTCGAGTTCGAGCGTCTCGATGTGAGATTGCAATCCCTGTTTCTCTCTGATCAGAGCACTGATGCGTTCGTTGAGAACTGCTTCTCGTCCCAATGATTCCGCCATGCGACTGTCATTTCGTCCAATGATAGCAAGAAGAATATTTATTTTACGACTTACCTCCAATTGTTGATCTTTAGGCATATCTGAGGTGGCTAAAGAGTCTTGTAGGGCAGACATAGCTTCATAGGCAGTATAAATGATTGGCTCGAAACCTGGTACTGACAGTACTTCATCGCGAGAAGATGGTGTTGCTGGATTCGATACTGGCTCGGACTGTGTCGGAGGACTGCTGCACTGCTTCGAGGTCTCAACGCGAGTCACCACAATGTGGTTCTCAGCGGAGACAGACGAAGCTTCAGGGCTGGACATTCTGATTCTATTAATAGGCGGTGACGGGGTTACTGGTGACAGAGATTCCAGTGTCTTGCGAATTCTCTTCCGGGTACGTTTCGTTTTGACCATTTTAGATCTCAACAGAACTGTTACCCTAGATGATCAATTTAAGATAATGAAAAAGGCACTCCGTAAACAACAAATCGTTATAAAATCGAAATTCAAATGTTAATGTAATTACAAAGAAGAAGATAAAACAACAAATAATGAACAAATCTGTGTATGCAAACTACCGTTGGAAAGTTAAAAACAAAATAATGAATAGGTATATTATACGAATATACAAGAAAAATAAACCTTTAAAAATAAAATAAATTGTTTGAAGTAGTTAATGTGTATGAGCGAAGAGTTTAAAAAAAAGATAGAAATTAAATTATGCAAAAGCCGTTCAACCCGCAACCGCAACCAACTAAGGGCAGTGTCGCACCTGTCCTGATGGAAAACAACTATGAGATCAAACTATCCTATACAATCCTATACGACCTATATATCCAACCTAACCCAAAAGTATAGAGCAACAAAGCGTCCCGTCGTGCGGTACGGATCAAACAAGCAATATACAACCAAGCAACAAATAAATACACGGAATTGATAAAAATATAAACAAATTATATGTAGGTGCCTACTTGGTACTAGAAGTCAATATTATTAAATAGGTAAAATAAAACTGAGCTGAGTCGATGTAGCGTAGAAAGGGCGTAAGCGCCAGTATGGCGAACGCAGAAAAACGTCAATATCTACTCAACGGTAGTAGGCACACACTAATTGTCACGAACTTTTTTGCGTAGAATTTAATTCTGCATCCAGTGACACCAAGGTCAGTGGCGCAGCACAACACACACGAGCAGCGTACTTAGAAATGTCAAAAAAAAATATTAAAATCGCATAAAATACTATTAACACAATAAAATATTACTAATGATATATATCATTGAAATCACCGAAAAATTGTCTTTCCAATGATATATATAAAGTACACAAACAAACAAAAAAAAAATCAAAATATTTTTCAACTACGATAAAAAAAAACTAAAAACACAAAAAAAACTAGAAAAAACAGCCAAAACACAGATTAAAAATACACCATCATAAATCTAACACTGAAAGGATTCTTTTAAGATAAAAAAACACAAGTTTTGATAAAATAATACACAGATTTTAAATTATAAACGAAGAGGTAAATAAACGCAAACTGAACTACAATGAAGGTAGATTTGAAGTCTTTGAGTTTTGATTGTGTTATCAGTTTGATCTGTGATCGCTATCTCGGGCATCTAACATATACTATGTCAAAATATTAATTTGACACGTACCCAATAACAGTTTGCCACATTCTGTAAACTTATGGTAGCTATCATTTTGCCCTACCGGAAATCGAACCTAAATTCATAGCAGATCGAAGAATGAGAAACAATGGAGCCCTATGCTACATGCTACAATAATTATATTGATTTGATTTCAGAGCCAAAAAGTAATCTATCAAACGAAAACATGACGAATTAATCATATCAATTCCTGAAACTTATGTTTTTTTAATTATCAATAGGTACTGACGGTATTTAAGGTATAGAACTAGAGTACAAGAGGTCGTTCACTAGGTGCCCCATTTTACTAGGTGTTTTTAAATAAAATAAAAGTGATTTTGTTTCAATATATATTTTTTCCTTGTATTAGGACGATCGTTTCGGCTGACTAGGTCCTTATCACGCTCCGCCCACGCATGTGGCAACGCTGTAAATGTTTTAGTGAAGGATGATTTTCGTTTTAATTGGTTAGTTTCATTCAGGCAATGCCGAGTCACCTCGGCGAAAACGTTCGATCATTGCTATCGATTTTTGTGGAAAAATACTTTGTTATATTTATTTGTTCATTAATTTCAAAATGGATTTCTTCGAATTTTGTGGAAAAATACTTTTTTATATTTATTTGTTCTTCTTCTTTTTCTTCTTTTTCTTTGCCTTATCCCACTTGAGGTAGGGTCGGCTCTCCTAATCCTTTGGCGCCACGATGATCTGTCCTGTATTGTCGGGGTTGGGATGTGGGCTTTATCCATGAGCTTCCTCATATTGCCCCACCACGTGGATATTGGACGTCCCTTTCCTTTTCTGCTTTCTGGGAGTGCTAGAGCAATTTGCACCACATGATCGTTTTGCCTCCTCATTACATGTCCATACCATCTGAGTCGGCTTTCTGTAAGTTTTTCTGGTATGGGGGCTACTCCAAAGCTTCCTCTTATTAATTCATTACGAATTTTATCTAGCTTCGTCACCCCACCTGCCCACCTTAGCATTTTCATTTCATTGACATGTAGTTTTTGTTCATGTGTGCCTTTAACTGTCCAGCACTCCGCACCATATGTCATTGCAGGTCTCACCGCTGTCTTGTAGACCTTGCCCTTAGTTTTGATTGGCATACGTGGATCACACAGCACGCCCGTGAGAGTTCTCCATTTACTCCAAGCCACGTTTACCCTATGGGAGACGTCAGCTTCCACACTGGCATCCGCTGAGAGAACCGACCCTAAGTATTTGAAGATTGACACCTTGGGTACAACAGTGCCATCCGGGAAGCACACCGTCGCTGCGCCTGACGTTCCACTGTAGTTGCATTCCATGAAATCCGTCTTTTTCCTGCTAATGCGCAATCCAAATCTCTCGAGTGCTTCAGTCCATTTCGATAGGGCCACTTGCAGTTGGCATGCGCTATTTGATATCAGGACGATGTCATCAGCATATAACAGACTCCAGGGCAGGGGTGACTGTACATCTTTTGTGAGATAATCCATTACCATGTTGAATAAAAGCGGGCTAAGTGCCGATCCCTGATGTACGCCAACATTGAACTCAAATCAATTGCTTAGGCCTGCCAAACTTTTGACTCTAGTGCGGATATTGTTGTACATGTCTTGCACAAGGTGTATGTACTGCTCCGGTATGTTCCGCGCTCTCATAGTCTGCCATACTAATCTTCGAGGTACTCGGTCGAACGCTTTTTCTAGGTCTATGAATACTAAGTATAGGTTTTCTTTATTCAGTCTATGCTTCTCCATAACGATCCTGACCGCTTGTATTGCATCTGAGGTTGATTTAGATGGGGTGAATCCAAACTGATTTGGTGTTATAATTGCAAGTTGCTGTAGTCGCCTGTTTATGATTCTCTCCCAAATTTTCAGAGTATGAGATGTAAGTTTAATGCCTCTGTAGTTTCCACACTGTGCGACATCTCCTTTATTTTTTTAGAATGGTACAAGGTGGCTGTGGCGCCATGATTCTGGAATGAGTTTTGTCTTCATAATAATGTTAAACAGCTTTGCTAACCATATTATAGCCAAAGGTCCCGGTATCTTCCAGATTTCAGCCGGTATTTCATCAGGTCCCACGGCCTTATGGTTTTTCATTTTTGACACAGCATTTTTAACTTCCTCGACATGTATTTCTTCTATAGGTCCGTAAGACGGTGCCAGAGGTGTCAGTTCTTCGCCTGGAAATTCCTCATTCAATAATTTACAATAATATTCATGCCATCTCTCATTTATTTTATCGTTCGATGTAAGAAGGACTTGGTCTTTGTCTTTTATGTATTTATTTGTTTTCACATCTAAAGTTGATCTATGTTTCTGTTTGGCTATTCTGAATACATCGGTTTCGTTTTTAGCATTCTCAAATTTTTCATAGAACTTCTGACGTGATTCTGCTTTGCTTTGTGCTACTTTTCTTCTCGCTTCTGCCTTTGCCTGTTTGTATTTGATGTGATCTTTCTCATTATTTGAGTTCTGCCAAATTTTGAAATAAACTTTCTTGGCTCGCAGGCTTTCCTTAACCTCTTCATTCCACCATGTCGGGTCCTTATCGGTGCTTACACCCCCCTTTGCTATGCCAAGTGTTTCACATGCTTCTTTCCTACAGAATTTTTCAAATCTGGACCACATCGTATTGGCATTATCATAGTTGTTATCTAGGTCAGTAGCAAGGTAGTGATGGATTTTCTCCTTTAAAAGAATTCCTTTTGTGCCATTTATCTCCTTCCACTTAATTTTTGGTGTTTTATCTGTGATTGTTTTGATGGGTTTTGGTAAGTTGAAAACTGATATGACAATTCTATGCTGCGCAGTTAAGGATTCTCCGGGAATAACCTTGCAGTCCTTGATGTTTCTTCGAAATCTACTGTTTGCTAATATATAGTCTACTTGTGAAGTTTTACCCCCACTTTTGTAGGTAATTATGTAGTCTGATTTTTTCTTGAAATTTGTGTTCACCATTGTTAGATTATGTCGTGAGGCAAAGTCTAAAATACATTCGCCTTCTTTATTGAGCTTTCCAAATCCATAACCTCCATGCACACCCCGGTGTATATTATTCACTTCTCCTACGTGTCCATTAAGGTCTCCCCCGATGAATCTCAACTCTTCCGGTGGTATGTTTTGCATAAGGTCGTCCACATCTTCCCAAAAATCTTGTTTTTCCTGTTCTCCACATCCCACTTGTGGAGCATATGCAGATATAATATTAAGTATTGGTTGGTTATCCATTGCTAGCTTAACAGCAATCAGCCGGTCGTTTCTTCTATCGATGCTTAATATACGGTTTTTAAAATGTTTGTCCAGAACGATGCCAACACCATTTCTCTTGTTGTCTGTGCCGTGGTATATAAGCCGGTATCCCAGCCCTAAGTCTTTAGATTTTGAACCTTTCCATTTGGTTTCTTGGATAGAGCAGATATTTATGTTTCTCCTTTTTAGAACTTCGGCGAGTTCCTGGCTTCTTCCTGTCAGTGATCCAAGATTCCATGTCGAAAATCGTATTCTCCTGCTTTCTATGTGCGAACGTTTGTTCTTGTCCATTTTGTCGCTTACGGGGGACACCCTATCATTTTTGCTCTTGTTTATATTTTTAGCCTCGGTATCATCCACGTCGCTTATGGGGAACGCCCTAACTTATCTTTTCGTTTGTACTTCATGATTTGGAGATTTTTTTTTTTTTTTTGGCTATGGGTTTTTACGGCCGGTTGCCACCAGACGCCAAGGCTGTGATCTTCTTGGAAGATTTAAGAGCCACCGTTGACCCATTTAGAGGTTCTTCCGCTGCCATCTCTACTGTGCACTCCAGCCTGAGTACTCAGCACACCAACGGCCTCTGATCCAAAAATGTTAGAGGAGCCCGATAAGTGGGGTTTGTTGTCGAAGTAGCCTTCTCCGGCCTCTTGGTCCGCGGGAGCTATTTTATTTCACTCCTACCCTTACGGGCATTCCCCTATCCGCCACCTGGGGACGCGTTCTCTAGGGTGAGGCTCCCCCGAGAAGTGTTATATTTATTTGTTCATTAATTTTAAAATGGATTTCTTCGAATTTTGTGGAAAAATACTTTGTTATATTTATTTGTTCATTAATTTTAAAATGGATTTCTTCGAACTTCGTGGAAAAATACTTTGTTATATTTATTTGTTCATTAATTTTAAAATAGATTTCTTCGAATTTTGTGGAAAAATACTTTGTTATATTTATTTGTTCATTAATTTTAAAATGGATTTCCTCGATGTAAACACAAAAACTTTAGAAAAATTCAATTCCTTAATCGTAAAAGGACGTGAGTTATTTGATAGTTACTTTTATAGGTAGGGCACAAGAAAATTGGGATTATTATTCTGACCATAGTCTCCTGCCTGTTTTTTCTTATCTCCTTCGATGCTGGGAAATATCATATTATTAGGTACGGCGGAGGAAAGTGTTTAACCTTTTTTTTTGTTGAATGGCGGGGCACTCCATTCGCGTTTTGAAAATTCTGGCAGGCCGAAGACCAAGTGACGCGGAAAGATTTATTGATAATTATTATTGTAGGTACAGGAAGTGGAGGTATGTCGGAGAGTTCAGGCACGACCGGGGTTCACATTTGGGTTTAATTTTAACTTTACGAGTTTCACTCTGTGCTGCGAATGTGTAATTGGTTATATCAAAGCGTGTGAACAATTTAAATTTTATTTGCCTTACATAAAATTTCGTTATATTATAACACGTTATATATATTTTTTTGTTCCGCGTTAATAATAACGGCGAGAACGTGTTTTGTTTCTATATTGAGAATTAAGATTTGGATTTTGTAAATTGGTCCCGGGTTCGATTCCCGGTGGAGACACAGTTTTTAATTGTGTTTTCAGTCTGGATCTGTGAGACGATTAATATTGTAAGTCTCCAGAATGTGGCAACTTGATATTGGGTGCGTGTTAAATTAATATTTGACATAGTACCTGTTAGTTGCCCGAGAAACAATATTAAATAAATAAATAAGTTGACGAATATTCGTGTCTGGACAGTAGACAGGGCCGTAATTTTTTTTTTCGATTCCACATATGAAAGGGGTCTTAAAAATTGCATATATTGGAAACTGTAAATCTAAAAAATTATAAAATAAATATATTCCTTCTAGTTTTGGCCCTCAAAATTATCAAAATAGTATTTTTTTTCTTATTATTCTGCCTCAAGTTTAAAATGAAAATAATCATTTATGGTCGTTGCATACGCAGAATATAGAAGTTATAATAAATATATCATTTTAAGTGCTATTTTCTAGTGTGTCTTTGTCTTCTTCGTCACTATTGAGATGTTATTGTCAATAAAAATGGAGTAAATAGTTTTATTACAGGAGACCTGTCAGCCGAGCTGTAATAGTTAATTTCATTATTTGAAATATCTTCCCGCAGTCAAACGTTTGTTATTAAGTTTGAATTGATCGAGTTATTTCAAAAATCCAAAATAATATATTTACCAAAAAAATCTTACGATCCCCAGCTTCAAGTATCAGTAGAGGGCCAAAAGTAGGTGCTATTGAATATGTTAATTAAAAATGCAGTTACAATCTAAATATAAATGAACAATTTTTGAGACTCTTTTCGCTAAGATATGTTAAAAAATAAAATTCTAGCGTGTGTTAAGGTTTGAAAATCAATGTTCCTTAAGTTATATGGATGGGTTCTTTGGCGACATAGGTTCTCCATTATCGATTATGTCGACGTTGCCAAGTATTGGTCGAAAAGTGTTTGATTGCAGATGACACGAAAGAAGAAGTAGATCCCACATTCTGATTTATTCACAGCTAGTAATAACTGGTACAATGAAGAAGATTATAGTGCTCGGTTCTCTCTGCCTACCCGGGAAACAGGGACACGACGTGATAGTTTGTATGATAATATAAATAATAATTGTCAAATAGAACTTTCTCTTATTTTCATTAAAAAATTACTCGACGAATTGAAGTTGAAAATTGACGTTAAGTTTAATATTTGTGATTCATTCATTTGTCAGTATTTTTTTATCAATATGTACAAAATAAAATTTAATCTGAGATTTCATTGCAGTGTTTTTTTTTCGATTTTTCATTTCACTGGGTAAAATTATTATCGCGTTTAAAATTGGTATGTTTTCATTTCATTGTTTTTGACAAATATATTTGCGATTTGTTATTTTGTTTTCAATTTTATGAAATATTTTTTTGTTTGTTGATGAATTTTTGTCGATCGAGTCTATTCATTGTAAATAAAAATAATTTTGTACATTGACATTTTACAGTTCACTTTGTTTAAACAACCAATGAGTTATCTCATTTGTGACTTTTAACAAAGTGAATTTTAGTAAATTGATTCAAAGGTTAAAAATGTGCTACAAAATCAACTTCGAATAATATTGGGTAATATTTGAGAATAATTTTGATTGGTACCAAATAAAATACAGGGGTCAAATTAACATTTACATAAAAGATATCACTAATTGAATAATTTAAAATAATTCTTTTTCTTCTACTTTATCTTTGTCGTCTTATTCTTCGCCACCTTCTTCTTCTTTATTTTCTTTTTCTTATTTATCTACATTTTCCTCTTTTTTTTCTCTTTCTTCATGCGTGGTGTCGAATTCCCCCGACGCTGACGTCCACTCGGGAGAAACTCACCCTATCCTGTGCGGTTTGAAACGGGTCCTTCGCAAGCCTCATTCCAATCGATTCCCGCCTGTTTCGGAACCAGGATAACTGTTACCTGTCGATCTCTCTACGCCCCTTGATATTCTCGTGTATGATCATTAGAATCATTAGAACCGATGAAATCAATCATAGAATAAGAAAATTGGGATATTTTTATTAATTTAAAAATATATGTCAACGATCTATCAAAGTTGCTTATTTTTTTTAAGATGAAGAAGGTCTTTCGAAATCAAACAACTGAATGTATTCATCATTTATTTACATTTCCTATAACCCGGAGTTAGATAATACTAATTAACAATTGTTTAAACTTAATGCAAGTGGCAAGTTTATTGCCGAGTAGCCCGGAGAAGCAAGATTCGTTGCGTGAAATATTTTGAATACATTTATCTTGTGGTGGCAATCATTATATATACTGTGTATTTTATATAAAAAATGCTTGAAAATTAATTAATATTGGGTAAAGTCACTGGCCTTAAGTGGATCTGGGCTGGGCATATTGCCAGTTGCAAGGATTCACCATGGACCAAAAATATCGTAGAATGGCGACCGAGAACAAGCCGAAGAGGCATCGGCAGACCCCGGGCAAGGTGGTCTGATGACATCGAGAAATGTGCCGGTGGAAGATGGATGCAGTGTGCCCAAGACAGGGAGTTGTGGAGGATCAAGGGGGAGGCCTATGTTCAAGAATGGAAAAGAACAGGCTGATGAAGAAGAAGAAAGTTGAATGTTGAACAATCCGAATGTTGCCTTCTAAAGTGAAACGCGTTTGTGTGTATATGTCGTGCTTCTTTTTATAAGGTATCCAATGCATACCTGACTACCTACCGCTGGTTTCCTCACGTTGTGTGATATGCCGTAATGATCTGAATAAATGAACGGTGGAAACCAATTTTATTGTGTTAAATTTATTTTGTGTAAGTTATTCAGTTTCCAGATTTTTTTTCACAAAATCATCAAAATATCCCGTTTTTCCGGACTCCATAATCCTGTTTCATTTTGTGTTATTATTTCCCTGATTTATACGAATAGCGAACAAGTATTGAGACATGTTTTCCGGCAATTTAAAAACTTCAAAGAAATTCTCGAAATTGTTTCATACGGCCCCTCTGGTTAAAGCGGGGAGTAGTGATATTATAACTTTTAATTTAATTTTAGTAAGATTGCCTTATTTTATCTGTAAAAATTAATTAAATTCACCTGGCGAAAGTAACAATTAAAATTATAACTGTTAATAAATGTGAAAGTGTAAATCGGCCAGCGCCGTACTAAAAATAACATACATTTGCGACGTAGCTATTCCAAATTCTATTTATATTATAAAATCATTTGATGAAAAAATTAGATTATACATCGCTTTAGGTGAAGACATTAAAAGACTTTGGTATTCTCGTTAAATAATAATCCAACTGTCGATTTGTTCAAGAGAACTTTTTTCTCTTGAACACCTTGGATTAAATTTCATATTGCTTAGATAAAATAATGTAATTTTTGGTATTTGTCATAAAAAATAGTAAATATAGGTAGAAATAAAGGTAAACATGTTTAATAATGTATTATTTTACTTGTTAATTAAGATTATAATAGTAATAATTTAGTTGTATAGCGCCGTTTAATGATTCGAGATCATACCAAGGGCGCTGATAGTTTAATCTGATATGATCGCGAGAAACAGAGCCATGATTAAAATTAAGAAGGTACAAACGTAAAATTTACGTAAATGAATCTGTAGCTCTCAAGAACCAATGAATTGGTAATTCATGTTAATGAATCACTTTCTGCCTATCAAATCGAAAATTCATTCTTTTTTAATTTTTAAATAATAACGCTGTTATTATTTTAAAAATCATCAACAAAAAAAATATTGTATTTTAAATAATAATTTTGATAAAAATCTGGTAAACGTTTAATTTTAGGTAGGTACTAGTAAGTAAATGAATGAGATGAAAATGTTGATGTTCATTGTCAACAATCACGGTGAGATGTTTTTCCTTTAGCATAGTTAATTGTATCTTAATAATAGTTTTTCTGAGGCATGTTGTTAACAAAACAATACACTGTGAATGCTATATGTACATAGTTCCCATATGTAATTTTTATCTTCAAAGGCTAATTTAATCAATTGTGATTAACTTATATACATTTGTAGTAAACACCTGTTATTTGAGCATTAGAACTTCCATGCTGTTTCTAACTGTCTTATGTTTTGTGCGTGTATTCTTTTGTTTTGTTTGGGTTTCTTTAAAAAAATATATAAATATACCTAAAGTAAAGGAAAGTCTAGTCAATATCTTCATAATGTGAATTGGTATTGTTATTAGAAACTTGGTCAATGTGTTTGTTGTAATTTGTTTTGATGACGTCTTTAAATCTGGTGATAATTTTGGGGAAGTATATAAATTCGTGCAAAAATAATTAAACTATTAGTTGAGAGTGTAGTGTTGGTCATCACCCACTCATTTTCTCTATACGATACTTGCAAAGAAAGTTATCGCGTTTATTTTATGTCTAGCCGACAAAAACCACGCTCCACTCTCAGACGGGAAAACCCCGATTGTACAACATACATATATATTTTACACCGCGTTTTCAACCCCCAACTCCCCGTAAAAAATCTTTTGCCATAATTCACGTTTACACTATAGTAATATTTCATTTTTCTCTATAACTCTAGTAGGGGTTTTACCCGAGTAGATTCTAAGTACTGGGCCGTTGCGTGACCCGGAAAATCGAACCACCTCGTCAATTTCCCACAACCCTCTAATTAAGAGAAAATGGATTTAATTTTTTTAACGATCACGTTGATTTTCGATAAGAAATATGTGTTCCACCGCTCCGAAAATATTTGACCACGAAACAGAAAAAAATCCTTACGAAACAATAATAAGCCTTAGCGGTTCGGCAACACATGTGAGAAATAAAACAAGATTATACCTTAGTTCGATAAAAAACCAACTTCAAAATGTATGTCACGAAAGTAAAATGTGGTGTTCAGTTCTCTCTGCCTTACCCATGAGGGACGTGGCTTGATGGTATTGTGGCGATGCTACATCACAATCAATATACGTCATTTGTCGGATGATCTTGCATCTCATTCATATAAACGAAGATGGCCGAAGGACATCAGTTCCTGAACCGAATAAGCCGCGCGTTTTCCCATTCGCATATCAACCGGCAAGACGAGTATAGTGTTAACTCTTTAGAAATAATCATAAATTTAATTAATATCGACCCAAACATCGCCAACATCTGTAACTTTATCAAGTATAATAATTATTGTAAATTATTTAAACCCATTGAACGTATTGTAAATTTTATTGTAAATTTTGAAACCCTTCATCACTCAATTACTATTTCTATTTCTGACTGATTAACTGATTATCAAATTGCAATATCTTATAATATGTAGGTATAGTGATGTATGTTATTGCGAAGTAATTTGAACACGCACTTAAAATCGCAACCTTCTGATATATTATGTTATCAATTAAATAACAACCCCAATAGCATCTCTAAAGTCTCTAAAGTATCTTTGTATGTAGTTATATCATCTTTCGCATAATATTCCTATACAGTAAAACACAAATCCTTCGCAAATTTATGAGATTTCTCATGATTTTCATCATCAAACCTCTTGGCTTAGTTCAGATGGAACCACCCCAGACATAATCCCTTTATGATGAATAAGGAATCACCGAATTCGGACGACGTCATAAAGAATTTTTATAAAATTGCTGACGACTTTGCAAATTGAAGAGATTGATATTTTTTTTTCTCGTGAGTTCTATCATCAGAACTGGATGATATTTATATGTGTGATCATCATCGAAGCATTCCTTTCCCATTAAAAAAGAAATTATTAAAACTGGACAATGCTGAAATGAGTTCTTATTGCTGATGTACAAATTTTATTTTAATTTTTATATTGCTCTTCGGGCAAATACCAGGTACTATTTTTATTGACAGTCACATATAAATAGAGACGAAGTTGGGATATTATAGAAGAACTAGGAACTCAGGCATCTACAGGGCTAACGACCTGTTATCGGATGGTTTACGTGATCACTTTATGCGCTTGCGCAACGTTCACCAATTATGCCTTTATTTAGTTCCCTTATCAATGTAATTCTTGAAAGTTTTATATATTTGAATAATGTGTAAACATTTCACCTGAATAAACATATCGTTTGACTCCCGACAGGGAAAAAAATCCAATGTTTGCGTATATGCAATTAAAAATATATTCGATCAACAGGTACTATGTCAAATATTAATTTAACACGCATCTAATAATAAGTTACCACATTCTGGAGACTTACGATATTAATCCTCTCATAGGTCCAGACTGAAAACACAATTTAAATTTGTGTTTCAACTGGGAATCGAACCCGGGAGCGTATTTACCTTTCCGTGTTGATTAGGAGGCAAGTACTGCCTCGAATTAGGCACTAGTTTGTTGCGCTATGCACTTAAAAACTCATGTTGAATTCAAGGCACGTGTCTTCCGAACGCGCACGGTTTACCAACGCAAACTGTTGAACGCAAATGGGATTCCATTTTACTATATTAAAATAAAACAAATTTCTAATTTTCTTCCACTTGGTTTAATTTTACTAACTAGTTTTAAACTAGTAAGTAAAATTAAATCAAATCATTAATAAATTTCTTACGTGTAAGTATATTAAGCTATAAAAATATTTTTCTTGAAATTTTACCCACCCAGTAAACTCGCAATTCGCGAATACTCACGTACCGGCCATAAAAAATCACGAAACTCGACTGAGTAAAAGTGCAAAAAGAAATTGGCACAAACTCGAGAGCAATCTTCGAGAGAGGGGAAAAAAGCCAATTTTTGGCGGCGGCGGCGGCGTCCGTGGCCCAACTTTGGAGATTGTCTCCGAACTTCTCATACGAATAAACAAAACCTGTCAGAAGAGGATATAAATCACTCGGAGTGGAGGCTGAAGACTCGGAGATTGGGGTTACCTAGTCACATACGCGGGCTACCTCGCAGGAAACAAACGAGGAAACTAGACCATTTTGAAATCAAGTCGTTTCTTCATTGAGTATCGATACAATAAAAATCTGACTACCACTGTTAAATGATTTTTTAATCATCATGAAATATATCTTCGATTGAGATAGATTGATTATCACAATCGAAATTCTTTTAAGAAAAAAATTGGTAAAACTCAAAAGTCTTCTTCTTCATCATTCAGCAATGTCTCCACTGCTGGATTATGGACTTTTCTAAATATTTCCACTCATCTCTACTTTGAGCCTTTTGCACACATTGACTTCTAACAACAACTTTTTATTTGTTTTTTTGTTTTTATTTGCTATATGTATTTTTGTACTTACTTAAAGTATTATATTTACTAGTGTGTTTGACTGGTAGAAATTGCCTACATGGTAGTTAACCACATTATTTATTTATTTATTTATATTGTGGCAGAATACCTACATCAAATATATGGTATTTCTGTCACAATAAAAAATCAGTCAAAACAATTAAAGGGTAATTAATGACTTCAAAGGTGACACTTTCACTTTTGTATGCAACAATAAATAAGTATTCATACTGACATACCCCTAAAGGCTGTTTAACAGGCGACAGTTCAACGACCCCTATTTACCAAAACAATAGGGTATATAAACAAAGCAACAAATGACATAGTATCTCTTTACCTGTCAAACTTCTTAGTGAAAACATCGACCTGCTAAAGTACTACTCGCGTGTGAAATTGTTATTATTATTAATTTATAAAAACTCTGTGTACGTGATAATATACAAATTTGTAAGTTGTCATTTCAGTTTGTTATTTCTTATCTCTTCTATATCTTTACCCTGTCTAAATTACTTTTAGAGCAACTGTAGATATTTCGCACTCCGTGAAATACGCTCTCTACTTGATCGTGACTTGTTGGAACTTTTAATATTACTAAATAGAGTTCACACTCTATTTAGTGAACAGTATTCTGTTCTGGTGACCTCTCTTCCAACACGTCACAACAAGGAGTTCATTCAGGATAAAATTCCCTTCTGGAGTCTTAAAACATAGAACCTAACTGAGGTATCTATTGTTATATAGTAAACCCATCTGGTAACTATTAACTTATTTAATTGACCTACATTGGTCTCCTGCCAAATTTGTAATAAGCGCACACCCGCTATAGTGGTGACTCGCTATAAACGCCCTAAATTGGCTTTTAAATACACAATTACAAATTATTATGTTTTTTTTTTGCTTAATAAAAGTATTTTATTAATATTATTATAAAGTATTCAGTCCAAATTTCACAGGTACTATGTATATTCGATACGATACTTTGGAAAAGTGCTACGGGTGATAGAATATGGACATGTTGATCCGGTTCATTTTCAAAGGAAGTCAGGAGTCCCGCATACTTTGTGCTTCTTTTCTATTTCTTTGTTCAACTTCTGCACACATCATACTATAGGAGCGAACGTTGCAAGATGAACAGCATGCAAAATATTTCATGTACTTTTAGTTTACAATATGCACACAAAGACCTTTGAACGCCTCCCCCCCCCTAAAATACATGCATTCATACCATCAGGCCTTGTCCCCCACTGGGTAGGCAGAGAGAATCGAAAGCCAAATGTTTTCTATCTTGACACACACATGCATCGCCTCGTCAACATTCATACGTCATCTTATACATGTGCGTCTGTTGTTCGCGCTTCTTGTATTTACGTGTTTCAGAATATCGTTCACATAATCGTGCCGTCCTTTTCTTGAGAGACCCTGAAATCCCGTCCATCTTGCACATTTTCTTCGTCAGGCGATCCTCATTATTCTTTTCATGAGGCCAAACCATCTCGATTTGCTGACTTTCATTATATTAATGACGTCTTTCTTCATCCTCAATTCTTTCCTTGTCTTCTCGTTTCGTACTCACTGTACTCAGTCATACATCGTTCGATTACAAATTCGTCTTAGCGATCTCATTTCAACTGCATTAGCTCGGCTTTCGTACGCCTTCTGCCATGTCCAGGTTACACTTGCATACGTCAAGTTTGGCACGACGATTGCGTTATGAATGGCAACTTTGGCATTCTAAAATAAGCTCCTCTTTAATATGTAGGTACTAAAAAATTCTAGTAAAAAGATGTTGGGTATCGACGTCAATTAGGATATTTTATTCGTATCTACGCCGACGGTAAAATAATTTTGGTTTTATAACGATTTAGAGGAAGCGAAAAATATCACTAGTATTTTTCAGTGGGGATAAGAAATGAAAAATGTTATTGCAGTGAATGATAGAATTTGATAAATATTCAATGTTGTATAGCAAAACGTACAAATGTAGCATTATTTTCATAAAGCAAACTTTGATGTCGTGGTTTTTACAATTAATAATGTTAGGAAGGTTTAATGTTGTGAAACATGGACTATCAGCGAACGCGAAACGGGACGTCTGTCTGCGTTTGAGATGTGGTGCTACAGACGCATGGTTACAGTTCACTGGTCAGAACACATCAGCAACGACGAGGTACTAAGTAGGTATGGAGAAACAAGGCAAATTATGAAAAGAATTGTCCAACAGAGAACAACTTGGATAGGCCACAAAATCCAGCACCCAGGCCTGCCTTTTACCATCGTCGAAGGATTGATTGATGGGGTTAACTGTAGAGGTCACCCCAGAAACAATTACATATATAGACCAGATAATCAGTGACGTGCGCTGTAGCAGCTACAAGGAGATGAAGAGACTGGCGGACGATAGAGTTCAGTGGAAAGATCGAGTGTTTGGTGCAGACCAATCCTAGTATTGTGACCTAGAAGAGAAGAATGTTAGATATGTGTTTTTTTTATTTATATAAATTTGACATTGGTTTGTTGGAATAAATAGCCTTATAGAAATAGATCCATCATTGTATACATCATTGAACATGAATAAATAAATAAAATAAAAAATAAACTGAGAATAGATAAACTATGTTGAGAAATGATGTTTGATTCTGACATTTTATTGTGGGGGATCGAAAGCGAAATAAGTGAAGGTAATCGAAAAGAAATGGAATGACTGACTGACCAGCCCTTGAAGAAAATGACGTATGCTGTATATCAGGCCTGGCTAACTGAATGTCCGTGGACCGCATGCGGTCTGCCATTTATTTAAGTACAGCTGAAAAATAATATTTTTACTAGTATTTTCATTTTTACGCGGCGTATTGACAGAAAATACATTAAGCTTCATACACTGCGTTTGTCAGTTTTTTTATTTCACGGAAAAAATTCTGCGCGTAATAAATAATATTTTTATGTATTTTATTCATTATTTTTCATATTAAATTTTATATTAAAATATTATTTCGTTCATTCACACCATCATGGCATATCCCACAATGTGTGATGACCATTGACAGATGTGTGGGTGTGGGCATTTCCTTAAAAAAATGAATCATGACACATGCTTGTATGGAGTCTCGTATCACATTTTAAATACCTAATCTTTGCTGGTAGATTTAACAATAGAATATTTCCTTACATAAATATAATATTTCCTGAACAAACTTAAAAATACTGGTAACAGACTAGCTTAAAAGTAATGACAGAATGCACTCTGATCATATACTGCTAAATATCCTAACATGAGTTCTGTCTTCCTTCATATATATGCTTCTCTTCTCTTGTAGGCTATCCTTTATTTTACCTTTATGTGCGTTTTTGAACTCCAGATAGTGCGAGAGCCCAATGAAGAATATCTATCATAGTTTGGTGCCATTCAACATTTCCATTAAACTTTTATGGGTTCAAATAACTGATTCCTGTAAATAAATTTACACTTATTATCTTGTAACCTTAATCCAAATTAAAAATAAAGTACTGCCTCAGAACAGAATCGTGTAGTCAGGTAGTAAATTTACGAATAGGAATACAATTGTGCATAGTATGATCATTATAAGTGTTTTTAGTATATTTATTTTTGTATTTATGATATTATTTATATGAATATTGTGGAAATAAATAATTTCGTTTCGATTCAATAAATAAATTATGACCAAAAAACTAGTTACTTACCAAATTGTTTTTGTATTAAGTTTTAATTTTTAATTTTTAGATCAGAAGGCAAGTACTGCCTCGAATTAGACACTAGTTTGTTGCGCTAATGCACTTAAAAACTCGTGTTGAATTCAAGGCACGTGTCCTCCAAATGCACACGGTTTAACAACGCAAACTTTTCCTGTTAATAGTTCATACGTGTTCAATTCAAGGCACGCGTCTTTCAATCGTACACAGGTTTTCAATTTTTCAATGAAATAATCACACTTTTAGTCGTTATTACCTTCACAAGATATAGAGCATCGAATTTTACATTGGTAATTATCCTTGTCTCCTTCGTATTTTACAATTTTAAAATTGTCCAAAATTACCACCAAGTATGTTTATTGACAGTTCCATATTACTTAAAGAATTAAACAAAATTACTGATTACTACCATATTAAATGTGAAAAAAATTCAAATGTGACGGTGACAGGCGAAGTAAAATAGCGCACGAATTTCATGGCTATATATGTTCCATATTCAATAATTAATTGCTTTGAATTCAACACGAGTTTTAAAGTGCGTTAGCGCAACAAACTAGTGCCTTATTCGAGGCAGTACCTACTTGCCTCCTAATCAACCCGGAAAGGTAAATACGCGCCCCGACCTCTCATTTTATCATTTTAATTACCATACCAAAAAGGCGTGCAAAATGGGTAGGCCATTTGTTGTGATACATCATCTTGGAGTAAATGAAGCAACTGACAGAGGTAGTGCCCATTGAGAGTTTTTTTAGAAAATTTGTACAGAGTTGAAGAGATTCGCTGAAGACCGAGCGGAGTAGAGGAAGAGATGCATCGCTTTGCTGACAACCAATACCCAAGAATGAAAAGAAAGAAGAAGTTGTGACCCCTCGGTCAAATAAATTGTAAAGGCCTGTATTATACCAACACACAGAAGGCACATTATCTACTTAGACACGTCATGAAATATGTATGTACGTTGGACTGAAATAAGTATGTATGAAATCAGTCGGCGAAGACTGCGGGGTTGGCTTATCTCGAGGGATGATGAACGCGTGTTTTACCAAAGTAAATGATGACATTATTATACCAAACACACCCTCACCATAATATGTCTTTCTCGGGTTATGTGTGCCTGGGACACGAAATATCATAAGGTCTGATGTCTTCTTATTATTTGTTGTGCCGTAAGAGAAATCTCGGGATCCCACTCGAACGATAGTTATTATTAATAATAAGTTGAGGTATCCCAGAATAAGGATTGTGGATCTGTGTTGATATATTGTAGACAAGAAAAAATCAACACCACAAATCTGAAATCAGATGATGATAATTTGCACATAATTATGTACAAACTGTATACTGGCGGACTCATTACCAGTTGTTTATTACTTAAGATTATTTACAGATAACAAAAACAGTTTTTTTTAAATAAAGTATATTTTCTCATAAAATGATAGTATTTTCTTATACTAGTTGCATGTAACACATGAGATCCAACTGTCGATAGCGATAGTATGTATAGTTGAAGAATATGTACCAAACTATAAACCCATAGATACAAATTATTGAATATTTTCAGATATTTTGTTTTTTATACAACATATGTAGGTATGTATGTCAAGATAGGATAGTATGGAGGAAGATCCTTTTTCCTACCCAGAATATGCAAATAGCATGATGGTATATACATATGTATGTTTGGAGATGAAGTATCAAACTATTAAGTCTTCTTACATATTGTGTATAGGCGACTGCCATACAAAATGTATGAAGCGATGTCGTCACTAAATTCAATTTTTAAAAAAATTGTTAAAAAAAAATTGAGATCCTCTACTACAATGTTAATATTTTTTATAGAAAATTAAATTATCTAGTTGGGGTGTTTCGGCTTTTTTCGATAATTGTAAAAGTTTTGGAAATATAGGCAGTTAAACTCATAAATTTATAAAAAAAAAAATACTTTTCTTAATAAAAAATGTTTGAGAAACCCTGGAATTTTTTTGAAAAAACTAATTTGAGATTTTGTATTTGTCTATGTTTGTACCAATTTTCAGCGTTCTAGCGTTTATGGTTTCTGAGATATATGGAAAAATAAAATAAAAATTAAAAAGTTTATAACCCCTGACTGAAACAAAAATTCAAAATTCCGAGTATAAAAGTTTTGTAGGCCTGTAACTGTTTATATATTCTGAAATTTTAGGCTCTGTAAATTGAGCGGATCAAAAGTTATAAGGGGGGGGGGACACACACACACAGACACACGAAATGTTCTACTCCGAATTCTAAGTAAATCCGTGTATGGAACATATATGCTGCGAAGCCTCTAAGTTGGTGTTTTTTGACTTCAAAGTTGGAAAAGCCGTGAAAAAAGTAGACCTCTCCATACAATTCTCGCGTATTCTGGCTTGAAACATTGTCGATATGTTAAGAGAACAAAGTTCTCCTGAACAAATCGACAGTTGGATAAGGATTGTACACAGTTCTTGCATAAAATATTAGAGAGAAAAAAATCTGAATTATAGATTATATCATGTAGGTACCTCTTATGTATTTGTATTATTATATCAAAACTTATGTCATCATAAAACAGTAAAAAGTGTGTGATTTAGTATGAGTAAGCAGATAAAAGTGAATATCAAAGTGTACATGTGTGTGAAAGTGAGTTTATTATGTGAATATATTATGTTAAGAATTTCTTTAATTTAACTTTTATGACTATATAGAATCATAATATATATTATTTTACTGTCTAGATCATTGTTATTTAAGTACAATATGTAGACTGACAGATATATTGAAGATTCATTGCTGCATTGGTATAACCAATGTAATTATCAATAACCAATGTACATATTCCTTTTACCGGGGTTGAAAAAGATCTTGGAATCTTCATCGATGACGACCTTTCGTGGCATGAACAGGTATCGCATGTCAGCAAATCTATTTTCTTCGCCCTACATTCTCTTAATATACTTAACATGTAAATGTAAATTCTGTAAATTCTTCTACATGTAAATAAATTTTGTAAACGTTTGCGATCCATAGCTGGTAAGATATTTAGGATAAAGTACTTTGTACCCATGACCACACTCAAACTAATATACAAGTCTTTGGCGGAATCTGTAATCAGATATGGTATAAGTAGTTGGGGTAATTGCACCAATACCAATTTGAAAAAAGTCATGCTCGCACAAAAATCAATACTGAGATTACTCGTTAAAAAAATGTTTGTACCGCGGCGCGTAATAATATCTCACTTTATTTTAAAAAATTGAATGTATTATCCGCCAAAGGCTTGTTTTGGGAAAGAACAATCCTTGACCAGTTTTTAAAGGACGAATATAAAGACAGACCGCAACACACGCATTACACTAGATTTAAATTTAAAGACGGATATGTAGTTCCAAAATATAATAATAAATACGGCAAGAGAACGTTAGAATATAATGTACCTAAATTGCTTAATATGATACCGGCATCTATTAAGAAATGCAAAAACAAAAACAATCTTAAAAGACTGGTCAAGGAATGGCTATTGAGGTGTGGATTTATATATAATTAACAGATCACAAACGATTTTAATTTTTTCTCATTTCATTTATTTTTATTATTTTAAATAGATAAATTTTCTAACAAAGGAAGGAGTGTGCATTTGGAAGATCATCTTTGTGTGACATTTGTATGTCTCTTTTTATAGTAATGTTGTTGTTTTTTTAAAGTAAGTATACATAGAATTTGTCTTGAGAACACGCCGACAAGTCTAGAAATTAGACTTGGCGTGACTCATTATCATTATTTTCTTTTTGTAGTACCTATGTTTTATTATTTTTCGATAAAAAAAAACTTCCTCCCATTCCGTTGTAAAATAACTCTAGCACAATCACTTCTTTTCCCGTTGCTTGATTATGCCAGTGTATGCTATTTGGATGATAATGAAGTGCATCTTTCAACCTTGTGGAAATTCATATTTAATAAATTATTTAAATTTGAAAACAATCGAATGAGAACATTTGTCTATAATCGATAAAATAAAATAGCATTAACATGCCGTAAACAGTACACAGCACATAGCACATAGTACACAGCACACACACACGCACATATACATCGTAATAAAACTTACATAATACAATCTTAGCATGGTACTTTTTGATAATCTGTGGTAATAAAATAGCCTTAAAAATTACGAATTCGTAACTCCCTAATTTATCCCATTAGGTAGTTGAATAGCAAAAATGCTATGTTGTGAGCTATCCACTATTCAAAGGAAGCAGAGACTAAAACTACGATTTCACTTTTATTAAATAATGGAAAAAATGTATTTTTCCATACTGAACCTTTCGTATGCAAACAACTAAGAACAACTTAATACCTTCAGTGTCTGCTAATGAAAATTAGTCGATAATCTGCAATAATAAAATACCTTTAAAATTACGAATTCGTAACTCCCTACTTTATCCCCTTGGGTAAGTAAAGAGTAAAAAATGCTATTTTGTGAGCAATCCACTATTCAAAGGAAGCAGAGACTAAAACTATGATTTCACTTTTAATAAAGTATGAAAAAAATTTGTTTTTCAAGTCTGAACCTTTCGTATGCAAACAACTAAGAAGTGTATACCTTCAGTGTCTGCTTATGAAAATTACAAATTCCTCTACGACGGAGTGTCTTTGGTGAAATCCCATGGCTTAGGGATTGAACAAGAATATATACAAGATAGAGAAGGAACAGTGAAGGGGCGGTTTTTGTATTAAGAGCATATTTAAAAGTTGTTGCTTAAACTCCCAGTAACAACTTGGGTAATTTTCTAAACAACCAGTTGTAACGAAAATAATTTTATATCCAGTGGCAGGTCTTTAGCTTTCCTACTCAGTGGGACAGTCGTTTCCAAGTGGTGCATGGCAAAACGGTATTGAGTCAAAAAGTCATTTGTTTTTTCTTGAGATTTTGACAAAATACTTGTTTTTCTTATTCCTTTGTGTTGATTTTGAGATCTGTTTAGTTAGTGGTCTCCTGCCGATCGTTTCTTAGGTATTTCAGACTGTCTTCTTTTTCCATCTTGGTTCCCCTGAAGACCGATACGTGGTAGTCTATTACATATCTTGTATTTTACTAACGTGTCCATTTCATTATTGTCATCTTTGTCTTGATCTGTTTTATCTTCCGTATTATAAATTATCTTTATTTCTGTATTTCTGATACTATCTCTTAGTGTCCATCTGGCTATACATCTTTCATATCATACAATTTCATAAAATAGCTTATAAATGCCATATTCTGTAACTGTTTTTAAATAATAATTTGAATAGTTTTCTCACCTCACGATCTCACCTCAAGGGCGCTGCAAATTTATTAAGATATAAATGGTGTGATAAAAAAAAAATCTGGAAAAACTTTTTATAAAAGGTTGAAAAATACTGTTTTTGCCACATCGACTTCCCTTCTCTGTTTACTGTGAAAACAACGTTGAAATATTTTCAGAGTACGGTTTTTAACACGGGCCTAATATGAAGCTGCCTCTTTTCAAACGGAATTGTTTTGCTTTGCATAAAATTAATTTCTCGATTCACGTGGCGCTTTTTTTCCATTAAGTGGCACATTTTTTCACGAATTTCTAAATTGTTAACACTTCTTTATAAGTTTTTATATAAAATCACAAATACTCTTCTAAAACCGTGTTACAATTTGTATTTTTTTTTTCAGTCAAAGAGTTTTTATAATACAGCTGAAAATATTTTATTTCTTACTTTCTGAACCTACTGTAACGGCACTCCTGACAATGTGTATATTTATCAAAAGGATCTTTTAAAAAATGTACACTGACGGGCTTATAGCGAAACGGTTATATCTTCCTACCAATCAGGGAGGCAAGTCCGGTCAAACAGTGAAATCAAAACCCTTTTGACTACCCACATCACGGAAAGAATTATCATATGGAGATCCATAATATCTTACAATATTATAGAACTCCATATGGTAATTATTATCTTACAATATTATAAAACTGAAACTGAAAATGTTAATTATATCCGTGGTAGGGTTTTGAAAACACCGTTTGACTGAACTTGCCCACCAGATACTTATTTTTGAAAACGTTAAGCTTCACAACTGTGACCATGATATCTGCTAAAAAATAACTGAGTAGAAATAATGTCAATTATCAAAAAAATGCTACGTTTTTTTTTCTTTGATAATACCCGCGTAAAACACACGTAACCATCATAATAAAAATGTCAGTTAAAGCCGCCATGTAAAATGCCATAAACAAACCACATTCACAGGCGACAATAGGTCAAATTACACAGTCCTCTGTTATGTTCATACGAGCAATTGTAATATTTTACATCTCCCCCGCGCGTGCATCATTTAACATTAGCACATCGCGCATTCACTCCTGCTACGGACCTGCCTTCGTGCATAACGGCGAGCATGTTAGCGAAATATGACTATTGTTTATGATTCTAATGCTTTTGTGTTAACAGAATCCAAATCCATTTAAAATCAATGAAAAGCATACGAAAGTATTATAGCATACAATTACATATATTACGATGACGTAACATTTTCACCAATATCAAGGTCTAAAATGAAACTAATAATCATGGCTTTTTCTAAACTTTGAAAATGCCGTGTCACCTCAACAAAAACGTTCCATATTTTTTTCCATAAAATTCTATTACAATTACCGATCGTTTTCGCCGAGGCGACTTGGCAATATCAAGATGATGATGAAACTAGATTTGTGACTGCTATACATGTTGCATAATATTCAGGCGTTATTAGATCAATTTGAAACATTGAAAAGGGTGTCTATTTTTATTTATTTATTTATTTTATTTTATTTTTCTTTATCACATAGACTATTATGAAGATTACTGCTGCCCAACTAGGTTTGATTTATAAGCGAGATAGATGCACATAATTTTGTTGAATAAGATGAAAATATTTTTTCATTCTTTTTACTCCTCACTAACCCAAGGGGATATATTTTCATTGCAGATTATCAACTAGTATCATGTTGAATCATCACATATCTGTGTGTATATGCTGTGTGCTATGTACGACGTGTTTGTATTACTTTTAGTGCATCTCAATTTTTTTAAATGTCAAATATATCAAAGTGACCCCAAGATCAGGAAACTTTTCAAATCGGTGAAAAGGCACATAACATTCATTATTTATTTATTTATCTTATGGTCACAAAGTTAGTATATCACAACAATATCTCGCACTGTAGTGCCCGTCAAAAGTTAAAAAATAAAATCTAAGTTTTCTAAATAATTGGCCGCTGCTTCACTCAGACCATAAATTCCGAGGGGTCCCCCCCAAAGGCTCTTAAAGCACACTCAGACACCACATGGCTCACAGTCTGCCTCTCCGCACCTCAGTCACACTCAGGAGAGTCCCGCCATCCACACTTGAAGGAGAAGTCGGCACATCTACCGTGTCCAGTCCGCACTCGGTTAAGTGCTGTCCATATTCTTCGGGGTTTGTTGAAACCAGGTGGTTTGCTCGTAATGCAAGGTAGATGGCTGAACACTGGGTCCGATGCCGCCTCCCATCTAGACCTCCAGGACTCGACAACACAGAAATTGCTATCGTGCAAGGTCTTCGCCGTAATCAGTGGAGGTTTTCGTGATTTAAGCCTACTGTGAGACTCGAGGTAGGTACTCAAGATCGGGATGGAATGGCAACTCCAAGTTCCGGATAAGCTTTTCATATTCACGGACCACTGCAGACTGTCTTCGCAAGTCATGGGGTGCAATGTGGCTCAGAATAGGCAGAAAATGTAACGGTGTGGAACGTAGCGCACCGTTAAATGTCACTGAAGAGTTATCAAGTTTTCAATAACTCATTTCACAAAAATGCTGAATATTTTCCATACAAAATTTGAATACTTTATAGAATGACTTGTTAGTGAGGAGTTGGCTACAACCCACTCGTTTTTTTTAAAGTAAAAAATGAATCGTGAAAAATGGTATATTTTGTGTTCATGCTCACTAGCCATTTGTGACTGTGACAACAGTTATACATATAAGCAGATTTGTGTCGGTAGGTCTGTACAAGTTTAACGTATGGTGTAATTTCATAGGTCTGTGTGCTTTATATATTAATATTGTTATGTTGGTCGGTAGGTATTATTATACACATAATAACAATATATCATGTGACATTGTAAACTAAACACAATGTTTGCAAACACACACACACACAAACACACTCACACTTACCTACAGGTTGATACTGAGTTGACCTTAACAACTCAACATGGAACTGTTTAGTTGGTGATTGCTCCCAGAGTCAACTTCCCAACTCAAATACATGTTGGTACACAAGTCCGACATACGATTGGAGTAATTATAAATGATCCTCAAGTTAAATTGCAAATAATAATAGAAATAAATATTTTACTACATTATGTATCGGAATTGTTGTTGCCCGTAGGCAGTTTCTACTAGTTACCAGCGGCGACTCTATATAAAGTGCGTTGGATCAATTGCACTACCAATTTTAAATGATATATTGTAAAAAATAATATTTAAATATGTTTTAAAAATAATATTACGCTTTACTTTATTACTGTTATTTTTTCAAAAAAAAATAATTAGTAAACAATGTCCATATACTTTATATCTTCGCGATCGATATAATATTATGTAATCTACCGCAGTACAAATATTATTTAGTACGGCGTGCGATATTAATAACGCACCGAGTTAAAATTGTCTATTGTATAGCGTATGTATGAACAGACAGAGATAGTCCCGTATTAGATGAGAAAGAGATACTTGTACTTACTAGCAATGCATTCATTTCACAAATTTCGTGCGTTGCACCAAATTATCATATCCTAGATGTACTTAGAATGTATATCTCTATCTCGCTCTCTCTAATAATGTTCGCAATTAGTATTGAAACATGATTATTCGCGTTTTTCTTTGTTATGTAAACACTAGGTATACATGAGCATTGAGCATGCGCAATTAGAGTAATTTGTCAGGTTTTAGTCAGTTGAAACAAAACATTGTTTATATCGTATATTATCGCTTTTCACAAGATAATCTAAATCAATATATATTTGTGTATAGTCCAGATATCTTATATATTTAAAAACGAGTGAATTTATAGATGTGTTATACATTAAAAGTAATAAGTCTTCTTTTGAAAATAAATAAAAAATAAATCGTGGAGGTCTTCCAAGACCAATGTTAAATATAAAACAACAATGCAAAATTAGAACTAAGAATTTTGTTCGTGTTTTTAAAATGCAGTTTTATGATAAGGCATCATGGTTTTGTGGTTGTGACAAATTAAATAGTTTATTTTGTTTTCCATGTTTACTATTCGATGGCGACTATACCTACTTGGATTATAAAAGGTGTTAATGATTTGGCTCATTTATCTAAAGAAATTATTTCTTCACAAATTCATTTACGCAATACAATAAATTTATCTAACTTAGATACTGTTGACATTAGAACACAATTAGATTGTGGATATCGATAAATAACAAACGAGTGATTGAAGTTTTTGCCAAATAGAAACAGCGCAGTATTGAACTTCTTTACAAATAGGTAAAATATTTTGAATATGTATATTATTTAATTTTTATCCATAATATACCAACGTAGACGTATATATCTATGTATATATACGTAAACGCATATCGATTAAATACCAATTAATTTATTATTAATTCAGGAAAAAATTGCACTACCAAAAATTATCAAAAATACAATCTACCAGTCGCCACTGCTAGTTACCCATAATGGTGAATTAAAACAATTGTTTAAATAATAATGAACGATAAAAAAAAACATATTAACTCTATAACTGAAGTAAATATAACTGAATATAAATAATATAAGTTGAATAAGAATACAATGGGAAATACGATAAGCGAATGAATTATATTATAAAGATCATCAGAAAATTATTGAGAAAAAAGAATGACTCCGGACAAAACAACATGTCATGTAAAACCCTAGTTGTTTGGATGAAATTGTGATAAGGATATAAAATGATTGTATGCCAAGAAAGAAAAATGCGGTGTTCGTTTCATTCTGCCTACACCATGACAGACATAGCGTGATGGTAATTCGGCTGTACGTCTAAATCCAAGTGGTTCGGAGTGCCGTATAAATTCAGTCAACTTTTTAACATTTCTCATATAGGTATACTAAAATTCAGACGGATAGTTTTTGACGACTCAGACATAGAACATTATGTACCTACATAGTGTCACTAACTAGAGCTTGGAAAACGCACTTATCATTTTACCAATGCCGGATGAGCTGTCAAAGTTGACATTAATTGCGATAAATTAAACATAAAAAATAACAAAATCATAAAAATAGTTAAAAATATATTGACATATATAATTTGTACTTATAAAAAAATGTGATCAAATAACTTACAAATACAAATACATAATAAACATATTCCTTACCTCAAATGGCAAAGGTGTTGAAATTTTTTTTTTCTGCAACCAAATTTTATTCAATTTATAAAGCAACTCGGTCACGCGAGTCGCTAACACCGACTAAACCTAACCGAATATTATACGGAATGTAATAAAAAACGACAACGAAATAATGGTATGAAGTGAAATTATTAAGCAACTCGCTCACGCGAGTTGCTTTATAAGTTGAATGGATGTTGGTTTCAGGAAAAATTTTATCAACACCTTTGTCATTTGGGTTAAGGAAAATGATTATTATGGATACGCATTTTATCACATTTTTCAAATAAAATAGTTTTCTCAAAATATTATCTAAGTAATTGTATGATACTTATTATTTTTAATACTACTCATTATTAAAACGCCAATGCAACTACCAGGATGTTAGTTGGACTATGAACAAATTCAAAGATATTATGTCACTCATATTATTTAACCCAAAAACACGCACAAACATTGTTATTTTATGTCCTTTGGGAATGTATATATTTCCTGTCTGTCGTCTTCATTCTGAATCTACTTGATGTTACCATTTATATTTATGTAGGTATATCTGGCAAAGAGATATCTAATTAGGTGATCTATCAATATTCAATTCCGCAGAGAATAAATTTCATCATTTCTGACATCATGCATATTAATTTTATACCAAATTCTCCTCCGGTTTGCGTCATTGGCAAATGTATAACATACATACATAGAGAGACCCAAGTTGTGGGGATAATATTTTGACGTATGAAGATATATACCTACCTACAAAAGTATCAAATTTAATGTTTTGTAATAGTATGATTATGACTCGTAATATTGATATATTAAAATATTGAAAAAAATAATAAAATTTGACGAAGGTTTATAGTTATATTTATTATATCTATGTATTTCAGTAGAGAAAGCTTTATTTATTGTATAATGAACTATTTCGATAGCAATTTTGCCCTACTAGGACAAAGATTATCTACTTTTATTCAAAAATATTGACAAAAATTTACCAATCCGGTCGCATATTCAATCGATACGTGGTATAAACAAAGTTAAAAATATAGATATGTTTTGTAAAAATGTATCACAAAGATTATAACACAATATTTGATAAACATATTGAAATTTTATATTTTATTTAATTTAAGATAAATAAAAATATTACAACGCTCACACAAGAAACATAAAAATATTACAACGCTCACACAAGATACATAAAAATATACTAATAAACATATATTTTTTTTTTTTTAAACATATATTACAATTTACCAGAGTGTGAGAACCCGATACATTTAATATATTTACAATATTATTACACAGAGGCAGGTTTATGCAATCTCTTCCAATCAATTGAATTAACACCAACAATAGGCTCACCTAGTTGGACGTCCAATGAGACACTATAAAAATAATAGAAAATTTTATGTTCATACGATATAAAGGAAGCTAGGAATGTATGCAAAAATAGAGGAGTATGGCGCTCGGTTCTCTCTGCTTACCCCGTAAGGGATATGGCGTGATGGTATGTATGTATGTATGTATATTGTATGTAATTATGTATCCTCATGGAGCATTTTACTAGTACCAGCTTATTTTAAACTGTCCAATTTGAACTATTGTTGCATTATTCCATTATTGTTACTCTGTATTTTGTATGTATATGTATAGATTTAAATAAATAAATAAATTTGAATAAATTTGGTTAAATATATAAATCCAAAAACAAAATGAAAAAATTTGTATATCACATAAAGTAAACAATAATGCTTTACTTACTGCAAAGACTATGAGTTTCTATACACTACGACACTAACATTTCACAATGAAGAAAAATTTAAACAGGGTGTCCTCAGTTTTTTTTTCTCCAATTTCAGATTGAATTCTTAGTCGATTACATCGAAAATGCCACACAAACCATGTGTTACGTGCAATATATTCAAAATAAAACTTAAGTTGTAAGATTTATGCAAGTCGCAACACACCATCATTTGACACACCATCATACTGTGCATATCATCTTCTAAATCTGGAGTGTTAAAACAGTAAAAATATCATCTGTCGATCGGCATACGTAAATTAAATCAATACTTGTGTAAAATCATCAATATCGCGTAAAATCAAAATTAATAATATAAGCAGATGGGCTACCTAAAATGGAATTCTCCTCAATTCTGTTACATCCTAAAGTTCAAACTATGTGCCAAATTAACAAAAGGCACATTTCCTTTATCCTCACTGAATAGCGCAGATAAACCTCTTTCTAAATAAATGAAAAATCTCGGAATTTTTTTTCAACCAACATTTACGATTTATATTCAACCTCCGCAAATACGATCATATATCGCATCTTCGCAAGCAACTTAAATGGTTTCCCATTCACCTGCGCCGAGGTCGGCACACCTTCCGTCTCCTGTTAATGTATAATCGGAATATCGCCTCATATCTGATAAAAAGATTTCAACGGTTCCCCTCTCATGGACTATCACTCTGGTCTACAGAAGAATGACTCCTCGCCATCCAACCTCACGTTATTGAATATTATTCATCTTCCTTTACCATTCATGCTGCCCGGATATGGAACAATTGAGCATTGGACATTAGAACTTCCCCATCACTTTCAACCTTCAAATCTCGCCTTAAACGCTCACTATTCTCTAACCAACGTGCATTCCATCTCACACACCATCCCTTTTGACAGCTTCTCGTTCTCTCCTTTTTCTTCCATTATGCTGTGTTTGGTAAAGTACAGATATATTTGATTAAGTGTATATATATTACATAATATGCAATACATACTGTTTTATCGTATATTATGCCGAAACTTAATTGTTCATGTAACTTTTTATCTCAGATGGTTGACTGGAAGAAATTGTCTCCATGCGATAAGTCCGTTATGTGTACAACAATACAATATATAATGTAATATGTATGCATAAAATTTTTTAGTAAATTGATAAATAAAATTAATGGAAATAGGTATTGATGTAATACAAGCATTAATGCTTAGGGAATGTATGAGGTATGTTTATTTATGTTTATTGATTATTTTTAAACATCTCAATAGAGACAAAGTTGGGATATTGTAGAAGAACCAGGAAATCTCGGCACCTACATGGCTTACGAAGTATCATCGGCTGGTTTACGTGATCACTTAATGTGCTTGCGCAACTTTCACCAATTATGCCTTCTTATTGAGTTCGTTTATCAATGTAATTTTTGAAAGTTCTGTATGTTTGAATAATTTGTCACAATTGACCTGAAAATAAGACATTATTACTATTGACATCTATAAAGTAACGAAGAAACCTTTTTGTAACGCCATCTATTCAGAAATCGGTTTATTTGTAAAGGAGTAAAACTTGGCATGTAATTGTATGTATAATGAACCTCAATCTTACAAGAGACACACGTCATAACGAATGAAATTTACTTACAAATAATTTTCAATACCAAAACTGCCCCCCCTAGACAACGTGTCATTGAGCTCAAGAAAAGATAACTCAATGTACGGAAGTGATAGTTGTCACGTGACTGGCAACTGTCGCTTCCATACATTGAGTTACCGTTTCTTGAGCTAAATGACACGTTGTCTAGGGGAGCTGGAATCCATCGAATGAGAGAACCTCTCTCTTACGCAAAGTGCACATCGATACATTGAGTTATCTTTTATTTTATTTGCTTTTCCATCTCTAAATTTCGCCAAAGACACGTTGACTGGCATCCTGATTCGGATGGGCAGAACTTGGCTAGTAATTGTATGTAAATCAAACAAGAGATCCACATCATAATAATGTTATCGGTCTCCATACAACATACATTCATGACACAGGGTGGATTGGTAATGCAATAGTATGTAGGTATGTATTATGCATTTCGGGATCACGTAGTGTCCTGGGAGTGCATGTGCATATTGCATGACCACCATATCGGGGACCCTGTTGTCTAATATAAGAGCATCTCATTGGATCCTATGTATTCGTCCGACCGTGTGGGCATTGACGGATCACGAAACACCGTAAGCAGAGTTAGGTTTTTATTATAATAATAATTTGAATATAGCGCCGTTTTCGTGAATATCTCACCTCGAGCTGAAAGTTGATTGAGATGAATAATTTTGGTGTGTTTTGTTATTTTTTCTGACGGTAGATATATTTTCGGTCTGTCTGAGGGTATGTGGGAGCTTATTCCATGTATTTGGTTCCGCCACAAAAAAACGACATTAGTGGGCCGAAAGTGTTATATATTTTTTTAGAATTCAATACAATAATCTCGCTGTTTATTAACTGCTACTATATTTACTGTTTAAAAAAAATATTGGCATTCTCTGAACCTGTTCAGGCCATCTCTATCTCGATACTTCGATAGTCTAATATGTGTTGAAATACTAGGTGATTCATATATTCTAAACAGTTCTTCGTTTTGTCTTAAGTAACTACCCTACCATATAACATTAAAAATATAATTGAGTTACTACCCGATAATGGATAAGAGGCGATCCTATATATATGCACGGTTTGATCATACTCTCAGAAAAGAGTGCCGTTTTGAATTTTGTTACAACAAAATAACTAATTTGGCAGAATCAAAGCAGCATGCGCATTGGTAAATATCTTGAAAAGCATCTTCTGCAACGATTCTTTGTCATTTAATATAGTGGAACTGAGTAACGAACCAGCTTAAAAGAGTATCTAAGGTAAGGTTACTCCTTTTCATTAAAACTTTCTATATATGTAGGTAACTTAATTGACTTTATATTATGAATCTTAGATATTTAAATATTATTTACTATTATTTTTACTCATTATGTCACATGCAATGTTATGCCCATCCACCGTCGCCGTGTTGATATTCTGACGGAGTCCAAAAGCAATATTAGCTCAGTTTTCATAGATTTGCCAACTCGAGTAATTCAAAAGTAATGCACAATGTCATCACGGTCTATATTTCCTTGGAGGGCTGACACGGGAAATTTCATATTATTCACCAGTCATTTCTTGTGTGGCGTTCATACGAAATGCAGCTTTATTGCTATGTGTCTGATCTAATGTGTTTTTTTTTATTTATAAAAACCGTTAAAAACTCAACGTACACTAACTTATTGCAGATTTTCCGTAGGAAGTTTTAATCTCCACTGCCAAAATAACGGAAACTCATGATTTACGATTTTTTGAGTATATTTGAGTGCTGTCGAATTTGTTAATTCTGTGTACATGGAGAATGAAATAGTACCAAATTTTCAATCGATTACAATCCTTGTAATGTTAACAAAAACCTTTCATATTTTTATCCTTGAATCTATTTCTACTATTGTAAAACATAATATTTTTACATTATCTTTTTTATCATTTTTAATATATTTTCCTTTTTACCTAGATGTGTTTTATTCTAAATGTCGATTTGTTTAACAGAATTTATTTTTCTTAACAAATCGTCAAAGTTTCAACTCATAATCCATGAGATTCTCTAAGGCCATTTCTACTTTTTTCTTGGTATTTCAATTTTGAAGTAAAATAAAAACAAATTGAGTATAAAAAAATATAAAGAAGATACCTACACATATTTATTAACACATCTTTTTCCATCATTGTCCACTAATTACAAAAAAAAGTTTACAGGTACATGCTCTGTCCAAAAATACAAACCACGCTGTTCAAAGGTACATTATAATATTGTTACTTTTGGACAAAATGACTATAGTTAAACAAGTTGTTTTATTTCCATAAACTATACACATATTAATTAAAACATTTTTATGATGCTTTTTAATACAACTCATTCGTAATGAAGGAGAGGTGGACCATCCCTACGATGTCCACACATCACTACTGGCTTGTCATGGCTACCAATTCAAGCTGAATGTATAAAAAATGATCCCCTCCTACACTAATCGTTCGGAATTTCTTCAGTCGCCGGGCCTAGCCGTATCGCGTACTTTCCTCCACATTCTTATAACGTGTGAATTAAAAATAATAATTTAACAAATACTTAATATACATCACAGTGAGTACAATCTTTTATTGCATGAATTATCAGTTGCACCCAATTGTTTGTAATATATCTTTTATAGAGAGATGAGTTTAATTTTACCTTTTTAAACACGCAATAATCTTTCTTATAAATATCATTTTAATATAAAAATATTTCGTTTCATTTCATGTTTGTAGGTATAAAATTTAAGTATATACATAGGTACCTACCTACATAGTTTCATTTTCATTCAAAAACAAATACGTGATATTTGACATAAGGTTGAATATTTATACATAGTTGTAGGTAGATTTCATTACAGATAAGATTCTTATTACATATAGTTGACATTTCATATCGTTTTATAGGTACCTACGAACATACCTATTTATTGTTTCATTTAACTGCATATAATTAATCATTATCAATACAATAATTACTAAATAACCATCTCCCTTTAAAGGTCTTTCAAAACTACCAATTCTGTGAATTCTGATAAAATTGAGTTCATTCAGAATTATTTTAATTTTGTACCAAGGAACATAAACTAACCATATATGCCACAATCCACTTCATTGTAAGCTTATATTGAACATCTGTTATCGTAGCGTATATTTAAACTGTGTTTTCACCAATTTTTATAAACAACTTGAATATTATTAACATGGTCTCCGTTGAGATTTAATTGATCATTTTACATTAGATTTGATATCCGCACTGTCTAGCGACACCTTGAGGCCAAACGTTTTCACCAGGAAGCCATATTATTTCAAAATTGACCCCACAGACCATACAAAATGTCGTATTATCCTAGTTAAAGTTTCTAACTACTTAAATTAGTTTTACACTATATGTGCTTCCACTTTGGCTCAGATAACTCAGTTCTCAGACCGCCTTGGAGTGGTTTTCTCACGGACAAAATTAGTTGCGGTGACAAATGTTGCCATAGAAAAGGGGGCGGTGGTTTATTTTCAAATTTATAGCCTCGATTATGGCGCTCTGCCGGATATTTTTTATCTAAATTTATTTTGGATATTAAAAGTTACTCAAAATTGCGTGAATCCCAAAATTAGATTTCCCACCCAGCAACCCGCTCTATCATCTTTCCCTCTCTTCGTATGTACGTTTATAGAAATGGAGCTCTCGAAACTACAATTGTTACGGGCCCCACTTCGAAAGGGTCATTTTACTAATCCTCAAATTGTTTGTTGCTCAATAACATTACCTAGTAAAAAAAGGTATAATAGTTGTACATATATATAAAAACAATAGGTGCTTTAACAAGTATAATATCTCTACATATGTAGGTTCAATAATATGTGATAAATTTAATGTATCGAGGGAAATAGAGATATTATTACTACCTAGAATTTGGGTTCATTATATTCATCCGATGAGTCCATTATACGCAGTACGTAGCGTTGGGGAGGGTTTGCAATCTGCTCAGGAAAATATTTATTAGGGCCAAATCCATAAAAAGTATAATAATAATAATAATAAATTTGGATTATTTTTATAGCGCCGTTTTTGTGATAACCTCACCTCAAGGGCGCTTTGAATATATTAGGGGTTTTTGTAAGACTCGCGGAAGAAGTGAGTTTTTAGGTGTTTCCTGAATAGTGCTAAGTTGTCGATTTGCCTCAGTTCAGGTGGTTGTTTATTCCACGAGGCTGGTCCAGCCACAGCAAAAGCACGATCACCGAAGGATGAAGTGTTGACTCTATTTATTTCAGTCAACTTGCTAATCACGGATGTGGTGGCTGACCGAAGTGTTTGTTGTCGCTCGTTTACGGTGAGAGGGATGCAGAAGTCTGAAAGATACGTGGGAGCCATGCCATGGATCGCTTTGAAAGTCAACAAACATAATTTGTACTTGATTCTCTCTGGCACTTTTAGCCAGTGAAGATTTCGTAGATGGTGGGATATGTGTGAGAATTTCGCGGCTCCGGTGATTAGCCTAGCAGCAGCGTTGAAGATGGATTGAAGTTTGTTTAGCTCTAGCTTTGGAAGGTTTGCGTAGATACCATTGCAGTAGTACAGGCGGGAAATAACGAATGCGTTTACTAGAGATTTCGTTGCTTCCATAGGTATATTTCATCTGATAGATTTTATTCGTCGTAAGTGGTAGAAAGCAGAGGATGTTGTGCTGTTTATCTGTTTTTTGAGACTTAGACTGGAGTCAATATGTACTCCCAGAAGTTTAACGGCGGACTTAGGAATAATGTCGGTGTCTGCAACAGAGACAGAGGTGTTGTCTATGTAATGCTGCCGGCGGTGTGTGGCCGTCCAGAGAAATTCGGTCTTAGTTGGATTTAGTTTTAGTTTATTTGAAGACATCCACCGCTCTATCTCTTCGATGCACAGACAAATTTTGTCTTTTAGAAGGCATGACTCACTCGGAGTTGAATAAAAGTACAGCTGCCAGTCATCGGCGTAGCAGTGTGCAAGTAGATTATGCGATTTAACTATGTTTAAAATGTCCTTTGTGTAAAGTGTGAACAGTAACGGGCCAAGCACAGAACCCTTGGGAACACCTGTCATCACTTTTTTAGGAAAAGACTGTTCTTTATTTATTATTATGGTTTGAGAACGGTTTTGTAAATAAGATTGCAGCCACGAGTGGGCTGTTCCGTGAATGCCATAGGATATCTTCAGTCTGTTTAAGAGAAATTTATGGTCGACTGTGTCAAAAGCCGCGCTCATATCCAGAAATGAAAGAAGAACTAGTTTGCCTGTTTCTGTTGCAAGGATTATATCTGAAAGTAATCGAAGGAGACCCGTTTCTGTGGAGTGATACTTTCTGTATGCTGATTGGTGGGTAGCGAACATGTTTTGTGATTCAATGAAATAGTTAATACGTGAAGCGACGATTTTCTCTAGTAGTTTCGACAAGAAAGATAGGTTAGATAGGTCTGTAGAGTTGTTCAAATCACAAGGGTCCAGAGATGGCTTTATCAGTATGGGAGTGACTTAGGCCTTCTTGAAGAGGTTTGGTACTACGCCTTAATTCAAGGAGTTGTTAAACATCATGGAGATAAAAGGAGACAGTTCGTGAGAGCACTTTTTGAGGAGCCATGTCGGAATGGGGTCGAGAGAGCAGTTTTTGGCTATTGAATTTTTGATTAGCTTTTGAATTTCATCTATATTAGTCTCATTGAATATGTTGATTTGTGCTTTCATGTTTTGTTCGTAATATGGTGCATCAGGAGAGGTTGTGTTTTTGAGGATATTTTTTATTTTGTTGTTGAAAAATCCGAGACGTCGTTGGGGACCAGGTCTGTGGTAGGCGGTTGCATTGACTAGGACAGAATTGAGAGATCTCCACATGCGTTGGGGGTCGCCTCGTTCTGAGTCGATTTTTTCCGTCCAGTACGCGTTTTTTTCCTATTTATTATGTCTCTGTAGTTTTTTTGTGCGTCTGTCCATTCATGTCTGTGAACTGTTTGTTTTTTAAAGGCTCTTTCCCGTTTCCTCATGAATATTTTTGCCTGTCGACACTCTTCGTCGAACCACTTGTCAGAAATTCGTATTTGTCGCCTTGTTGTTTGCTCAGGAGAGTGTTTATTTAAAAGTATAGTCAGTGTATTGTCATAGCAAGCAGTCATTTCGTCAATTATGAGCGTTTCAAGTTGGTTTAGGTTACACAGAGGAGATCGTTGAAGTTCGGTTTTGAAGTTTTCTATATTAAAGTTTCTCCATGCTCGGGATTGTACTGTGTGGTATTTCGGTGGAGGTGGAGTGAAGTTAATTGTCGTGTGAATTAATCGGTGGTCTGATAGGTTGATGTCCGTTATTTGTGGGACTAACTCCCTGTTGTCAGCTCCAGTAATTAGCAGATCGAGTATTCCCCCAGCGTCATGCGTTGGTTGTTGTATGTATTGTGCAAGTCCAAAAGATGTTAAGATGTCATTAAATCTAATTATGATAGGGTTAGTTTGTTGCTCTAGGTGGACGTTAAAATCTCCCGTTATATACATGTTTTTTTTGTTAAAAATACAGTTTTTTCCGAGAAGAAGAGATAGTTCATTAAAAAATAAGTCTGTCACAGGTTTTGATCCAGGTCGGTATATGGTGATGATGATGAAGTAGGAGCTGCCGATAGATATTCGACACCCTATACATTCGAAGGTCTGGTATTCTCGTACTGCGATTTTGGTGATCCGCAGTCCTTGTTTCCCGATTATCGCGATTCCTCCGTGGTTCGTCTTAAGGGCGTTAGTGGGCTGATCTTGTTTTCGTTTTCTTGCTTCTTCGACGACGATGAGACCCTGGGGTATAAATAAATAAATAATATACCAAGAAAATAACCAACCAATAAAATAAAATTCTTAGAACTCGAAACTAATATAACTACCTGTATACACACATTAAGGATTGGTCAGTCAATTGTTAAGTTTGACTATAGTCTCCACCTTCTACCATTGTTTAATACTCTGTTAGCATATATTGACCAATCAGAAAAACAATGTAAACTTAACCCTCCGCCTATATAAGCAAACGGAAACCCAACGCCGACGCGACGCCGTCATAGTCTTGAAGATGCCCTAACAAGGCGAAATAGCTATCGATCAATAAACAATATACGTAGAATCTAAAACATATTATATTATTTTTAAATCTTAATTTAATTGGAATTCTACCAAGTAAATTATTCAAAATCACATCTGCCATTAATGTTTGTAGTTAGGTATTACCAAATTTATAGGAACTTAATACGTCTCAAAAATATGTTTATGTAAATATTATATTGTGGATTCCAAATGGCCGACGCATGAGATTAAGGCTCTTTTATACCCTGGGTATAACGATGTACACAAAAATGCACACTAAATTATCTTCTTATGTATGAAACACTAAATATATTGCATATCAATTAATCTGTAACATACAATACTTTTTCGTCAAAAAGTGGTAAAATTTAGAGGTTTTTTTCTAAATAGCAAGAAAATCAATTAAAATTTTACAATAATAAAAAACTCAGCCCGTAGATTTTCATATTATATTTCGATTGAAGTAAAAATCCACCTCATAGACCTTGTAGTTTATTAGTTACGCGTACAGTAAAAAAATAAAAAAAAGGTTTTAATAAAACTTATTTTACAAGAAAAGTATTAAAGAAATTCATATTTCAAAAAACTAATGCAATCGAATTAAGGGGGGGACTGCTGCCAACGTACCTATTTTTTCAATTTGAATTTGCGTCATTACTACAAAACGAATCAATTTGAAAAAAATAACCTAGTTAGTTTGGATATTAATAAATAAAAATATACCTTAATTTTTAAAATTATGTTCTGTATATATTCTTGTAGGAAATATATATTCTTTATATATATTCTTGTATATATTCTGTATATATTCTTGTAGCATACCCCAATTTTTGACATTTATCTTAAATTTCTAAAAAACTACAAGGTATAGAGCATTATATTTTTTTATAAATTAAAGAAGATCAAAATATCTGGAAAAATACGATGTAACGTTGCATTCAGGTTAAGTTAATAAACCAAAAAAACTTTATTTTCGCAATGGCGCTGAATGGAAAATAAATGTTTTTTATGTTTATTTTCTAAACCTGAAGCATTAATGCAACGTCACATCATATTTTTCTAGATATTTTTGTCTTCTTTAATTTAAAAACAAATATGTTGAACTACGCCTTATATTTTATTAAAAATATAAGATAAACGTTGAAAATCGGGGTATGCCATTATTTTTCTACAAGAATTTATATAGAACATTATCAAAAAGTAAAAATATATTTTTCTTTATGAATAGGTACCCAAACTATCTAATATAATTTTTCAAAACGATTTGATAAGAAATAATGATGGTATATCAAATTGAAAAATAGGTACGTTGGCAGCAGTCCCCCCCTTAATATGTAAATATAAACTCTCCTTTATTTTAAAGACGCATCTTTTGAGGGTATTAGTGAAATTATTTTCAAAATGTGAAGATATATCAAGCAAATAAGCCGATCCGAAGTATGTAGAATCACAAATCCTTTTCCTTTACAGCTAACTCAAATAATTTCTCTTAATTCCCGGAATTGGATGCGATTGCCGTGTGCTCGTTACGACGCGACGTTAAAATCCTTTGGAGCGAAATTCGCCGGCGACCCGCTCCGCCACTTTTTCAAACTATAAAATTTCAAAAAGTTTGAAATTAACCCGAGTCGTTACGTGAGGTGGGCATTATAATACTTTTCGAAACAGATGCATTTAATTTCTTTGCCGCTCCAAAACTTAGTTAAATTTAACGACACAATAATGCTGTAAGTTCGTTCAAATTTAAATTTTTAATTTTTCCGTGTCACCATCTGCGATGAGGTTCCACTTTTTATACAAAAATGCAACATTGTTAGTCGGAACTTTGATAATAAAAAGGTCTGGATGTTTTCGTGCTTGTTTATCAAAATAATTTCTTGAAATAAATAAAAAAAATAATACTATCATGATAATTTCAAGTATTTTTTATACTTCTTCTTCTTCTATCGTGTCGTTCGGTTATATATAGATTCAAAGCTCTAACTCGTAGGGAAGTTACTTAAAAATCGTTTGAAAAATTCGAGTACAGACAAACGTGTGAAAACAGCAATACACGAAGTCAAAAAAAATATGCAAAAAAAAACCTATTTTAATTTCAATGCCAAAAGTTAGATATATATATATCCAATATTTCTTTATTTCTTATTTTTACTTCTCGGGCAACTAACAGGTACTATGTCAAATATTGATTTAACACGCACCCAATAACAAGTTGCCACATTCTGGAGATTTACGATATTAATCGTCTCACAGATCCAGACTGAAAACACAATTAAAAACTGTGTCTCCACCGGGAATCGAACCCGGGACCTTTGGATCAGCAGTCAGATACCTAACCAACTGAGCCATGAAGGCCGACCAAATATACAGATTATAAGAGTTAGATGTATATTAACATATTTTTTTTTAGATAAAATATTATACTCACATACTTCTTCTTGTCAGCAACGCATTTAAATAATCTTCTGCCAGTGCCCAGCAACGTCAATAGCAAAATCATTGCCCACCATAAGATCGTACATGGTGCAGTTGTCTGTACTTGAGGGGCAGCTGCACAGATGTGCGGTGGTCTGCTGCTCTCCACAGTCATATGTCGTTGCTAATCCCTGTTGCAGGAAGCCCCATGTAGACAGGTTATCCAACGTTCTCCCAACGTTCGTCCTCAGTCTGGCTGTTACTGAGTAGTTGCTGATAACGGCCGGAATGTTGCCATTTTTTAAGATTTTTATCACTGGTACCAATAGTTTTCAATTTATAGAACCAAAAACCAAAATAAAGGCAAATTTTAGGGCTTTTATCCTCTCAAGGTCTAAAACGTTGGGGATGTTCACCTCTTAAGGACCCCAAAACCCCACCTGAAGTCAAAAATTCTTCCCGCTCTAAAATTAGTTGACTGCACTTGATATTTCTTAATGATTCTGAGATTCGGATTCGAATGATAAGTCGAGATTTCAAAATGAACAATTCATTTGAATCTAATAATGTTTATCGAGTCAATCTATCTGCCATGAAATTTATCGAACTCGTTATTTTTGATTCACGTCATGAAAATACCTATCTAAAAATGTCGGATCTTAATTTGTATCGGTGTATTTTGCCAACAATAGAAAGAAAATACCTTAAATTCCCAGTCCTGGTAAAATGTCCTGATTATGAAAAATATGTTTTAGAATTAATATTTTGTCATTTTGTATCCTCTCAGGATCTCTCTTCGCATGACAATATTAAACCTGACAAGGGTAATTTTAAAAATATTCTGAAGATTTAAAAATAAAAATAATACTAAAAGCCCTCACGGGGATATTTTGAAATGCTGAGAATTCGCTTTTTTTCTTCTTATTTCTTTCTACAATATCCGCCTCTAAAGATTTTCCACTTATGTTTTGTGTTTTACAATAAAGCACCGAATATATTTTGTTTGTTTATTTCAATTCATTTGTAGACGGGAGTATGTAAAAAAGTTTACATAGATTTGATCTTTTCTGCCTTCTATGCTCAGTTGGATATATATCTAACTATTGTCATTGAAATTAATAAACGTTTAATACAATGTTTTAATTGCATATTTTTACTGACTACGTCTAAAGCTGTTTCTTATTAATAATTAAATTTAATCTAAGAAAAAACTTTTTTACTAACCGGGCCACCTCCAATTTCAACAATCTGCTCAATAACAATGACTTCTTTCATACTCAATCTCTAGTCTCGTTCAAAATTGCGATAAAGCGCCAACTTTGCACTAATAACATAACTCAAAATTCCACTCTCTAGTATATACATATATGTATGTGTCGCCCCAAATGTTGCAAATACACCTTTTTAGTTAAGTCTTAAGTACGTTAGAATCCCATGTTATGATCCTATAATATAGTCTTCTTTGTACTGTTAATAATAAATAATAATAATAATTAGAATTTATAAAGCGCCGTTTAGTGATACAAGATCACTCCAAGGGCGCTGTGGCTTATTTGTTGGCTCTACTAAACAAAGCAGTCTTAAGTAATTTACTGAAGGTGTCAACGCTCTGAGCTCCACGTATATCAGGGGGCAATTTGTTCCATTTTAAAGGCCCGTTCACACTGAAACTGCGATCATAGTAAGCCGCTTTATTGACTTTGTCCAATTCTTTTAAAGAGTTGGTACTCTGTGATCCCGATGATCTCAATGAGAGTTGTCTTCCTGATAGGACATTCTTTTGACATAGTTCTTGTATGTAGTGTGGAGCCAAGTCGTTCAGAGCCTTAAACACCATCAAGCACACCTTATAGTCTACTCGTTCTGGACACTTCAACCAGTGCAACTTCAACTGTTCCATTTATGTTCCAGGTATGATCCTATAATTTTGTTTTTCTCATTGGTTAAAAATTGTATGTAAAACTTTAACAATCACTTGATATGATGTCCTATTATCATGTACCGTAGTCTATAATTTACTGTTTTTTCCATTGTTCTTAATATCATACTATGTTATTATATTCTACTGTACTGTTGGATATCCAAAATAAAAAAAATAGTTTTTTACATTCATTTAATGAATTTCACACATCTGTCTGTACTCGAACTTTCCTACCAATTAGAGCTTTGAATCTTTATAATTAAACCGATGACTTTGCATGTTAATGCATGTTTCCAGATTGATTGATTCATTTGATATTTTGATGAAATCCAACAATTTTGTATTTCATACGAAGTAAACAAAGCTATGTGTTTCCGGCTGAGGATTAATTTAATTTTAATTTTATTTGGTTGGATGCAACTATAACATATTGCTGTTTTTACACGTTTACAATGTATACCTAAACAGTAAAAATGATAATAATCCATCGGTCTATGTGTCTCAGTTGGTTAGGTATGACGCGTTAGTCGAGCGTTAAACAACCTCTCGACCCTTCCCAACTTGACGTCTACTAAATAAAGGTGTAATAAAGAAAGTCATGGTTTATAATAGTCGACCTTCGTGGTTCAGTTTGTTAAGTATCAGACTGCAGATCAAAGGGTCCCGGGTTCGATTCCCGGTGGAGATACAGTTTTTAATTTTGATTTCAGTCTGAATGTGTGAGACGATTAATAGCAATAGTAAACTTTATTATACGTAAAACCATATATAAAAATAATATATCTAGTTTAAACAAAAAAGTATAAAAATAATTATTTTTTGGAAGAACTAAGTATTGTAAGAGTATGACAATTAATTATAAAAGCATTATATAAAACTATGGGCAACATCAATAGTTTTTACTATGTAGGTTTCTTTTATGTAAGTCTCCAGAATATGGCAACTTGTTATTGGGTGTGTTTTTAATTAATATTTGACGTGGTATCTGTCAAATGCTGGAGAAGGTATAAAAATAAAAAAAATAATAAAAATAATTCACATGTCTTAACGTGATTTTACGGTCAACTAAATAAAAATTAAAAATACCTACTAGTGAAAAATCGATTACAAATTAATGTGCGAAGAAAATATTAAAAAGGTGTCCTTATTTTTTTTAATGATTTATTTGTTTCCAGATTTTTATTATTTTAATAATAATAACCACTCCTTTGCACCCCGCGCAAGTGGCGAGTTAGTTGCCGCAGTTTCCTCCAACTAACCAGTGTTTCCAGTCCAGTTAAGCAATACTTGCATGATACATGAATTTCCATTAATTTATCTTCTACTGGGGATCGAACCCAGGCCGCTCGCACAGAATACAAACAGATTACGAACTATGTCACGGCGGTCTGTGTTTTACCCTTACCATGCGAAAAGATCTTCCTATTAAAAAAATCGATCCTCTATGACTTTAACAAAAATAATAACGAACATTTCATTTCACACTTATATTAATAAATATTTAATTATGTGATTGTGTTCATAAACATTTTTTGAAAAGGTTTTTTTTTAATTTGCACTACACTTATTTAAGGATTAGGAATTTGCCAGTTCATTTTCAGGGTGCGGAAATCAGGGATGCAGAAATTTAGAGAGAACATTTGATAGAAAAAACAAACGCATGCACGTTAAAAATACATAAAAGTTCCATCAAAACGGATATTTTTTCGTTTTTGTCCAAAGCTTTAAACTGCAGGCTGTTTCGTGATACGAAAAATACGGCCGCAGAAGAACTATTTGACAAACAAAACGAAAAAAAAAATGACGACAGAAAATGGAGTCCGGCACAAAGAACATTTTCATTATAATGCCGCCTGTGTCTATGGTTTAAATGAAAATAAAAAATAACGGTTACTTTACTGAAAAAATAACATAACACTATTAAAAAATGTTTTTGTTTCCAGCGAAATAAAAGTTGAATATGTGTTTTTGAATGCCAGCAACGCAGATATTTAGGACATTAAAAACGTTAATTTGAAAGAGGAAGAATATATGTATAAAGTACCATCAAATTTTTAATGTTAGGCAAGTTTTTCAAATTTCAAAAGCAAGTTTCGCAAGACACGTTTAATAAATTTCAAATTTCAAGTTTTGGATCAAAAATTTTAGCTGAAAAGCATCCTTGAATAATTGTGTAGAAGGAAAATAACTACACAGTAGAATTAAATAAGAATGTTAGCTGATTACGAACACATCATAATCATAAAAATGTTCTAAGTGTTCAATGTTCAAAATTATTTTTCACTCTGCTTTCATACTCTTCAGACCCATTCCTACATTTTTTTTGACAAAGTCGCATTCATAATAAAATATATTTCAATAGTAAAATAACATTCTCTCATGTCGAGAGAATGGGAGACAATCGACTACCCAAAATTGTCTCCAAGGAAGTCCCGGAGGGTCGCAGAGCAGGGAGACTAGCAAAAAGACGGACTGACAGCTGGACATCCAGATCACAAGAGGCAGTCTCCGACTGAAAAAACAGGCCTCCGGCCTAAAACATTGTTAAACATCTCTGTGACGCTAATATTCCAGAAAAGTCAACGTAGGATAAACATATCATATATTTCTACTTATTTTAATTTTATTGATCGGTATTTAAACATTCGTGAGGATGTTGTTTAACATTTATGTGACGCTGATATACGACGCCTAAAACCAGAGGAGGAAGAAGAATAAAATAACAATGCAAATTCTTCAAAACAAAATCTGGTTAAAAAATATTTATTTATTTATTTTATTTCAGAAAACTACAGCTTAGTAAATTGTGTGGTGATTATAATATATAGTGCTATGGAAAATGTTCAGCATTTTCATAAAATGAGTTTGTTAAATTATTTTTTTATTTAAATACTTTATTATGAAGACTTGATAATTCTTCAATTACTTGAAAGTGATGTGTCCTTTTACCAATTTGAAAATAAATATTTCAAATTATAAGTTTCCTGAGCTTGAGGTCACTTAAAAGTTAAAAAAAATGTTTAAAAAAAAAATATTACGCCGGTTGACCAGACTTGCACCCCTAATGTCAGTTATGCCATCACCAATAAAAATTTTCGATCAACATTTTTTTTGTACAATTAAATTTAAAATTTCGAACTATTCAAAAGAAAACTATGTTTGAGATTGTCCTCCACGTAAACAATAAAACAAAATTCGACTTCAAACTTCATTAGCGATATAGCAATATTAATACAACTTTGGCTAAAAGTTATTAAAATCTGGTCCGCAAAATAATAACAATATTAATAATATTCGTCAATGGTTTACTTTTATAATAATAATTGTAATAACAACAGAAACAAAAAACTTTAGGCGTTGCTAAAAATAACAAAACACGGTATAATTATTATCTGATGTTCTATACACAATGGCGTAGCTAGGAAATTAGGGCCCTCGTGCAATTATTTCCCGAGCCCCCCGTCTAAATCCAATTTGATATACAATACACTACAATATTTTTGTTACTAACAAACAGAAGCAGATTAAAACGAGTGGGTTGTGGCCTACGCTTAAGTCCTCACTAACAAGTCACTCCATAAAGTATTCAAATTTTGTTTGGAAAATTTTCAGCATTTTCATAAAATGAGTTTGTTCAATTATTTTTTTATTTTAATATTTTGTTATTAAAACATGATAATTCTTCAATGCCATTTTATGAATGTGATGAGCCTTTATACCAATTTGAAAATAAAAATTTCAAATATTAAGTTTCCTGCGCTTGGGGTCACTTTGAAATATTTGATAGGCAAAAAAATTGAGATGCACCATTCAGATATCCTTCAAAATCTAATGGATTCTAAGCGAGTATTAGATATACATATTTGTAAAATTTGAAAAGAATCGAATGAGTACTGTTGTCTATAATTGATAAAGTAAAACGAACACGCCGTACATAGCACATACCACACAGCACGTAGCACATAGCATACACAAACACAGACAAATTGTGATGAAACTTTCAGAATAAAATCTCAGCATGATACTACTTGATAATCAGCAATAAAAAATAGCCTTAAAAATTGCGAAATCATAACAACCACTATATCCCCTTGGGTTAGTGAGGACAAAAACGTTTTTATGACTATTTTTTTAAATTTTCTACAGTCGAAGTTGGAATATTAAGGCAGAATCGCGAAATCTATGCACCTACAGGGCTTGCGACCTGTCATCGGCTGGTTTACGTGATCACTTTAGGCGCTTGCGCAAAGTTCACCAATATGTCTTTATTGACTTCCCTATCCATCCAATTTTTAGAAAACTCGATATACTTTATTCACAAGTATTGTTGTTCTTGAAAATAAGCCGTTTTTACCATTGCCATCTATGAAATGACGAAGAAACTTTTTTTTATAAAATACTCCATTGAGAATTTGGTTCGTAAACAATTAAAGCCATAGTTCTTATACATGAGGTGACAATGCTTTTGCATAAATGTCACCACTGAACTGCGCCAGAAATATTATTTCATTTTTGGCATGTCTACCCTACTTGTACCGATGTAAATCGAATATTTGTATAGTTATATATGCAAACATTGGATTTTTTCCCTGTCGAGAGTTAATGACGTTTTTATGACAAATTTTTAAATTATTATAAAAAAAAAAATGCCATAAAAATAATATTTACTACAAACAGGGAAAAAATCCAATCTTTGGGTGTATGCAACCATACATACAAATAATCTATTTACTATCAAAGGGTTTTATAAAATAAAATTTGTACCATACCATTATAAACGAGTGGGTTGTAGCCAACACTAAACTCTCCACACCAAAGTAAGTGTTCATTTTTTCTTCTTGAAAGGTTGACGATCTCTAAATACCTTTGTAAAATAATCTTAAAAATTAAAATTGTTTTAGTTTTATATTATTTTAGTTAGGTACCTTATATATTGTTTCGTGATGATTTCTGCTTGAGTTTATTTTATTGTTTTTCATAATGTTAATTAGCAGTTTAAAAAATGGTTTCAAAAGATATTATAAACAGTAATTTGTGATAATTAGTTCAGTGAATTGCTTTGGACACGTGTTTTTCGTATATGAAATTTCGACGTCTGTCAGGCCGGACCCTCGTGCTTTACGCGACACTGCTGTTTGGTGGTTACGCCACTGTCAATACAGGAAACGCAAAATAAACTTTTCTGACTTGTTACAATGTTTAATTTATTTCGGCGTAATAAAATATAAAACTTCATGTTTAAGAGGTGTAATCAAACCAGCGAAGGAGTTATAAATACAAAACAAATTTGACTATATAAGTTTACCAAAATTATTATAGGTAGATAGTACCGAGAGCCAATGGAAAACAAAAATTATTATATAATTTTATCCAAGGCTTTTCAAGCAACTAACTTTTGAAACAAGAAAATGCACGATGAATTCTATGACAGTTGAGAATTTTCCCCAAAGTTGTAAATATTATTCGTGTATTTGAAAGATAGTGTTTTTGATGTGTTGCTGTAAAAATATGCAAAAATGATAATCATTGAACGCAATTTTTGAATATCATTTCATTTATATTTTTATTTTATCAACGTTGACTACTGTGATATTGCAGATTTTTAATTATATCGAGTTGTGATTGATATTCCACAAATGATTATATATTTTCACAAAACAATTGTTTCAAATCAGGCCCTTATCACCTGATAGGTACCTGCGGGTTGACTGACCTACTGATAAAGGTTTTATCAGCCCAAACGATCTAGATATAGATCTTAATCACAAAATTTATCTTATAAAACCCTTTGATAGCATTTACAAAACGTATGCCTTCTGTTAATTAGAGTAAAAATGTATTTATTAATTTCACATAAGTGATCACATAAGTGAGTATTACAGTAAAATTGCATCCTAGAAATATTGTGTGTGTGCGCGTTACTGGTAAGTGAATAATTTCGATGGTACAATAAACACTTCACTAGGAAGTTCTGTGCCGAAGCGTTCATTTTATAATAAAAAAAATAGATATTTACGTTAAGGTTGCTTCCGAAAATTTTACAGCAACAGATATGCATGGAATACTTGAAGTCTTCTTGAGAATAGTAGATAGGTAGGTACTCATCTTTCTTGTTTTATACTTGATTTGTCGGGAATGAATGGGCCATGGTATGATTCTAAATCCTGTCCTCAGCTATCTCTTCAATGCTGGATATAGAATTCATTCAACCCATTTGTTTCTCTCTAGAGCTCTGCCCATCTATTTTGTCGTCTACCGAATTTTTTTATAAATAATATGCAAAGGTCGCCACGATGTTCAAAAATACCGATCAATAAAATCAAAATAATTATGTGATATGTTTATCCTAAGTTTACTTTTCTGGAATATTAGCGTCACAGAGATGTTAAACAACATCCTCACGAATGTTTAAATATCAATAAATAAAATTAAAATACGTAGAAATATATGATATGTTTATCCTACGTTGACTTTTCTGGAATATCAGCGTCACAGATGTTAAACAACATCCTCGAGAATGTTCAAATACCGATCAATAAAATTAAAATATGTAGAAATATATGATATGTTTATCCTACGTTGTCTTTTCTGGAATATTAGCGTCACAGAGATGTTTAACAACATCCTCGCGAATGTTCAAATACCGATCAATAAAATTAAAATAAGTAGAAATATATGATATGTTTATCCTACGTTGACTTTTCTGGAATATTAGCGTCACAGAGATGTTTAACAACATCCTCGCGAATGTTCAAATAAATATCAAAAAATAAAAACTTAATATTTTAATCCTACGTTGACTTTTCTGGAATATTAGCCTCACAGAGATGTTAAACAGCATCCTCACGAATGTTCAAATACCGATCAATAAAATTAAAATACGTAGAAATATATGATATGTTTATCCTACGTTGAATTTTCTGGAATATTAGCGTCACAGAGATGTTAAACATCCTCACGAATGTTCAAATACATATCAATAAAATCAAAATGTAATGTGTTAATCCTACGTTGACTTTTCTGGAAATTAGCGTCAAAGAAATGTTAGACAACATCCTCACGAATGTTCAAATACCGATCAATAAAATTAAAATAAGTAGAAATATATGATATGTTTATCCTACGTTGACTTTTCTGGAATATCAGCATCACAGAGATGTTTAACAACATCCTCACGAATGCAATATGCAGTATTAGAGATGGTTTTCGTCCACATTACATCCATATGAAAAGTTCAGAATGAACGTGCTTTCGGTACATTTTATTTACAACTTACCTACCTACACACAAAGGTTGTATTATTATCTGGTACACCAGAGATGAAAGTTCTTTTCTTTGGGAAGCGAGAAAGTATGTAGGTTTGCTATGTGTGCACATACATTGTAAAATGACATCTTTCATTGGACCGAGAAATTGAAAGAGGAACTGAATACAAATAAGAAAACTCTTGAAACGAAATTGAAAATATTAAAAATGATTTCATTTAAACAATTTAACATACGTACGTACGAAAGATCTTACAGTTTTTGAAAAATATTGTTATATTTTAATTATTCACTCTAGCATAGAAACAACAGCTAAATAATGAATAAATAATATTTTATTTTCTAGTTGGGCGATATCTGTCTAAAAACTCTTTTATTTCTTTGACAACACGTTTCAATATAATCACGCAAATGGTTCTGAACCAAATTAAACAACTATCAATTTATGACAGCTTCCACAGACGTCACTTTTCAACATAGGTTGTTTCAATTGTTGATTAATCATAATCTGCATACTAGATAAAGTAAACCTCGTAATATTGTCGTTCTGGATTTGCACATGTTTGTGCACGGCTAAATTCATGTCAGTCTGTCTGTCTGTCTTTCGTTTGAAACCTTACTATGTCAAAATCGTCAATTTTACAGTAGAGCAAAAATCTTATAATATTACATTTTTATAATATAACATTTGAAACAGTATAAAAACACAAAGCCTCGCGAGCTAATATGTTTTTTATGTTATTTTCAAAAGAAAGTATGTTTAAATGTTATATAATAAGACTTATAGAATGCTTTTTTGCTTTACTGGCCGAGTCGCCAAAATTGATTTATGAGAATATATCCTTACGGTTATTATAATGCCAACTGATGCCAACGTAAAGTTGTGTTTGTTCCCGTCATAGCCAGAGCTCAAAAGACACGAAATAATAAAATCCTACATAGGGAGAGGGAACAATTTACACGGAACAATTGTTTCCTTTTACATTGTGGGTTAGATTTGCTTTACTTGCATTGTTTCACCGATTTATCTGTCAAAATAGGTGATTCTTTACAAGTGGCCTACAACGCCAATTACCTATATTGATTTTTGTTTTAAAGATAGACAATATTATACATATTACGGGAAAAAATTCTTTTTTTGTGGAAACGCCTACTTTTTTTTTAAATACGAAAAAATATATAAAGGAGTATAAATGGTTGGTTTTCGACATCTATCGGTAAATTTTCAAACTTATGGAAACATAATATAAAATCATTTTTACAAAAAACAACTTTATTTCTACGAAATTTTGTAAAACAGGAATACAGTTTAAAAATATATAAGATTACAAAATATATAAATATCTTCTACTTTCGTGTCAGGTCTTGAAATTTAATTATTATTATTTAACTATGGAGTATTATTTGAATGACATCACAAACGCGCCGCAATGCGTTGAAAAATATAAGTTTTCTTCCGATGAGAATAATATCGAAATAATAAAAAGGTCATCAAAATGAAATATTATTATCAACAACTATTGATTACTGATTATAAAATAATGTGTGCTGTGCACGTTACAAATTTAAAAACACATTCGTTCTATATGGGAAACCCAAAGTTTGAATTAATTGGACTAACATAAATTAATAAAATACTTATTAATATAAAATTAATATTTTTTATCTTAAATAAATGTTGAAGAATAATAAAATAACATGACTTACTGATTTTCAAAACAGAAGTAGGTACCGGCCTACAAATCTAATCTTTTATGTTTAAATTTAAACTTAAATATAATTAGGTATTTGGTATATGTCTATAATCAAAATGAGGTAAATAACTACATTTTGATGATGGAGAATAGAGTGCTGTTACTCATAATAATATGCCCATGAAACACAAAGCTAAAATGCAGGTCGATAAATTGCAGCATCCAGAGTAATTTATCTTTTCACGGCACTCACGGTAAAGGGCAAGCGTTCGTTCTTCCTACGGGTGCTCAGGTTGACGTGGCCAAGTCTTCATGGAGTTGGCAACGTAATGGGCGTGTTCATGGGGCGTGTGGCTGGGGCCATGTGTCCATGCGGAGTGGCCGCAAAAACAACACTCGTAATGGACTGGAAGCCTGCACCTTGTGGAGTCCACTAGACATTGTGACGTCCACCATGTGTTGATTAACACTGTACCGAATATATTTAGTAAGTACCTACCATAAAAGCTTCGGTCCAATTTGTTGCATAAACCGCCGAAGTCGGCCATTTACCGCGCAGCGGTAAGAAGTAGGCTGAAAGCCCTAGCTGGTATAATAATATTTTGCAGTTTAGCAAATACACAATGAGACGTGGTATAGCGATTTCGTTAGATATTTACCTACATCAGACTCTTTAAAATTTGTATAAATTTGTTTTTCTTTCTAACAATACCCATCTACTCTGCATTAATAAATATGTACAAAAGAGATAACTACCACACAAGATAAAATACCATATCAAAGCATATAAAAATGAGTAGATTGTGGCCACTCCTCACTACCAAGTCACTTCAATTATTAAAATTTTGTATTGGAAATATACAGCATTTTCACGATTTTTCTTTGTTAAATTATTTTTATTTAAATATTTTACTATGGAAACTCGATAATTCTTCGATGCCATTTCATGAATGTAATGTGTCATTTTAGCAATTTGAAAAATAAAATGTCAAATTTTAAATTTCCTTAGCTCGGGGCCACACACAAATATTTGACAGTTTAAAAAATGTGAAGCACTGCCCCTTTCGTTCGGAAAACGTTCGACCGTAAATACCTACTCTAAATTCATGGTTTATACAAAATTATTGCATGTGTTTTTATTTATTTATAATAATATATATTATTTTGTTCTCACTACATGCATTCTGTCGTATGATATTGTAAGAATTCGCTAAACTGTACCGTTTTTGTAGAGCGTTTTGTTTTCATATAACGTGTCTTTTTATATAACGTCATCGGTAGTAGGCCATTAAGTTGATAAAAATATCGATAATTGTATAATATATTTAAAGAATAAAAGTATAGTTTTCTAATATTTTTTTTATTTTTATTTTTATTTATTTAGGGACAAATACAGTCTAAAAATACTAAAATGGAATAATACACTATAAAATAAAAACAAACAGACCAATTACATATGTCCACAGATATTAAATATAAAACATTTCAAACATCATAAATTTAAATATAACTAAGGTGTATGTTTGCCTGTGACGGGAAAGGAAAAGGATGGGAAAAGGATTGTGACAGTTAAATTGTTATATTTTTGTTACAAACAACAACTCAAAATGTAAATAAAAGTATACAAAAGATAATATTAGAGAAAACAAAAATAACTAACAAAAAAAAATTCAACATACGAGTTCATGCTATGCACTTATAGAAAGAATTTTTGTATGCGTTATTACTAGCGGTGAATATATCAGAATGTGTGATACTGGCTGAGAGGTTGACATTATAGAAGTTACAAGCCCTTTTGATAAACTCATTTTGATTAGAATTAGTGTTACTTCGAGGAACATAAAACAAGTAGTTCAATCTGCCATTTCGCAACGGCGCATGGAAATTAATTTTATTTAATAAATCAGGACAGTCAACTTTTGAATTAATAATTTTAAAGAGAAACATTTGATCCGCAACTTCTCTCCTGTGTACGATTTTTTTCATTCGGAAATGTTTCTCAATTTCATAACATAATTATAACATAAAAGTATAGTTTTTTTATATAGTTTTTTGGCACCAAAAAAATAATGATGGATATTGAAACAAACATTTCGTATGATGGGAAAAATATCAAAGACCTTGTTACTCGTTGGCTGAAGCAGATTGGAAGAGAAGGATCTGCCTCGGTACTCTTAGATTTTTTGAGAGTTTTTTATCCTGGTTGTAGATGTCCTGAGTGAACGGAACATATGAAGATAAAAAGAAAACAAATCGCCGAGTAGCCATAGCAAATTCAAATTAGTACTGCCTCAGAACAGACTATGTCTAGCGAGGCAGTAAAATTTCCAAATATGTGAAAAAAAAAATATTTATCTGTATATTTAAAAATGGGTGTACGTATATTTGTATGTGTCCGATGAACTCTCAAACCAACCATCCGATTGCGATGAAACCTTGGGAATTTGTTCAGCTCATTCCGCAGAAGGTGTATGCATTATAATTTATTTATTTATTTATTCGATATCTCACAAAAAAATGAAAAAAAAAAATTGATATTGAATTGATACTTAGTGGGTGTGTTCAGCAAAAATCCTATATACCCATACATAAAATGGTATATTATATAAAACTGGAATAATGCTAAAGGTTCAAGTGTCTATATATGTTTGAATAATTAAATAAAATTTAAATGAATGAATGGATAGGGAAGGGATGGAAGGGAAAAAAATACGGAATTATAATTAGCAAATCTAGATAAGAATGTTAAGTGATAAAAATGAAACATACCGAACAACCATTTTTATATATTTGGAGGTAAATAATTAAACAGGCAGGACAACGTCTGCCGGGTTTTACTAGTATGTATATAAAATTTTAATTGGGTATAAATTTAATTGTATTTTGTTCATTTGTAATATTGGAAATATAATATTCATTCATTCGTTCAAATAAACATAATTAATGCACGTAGTGGATGTTAGCGCTGGCCGCAAAAAGACGCCCGCTCATTTTTAACAATTACGTTTCCTTTTGTTGGTAGTAATAATATTGTGAAGTTTTTTTTGTTCCTTCAGTTTACAGATTGTGTACACACATAATGAGTTTGTCTCATAACTTACAAAGTAAGTGAAGAATGTTTAATCATAAAAAGAAAAACTTTTAGCGACGTCGTATTGTTCTAAAGAATCTTTTATTATAATTTATAATGTGCAAAAAAGTGTGGGAAAAAGGTCGGATGCTTGAATATTTAACTAAAACGAAAAGACTAAACTCAATCCAATAAACTAAATATTTTTACCGTTTTTTGCTCTCCCAACCTTATTTGTATATAAACGTTTGCTTTTTAGTTCTAGAATAGATGCCCAAGCAAATCCGATCGATAGAAATTATTTATTAATTCGATCTCCAGCAAAGAAGAAATTCATGTTAATTCATTTATCACGCAAATATTGTTTCTCTGGGCTGGACACACTGATTATTTGGAAAATATTCCCATGCGACACTTGCGCAGGGTGCAAGGAAGTGTATATAATTATTATATTTACTAGAAAAACTAGTTCGTTTGAAGATGTTGCTATTTGACAACAAACTTGCCACTTTCGCGGGGTTTTAAGATGTGTTCAATAAATAGATCAATTTTTTTTAAACTATCGATTTTTTTTTATTTAACAATAGGTATTAATAAATTAATAAAGCGCTGTCTAATGATTCATCAACTTTAATCGCCTTATTAGCATTCATACATCATCTCTACGTGTTAGTCTGTTATTCTCATAACTCATGCATGTCCCTAACGGGGTAGGCAGAGAGAACCAAACACCATATTTTTACATCCTGGAACACATACATCGCCTCATCAATATTCATACATCATTACATTTCTACAAGTTTCTTAGATTTCCTTCTTTCAGAATTTTATTCGTATGGTCGAACCATCCTAAATAATATTTTTATTGAAGTAATATACCAGAAAAACTGTTTTCCTAGTACGAATATTTCTTATCACTAAATACAGGAGAGAGAGGGTGTTAGCCTGACACTGTTTATCTAAAGCACAAGCATATGCTTAAATTTGGGAATATATAAATGAGGATGTATAAATGTACTTGTTAAACAAACATATTCGTTCTTTAAAAAACAAAAATAAATATTTTACATGTACCTATTTTTGATGTTGATGGTATTTAAGGTTTAGAACTCATAATATGACTCAGAACAAATCCAGGTTTACTATTGGTTAGTTCATAAAAAAATATACCTACTGAAAATGCGGCTGAATAACTAAATTTCTATTAGTTTAAAAGTCAGAAAAAAACCTAAAAGAGGTCTAGGGCACAATAGGTACCTTTATTTGAAACATCTGAGATATTCATGATAGGTGTATCATCATAGGTACTTACTTACTAATAAAATATAGATAAAATGAGAATATTGGAAAAATATAAAAAGTTTGGAAGAAATTGCAAAATGGCAATAAACTCGCAACTTGCGCAGGTTGCAAGGAAGTGATCAAATTTTGAATATTTTTATGAAAGCATTATAATGAGTTTTACCACATAGAAATATTACATACAGTCTTACACAGTATGGCAGATGAGCCGTCAGGAAAATCTCATTATATACAATTTTGTGTTTTTTTCTTCCCTATGAGTTTTTGTCAAATTTGAACATTATATATAGTTAGATCAGACGACTTTTTATATATGCTGAAAAAATCATGAGAATCTATAAACAATTAAAGGAGTTATCAGAGTTAATATTGCCAAAAATCTTTGACAGCCATTATCTCGAAAGCATGTGTGTCGCAGTTAGTGACTTCTTCCAGTAAGCAGACGCTATGATGTTTGTCGATATTTGTTTATGAGGTGGTGATTGTAAGTGCAGAAGGCTGAGATTGTCTGCCTATTTATTGTTGAACGGGAACTATCGCCTGGTTCATAATTGCTTTTATTGTCACTAAAAATTGTCCTAGTACAGGATTTCTTAGTTGGGAAGCAGTAGTCTACTTGTTGTAATGTAAAAATGGTGTGAAAAAGCATAAATAAATAAATCAAAATAAATGTATACTGCCTGTGCTTGCGCATGGTTTAGAAACTATCACGCAAATAGCGCAGAACTTACATTAGCTAAAATTCACTAAAAGATCTTTGGAATTACAAATGCTAGGCGTAAGTCTATGATACTTCATTATTAAAATAAGAAATGAGGAAATCAGACGCAAGACAAAAGTTATCGAGTTTCCAAACTTAAAAGGCATTGGGCAAGTCATGTTGCCAAACAAGGAATAGACAGACGGGCACCCAAAGTTCTGACATGAAGACCATGGGACATGAAAAGGCTGGCCTCAGAAATTATTGTAGATTTTATTTTAAATTATTTTATATAAGTAAATAAAAATTGCGAGATGTAGTTTTTCGATAAATCAATAGTAAAAATGCGAAAATCTGTAATAATGAATACATGTAGATTCCCAGGAATCATTAGGGTAGTATAGAGGCCTCCTCAGAGTCTAATCCCTTGATATGTTAAGTATCTAGATGGGTGAATTATTCCCAATTGAAAGCTTGATCGGAGCGTTTGTTACATCTTATTTTTAACCATTAAAAAATTTACAATTTACGTATTGATCTGCTAATTCTTTTGAGGAATAGTAGGTATAATGGTTGTAAATTAATGGTTAATTAGTAGGTATAATGGTTATAATTGAGTTTTATTAGTTGATGTACTTAATTAAGTAGGTATGTATTTTTAATATCACCTGTATATGATACAGCACATTGTACATAATAATATGTAAGCTATCAATATGAAGTCAATAAAACTTCTTGTTTGAGATGTGTTTGTTTAAAAGAAAAAATACTTATTTGAAAACATAGGTAGGTAGGTATCTGTTATATTTCTCTTTGTTCTTTTGTTTTCCTCACATCGCTATGAATTATTCCCATGATCAATATATTTACTCATCCTTTGTCTCAGATGCCTGAATATATTTGGATACACCGTCTTAGGGATACAAATTCATACAAAACCCTTCGATGTTCCTAGTTATTGTTTACTTTTTTCGTCAATAGGTACCAAACATTACCTACTCATTATAATATATCAATACTTTCAGTTTTTACAATAGTAATACCTACCTATTTTTCATTTGAGTTTCTGGAAGGGTGAATTATTCCCAATTGAATAATAATTATATTCAAATTTGTATAGCACCTTTTTATGGCAAAAGATCATTCCAATGGCTCTTTTGCTTATTTGTTGGCTCTGCGGAATAGAGAAATCTTAAGCAATTTACTGAAGGACCCAAAACTGCTCTTCGCGCACTCCAGAAGGCATTTTATTTCATTTGATAGGTCCTTTAACACTAAAATAACGATCAAAGTAAGCCGCTTCATAGGCTCTATCAAATTCCTCTAAATAATTTGTATTCTGTGATTCTGACGATCTCTCTGATAGCACATTCCTCTGACACAGTTCTCGAATATAGGAGCGGAGCCAATTCATGCAGAGCCTTGAAAACCACACACACTTTGTTATCTATTAGCTCTAGACACCTCAACCAGTGCAGCTCGTTTAGGAGAGGCGCGTAGTGGTATCTTGATGGCATCTTAAAATTTGATCGGTGCGTTTGTTGATCTTTTTCGATCTAATTGATGGATACGCATCATTCGCCTCCAGCACCACATTTCGAAGGCATCGATCCTCTTTCGCTCTGACTCCCTCAGTGTCCACGTTTCCACACCATACAGGAACATCGAGAATATCTGAGCCCTGCTGAGTCTAGCATTCTAGTTTTTTGTGATGGTCCTGTCTTTCCACAATCTTGTGAGCTTTCCCAGTACTACCTTTGCCATGGCGATGCGTCTTTTCACTTCACAACAACCGGTGTCACATAAGTTGGAACCCAGATATGTGAAGTCATGTACTATTTCAAGATGGTTTAAGGAATTTATTGGGGGAAGTATACACGCTCTATCAATCACCATCAGTTTGCATTATATATACTTTCGTTTGTGTTATTAAATCTATATCATGTTTAATTATTTTTAATACTTTTTTGGTTATTTTGTAATTTATTTTATACAATTCCTCATACTTAAACTGTTCTTAGATCAACTGTGGAAGATTTAAAGAATCCTACGGTTGGTACAATGAATTGAAGAATGCAGAGAATACAATATATTATGGTATTTAATTCATTATTTATTTTTATTTTAGTATTGATTTCTCGGTCAACTTACAGGTAGATACTTTGTCATTTATTAATTTAACACGCACCCAATAACAAATCGCCACATTCTAGAGACTTACAACATTAATCGTCTCACAGATCCAGACAGAAAACACAATTTTTTATCATGTCTCCAACGGGAATTGGTCCTGGGACCTTTGACTCAGCAGTCAGACATCTGACCGACTGTAGTTTTAAATAAATACAATAAACACGACAGGTGCTCATAAAAAACAGCTTTGTTTCGTATTTCGTAGAGCATCAAACGATTAAGCCATCACCGCTCTCTTTTATACAAATGATCCCAGCAGACGAGCATGGCGGGTGACAAGGTTTTAATATATATCATTACGCAATGAAAATTATTGTTAATAGTTGAAACATTTGTGAGCTTACAGGCGTAGGAATTGTTGTAACAAAAAAAAAACAAAGAGAGAACGACAAAAAAACAAATAACTCAGTAAATTATTAACGGGCAAGTATCAAATGGGAATATTTCATTAGGAACTTGGTCGTCTGTTAAACCGCGAAATACATAAAAAAAAATACTTTTCGCACAAATACCCACCGGAATTATCATGAAAGAATGGAAAAGCGAAAAAAAAAATGCGAATAAAACGTGTACATTTTTATTCTACACTACTAAGGGAATATCGGAGAGTCGTGATTTCACAAATTTAAATTTAATGAACGTATGTATGATAGAGTAAGAAATAAAAACACAAGGAAATAATGTACGATGATGAAAGATGTAATTAACAGAATAAAAGTTTACATATTGAGATGGTTTGGCCACTTGTGAAGGAAAAAATAAACAAAGTTGACAGGAACGGAATCAGAGATCGGGAGCGCCCAAGAAAAGGATGGCATGACAATACCCCCTATTCAGTAACTAATGTAACTAAACTAGGAACGTACTATAATTGTAGATTTTAGATTTACGGTCTTATTTCAGCGTTACAAAATATCAACTTGGACTAAATGGAATAGGAACGTACCTATTTTGGCCCCAAACGTTCTGAAAAATTAACTGCATCAGATGAAATTTTCATCATTTTCATAATTATTCAAAATACGTCTAATTCAGTAAATTTTAAAGAACGTTCCGGCTAATATAGGTATGTTTCTATTCCATTTAGTCCAAGTTAATATTTTATAACGCTGAAATAAGACTGTAAATCTAAAATTATTCTACAATTTTAGTAAGTACGTTCCTATTTTACAATAGTTATTGAATAGGGGGTAATGTGAACGATATTCTGAAAGACAGAAGGTGTAAGAACTTTGAAGAATAAACATGTATAAGATGATGTATGAATGTTGACGTGGCGATCAATGTATGTATGTGAAGATGCGCACTAGACGCAACCATTCCCATGTGCTAGACTAACCTTTTTCATACCTATATTCGATAAGGAAGAAAGTATAAAAAAAAATATTTCTTAAATAAATAAATAATATGTTTATGTTTCAGGACAAATTCATTTCTTTTAAGAAAAAAAACAATAACATCGTGGAGAGTGAAGTGTTGGCCACAATCCACTCTGTTTTTTTTATTCCGTGTGTCGCGTTCCCAAAACATAAATAAATGGAATAAATTTACGAGTATTTATATCTCTTTATATTTTTATTTTTTTGTCATTAAACTACACGGGTTGTGTTGTGTTAACTGAATATCCCGAGCCGCGTGATTCGAAAAATAGCACGACCCACTCTTCGAAAATCCGAATTGTTTCGTAGACTGAATATCTGATTGATGTGTCCGCAAAACGGCATTTTAGCGAATTCTGAAAATTTGTCTCAAATTTCACTAATGAAAAGCGGAAGTAATGGGTGCGTATTAACCCCTTGGATGTCAAAAATATAACTTTAATGTTTACTTTTTAAGAACATAAGAAGGCTCCGGAAAAGTCTAAAACATTGCAGACACTGCACTTAAAGTGCCAAAGAGAGCTAATTATGCGGAAGCAACCGTTCACTGATAGTGAAGATAAGAGTTCACCATTTTTAAGACAGAAGATCTTGATAACTCTAAAGTTGATATTCGTGGCTACAAGGTCCACACGTCCAATGGGTCCAAAGAAATTCTCTCGGACATCGTTGTCGAATTCAAAAACTATCTGTCGAATAAAAATTCAAAAACTATCTAAACAGCTATAATGAAAACAAAAACTTCAAACGAGAAATTCACATAAGTATGAAATAATGGTCAAACTTATGAAAAAGCACGTCAATTTTACACCAAACACAACACAAACACATAGGTTGAAAAATGTTTATTTATTTATTTAATCACATTATGAAGTCGTCGTTAATTTAGTTATATAACAATAGGTATATAAAAGTGACAAAATATAACATTTGTTAGGAAGAAATACAATCGAAATTGATTGAAAAAAAATGATAATAATAGTTTAAACCAGCTGATGACAGATCGCTCGGTAGGTTCCTGATATCCCGGTTTCCCTTTAATATGTATTAAAAATTCTTCTCTATTGAGAATTAAATGTCAAAAAAAAACTATCGCATAATATTGTGGCAGACCACTTCGAAAAACTTATGTCCCGCGCGCGCCTAGCGACAGCAAGCATAATATTGTTTATCGCTAGATAAGAGAGTGTACGCTTGTGCACGATGTCACTTCACGACCCCGCAGGCACGCTATCTCTTCACTACGCGACCACCAGTCGCTTCTCGACCACGCGAGCGCACTGTCACTTCTTCACTCGACCACCGGTCATCTCTCGACCCCGCGAGCACGATGATACTTCACCATGCGAAAACTAGGTCACTTCGACTCGCTCGTTATACCTACTCATCGTTAGAAAGTTCCTTAGTACGTGTTTTATTGATTGTAAATTTACCTGTGAAAAAGCTGTCAACTAACTATGATCAATATACTCCTTGATAATTGAAAATCATTCTTTCTTCTTTATACCCTCAAAACCACTGTCTTTGTAATCTTAATACAAACTGTATCAAATCTCCTTGATTTGATATTCACCTGGTTACCAGGTGATTTATTGAATCGAATATTGAATGCTTTTTAGAACTTAACATTTCATTTAGTACCTACACCATGTTTATTCATAAAATCAAATTTCGACACATACATACATTGAACCAAAATACATCGAATAATAACTTCTAATAGCGTTCTTATAATAACATCTAATAACGTTCTAATAATAACATCTAATAATGTTTCTATGTATTTTAAAAATATGCGAAACAATTTCAGAGTATTTGATATTTGAAATAGCCATGTTGTTTAGCTTTGTCTCTAGGTACCGTTATCTATGGACTGAATATTATTATGAATATATTTGAAGCCACTAATTTAGGCAACACCCGAGGTAATGGGGTGATTGAAATATTGGATCCTTTGAAATTTTCAGCTTTGTTGATATCGATGTGAATATATGAGATATAATAAATTAATTTGTACCAATCAGAACGAAACCAAAACAATTATTGTGCCGTTCGCCGGTTTTGATGTTTTGAAAATACTTTGAATTTATTTCAATGTACCTACTGAGAGTTATAATATAATAAGACATAAAACATTCTGTTTGATTAGAACCCCTCACACGTTGGTTGGTAAAGCAATACGCCGCGCGCCGTAGCGTTTAAGTTCTTGGGTAATCTATCTTGACTTGTCTACTGCTGTTGTAAATTTTGTAAATAATATTTTTCTAAGCCAGTAGTCTGGCCAGTAGTAAGCCAGTAAATGTTATTTGTTTGCAATCAAATAAATTGGTAACAATGAATTTAAATATTTATTAATAATTAAAAGTCAAACAAAAATGTACCATCAACAACATCACTGAGAAGGGAAAAATAGTAAATTAAAAAAAAAACGGTAACCTCTTTACAAAGGTACTGTACGTCCGATTATATACCTTTTTACGAACGTTCCGGCTAAAATAGGTGGGTTCATATTCCACTTAGTCCAAGAATATTAGTGTAGATCAATTGAAATGTTAGGTTAACCCACATCACGGCGACATGACAATGCATAAAACAAATAATTTTGAAATTCACACCACCCGATGAGACGTCGGCGGGACTTAAGACTGCCTCAGACTAACCTGACAGGTACGTAAAATTATGTGTATTACAAAGGTTTTCAACTGTTTAATGATTTGCCAGAATGTGTGAAGGAAGCATCTGGTATTGCTGCTTTTAGTCGCCTAGGTGTTTAATACATAAAGGAAAAGTTATTTTGAGATTTTGTGTGCTTCCTTTGTATTTTTGCGTAAATTGGAATATTTTCTTATGTTAGGTAGCTACAGTTCAAAGAGTTTTTCCTTTAATGGCTGACTATAATTTTATGGTGATGAAGATAACTTACTTGAATGTTTATTTGCTGGTTAGACTGTCACTGGTCACATGATATTTCACTTGTTCACTGTTCACATTAATTGTACATGTTATTGACGGATTCACTGATTTTATTCGTTTTTGATATTGTCGATCGACAGATGATATGTACTGACTGGATAATGATTCGAAAGTGGGAAGGATAAGGAAATGTATTAAGGTATATGGGAAAGGGAGGGACAGGTATATAGATTGGATCAGTCTTGCATGGAACACATTTAAATTTTGAAAATAGTCATATAGATTGGATCAGTCTTGCATGGAACACATTTAAATTTTGAAAATAGTCATATAGATTGATTGAATTGTACGTAACATCTTGTTTTTTGTTGGTTTTATATAATTAAACCTGTGTTCATTTGTTATTTTTTCAAATTGTTTATATTCTTTTCGTTTATACTAGATGTAAGAAAATACATTTTTTTTACATCTAAATAAAATATAATATATACATATGTATACAACCTTAGTAACCTGTACTTGAATCTATGGTGCACTAATTTTATAGATTTTAGTTTTAGGAACAACATTTGTTACAGAAAACGAAATAAAGTTCAAATACACTAAATTCGTGACTCAGTTGGTTAGATATCTGACTGCTGAGCCAAAGGTCCCGGGTTCGATTCCCGGTGGAGACGCAGTTTTTAATTGTGTTTTCAGTCTGGATTTGTGAGACGATTAATATCGTAAGTCTCCAGAATGTGGCAACATGTTATTGGGTGCGTGTTAAATTAATATTTGACATAGTACCTGTTAGTTGCCCGAGAAACAATATTTAATAAATAAATAAATTCTAAAATTTTAGAACGTTCATTTTTTTGTTCAAAAAGTTACTGAATACGTATTAAAAATACAAAAACTTTTCTGATTAATAAAACTCAATAATAATCAACAGAACTGCAAAATAACATAAAATGCATTTCAAAGTAAAAAAATAAACGTATAATTTGATTTAAAAAGCACGTCAAATTTACATCTAACAAAACTCAATTTAAAACTAACGAACACATGAGTTACAAAATATTTATTTTACATTGAACCACTTTTTTAGGTCGGCGTCAATTTTAGATTTATATTTTTACACGTGAATTTCCCAAAACAAAATGAACACGATATATTTTTGGCTATCGAGGCTTCACAAAAGAAACAGAGGTATGTTAATTTCATTATTATTCACTTGATTAAGTGCAACGTTGATTTCATCGGTTGTGTATTTGTATTTGGGTCCAATCACTATGCGGTATTCGTTGCCTGGACAATTGGATTGAGAACTGCTACCGCTCTCCTGGTACGTTTGCCAGATGTTCTGCTCAGAATACAAACTATAATTTTGGTTTAATTGGATTGCACCAAACTGCACAAATTACAGCCAACGATTTTCAGAGCATCGACATTTAGTTTAATCAAAATAATTAACAAACAACGTGCATGTTGAGAAAACAGACCGATTGGCCATCACTTTCTTGTTTTCTTTGCAATAACATTATTTGAAATCCTAATCAACTCTTCTTATCCAACCTTTTGTTTTGTTTATTACATTTCATTCCCCATACATATATTATTTACAGAACACTCGGGTTCATAGTTAAATCGTAATCGATAAAATATACCTAATAAATTAAAATTGGAGAACCGCATGGTACAACAAAGTAGGTACTAAGAAAACATATTAGAGAGTGTAAAAATAAATATAAAAAAAAATACAAAAGCAATTCAGAAATAAAAAGAAAAAGAAGAGAAAAATTAAGTGCTAGAAGGATATAAAGGGTACTACTAGCACCATGTCCAATTAACGGTTTTACAAGATAAGACCTTGAAGGTGCACAGCATTGAAAAAGCAATAAGAATACAAGAATCAAGTATTTATTTACGGTGAAAGTAATCTACCATTAACCTAAGAAAATTCTAAGCATTTTAGAAGTAAACGCAAAAAAATAACTTCCTTACACACAAAACAATTAAATATTGTTTCACCATGAAAGAATAACCAGAACCAAAGTTGAGAGATTAGTACCTACATAAAACAAAAAAGTTTTACTTTCATACATACGTAGTTTTCAAAGTAAACTTCGCATTTTAAATATGTAATCGATTTTTCACTAGCATAGACAGTTGAGATGGTACAGGCACGTTGAATGCAGATCAGATGGTAAACCAAGCAATCTCCATGGATCTTCCTAGACTTATATCCAGAGGAAGAACAAATGATTCCTAGATTATGCAAAGACGAAACCGAATGCAGAGGCCTAGGTGACATATAACAGGACACACGAAGCTATAATTTAAGGACGAGAAGAGATGTCTCCAACGGTCAGCACAGACAAAGAGTTGGGATTTAGCTAGGGAGACATTTGATTACTCAATTAAGATATTTTCCTTAATATTAAATTTGTTCACAGTTAAATCGTGTTTAGAAATAATGTAGATTACAATGATTTTAATTGTTTTTACATCAAAAATATGTATAACAGTCAAATATTCATTATCATCATGATCAACATCCTCAGCATCACAACCCATAATGGACCCTAGCTGCCTTCAAGAATCTTCTCCATACTGCCCTACGTTGGGTGCCACTTATCCGTTCTGATGTCCCATAGCCCGACAATTCGCGACAACGCCGTCTTAGCTTCGTACTTTAGGTCTACCCCTCTTCTATCGGTTGGGTCATTAGACAACACTTTTTTTGGGAGCTTCAGATTATCCACACGGTGTAAATATTCCAACAATCGTAGTCTGTTAATCTTAATAAAATTGACTACGCTGATGTCCTGGGAAAGATCATAGAGCTCGGTGTTATACATTTACGCCATGTTTGATCTGTCAATAATAGGTTCATGTATTCAGCGTATTGTTGCATCCAACCAAATAAAATAATCGTAAAATTTCACAAAATTCCCAACAGCTCAGAATTAATAACTTAAATAATTAATCTATCATTCCGAGAAGGCGTCAAAGCGAAAAAAGTGTCCTCCTTGCTAAAAACCAAATCGAAGTGAAAATTATCGGCTTCATTTATTTTTAATGTGAAAAAAATATTGCCCGTCCATTGTCGAGGTATTGGTACGCTTTCTCATTCGAGCGCTTTTCAAAAAATTTAAAAGAATTTTCAGGCCAACGGAGTGGCTTAATTGGATTTCTGAAATTCGTTGGGCTCACCCAATAATATAGACCCCCGGCCATATTGGTAATAAATCAGAGTCTAAAGGAAACCCTATAAACTATTTCAAGTTATTCCGTATTCTCAATAAACCTCTAACATGCCTTGACCCCCCACACACCCTTAGACCGAAGAAATATTCACTAAATAATAATATTATATATAGGTTTATTGCCTGAATGGTATTGTGTATTTTGCCAAATAACTCAGAGAATCGAAGGAGCATATCTATTTTTGTTCTACAAAAAAAAACAGTTTTTCATTATAACTTGAATTAAGTGAATAATTATATTTTAATTCACTGTGTAAACACAGTAAAATTCACTTATTTTACTTGTATTCATAACATGGCTTGTGAATCAATTAAATTTATAAAGTAGAATCATTAATATATTAACTAGTTGCATGTAACACATGAGGTACAACTGTCGATAACGATAGTATGCATAGATGAAGAATAAGTACCAAACTATAAACCCATAAATCCAAATTATTGAATATTTTGTTTTCTATACAACACATGTAGGTATATACATGTCAAGATAGGATAGTATGGAGGTCAGTCCTTTTTTCCTACCCGGAATATGAAAACAGCATGATGGTATGTATGTATGTTTAGAGATTAAGTATCAAACTATTAAGTCTTCTTAAAACGGTAGACAGTGGCGGATATCTTCCTGTCATTTTCTATCTTTTGTTCATTTATGTTACCTACATGATGTCATTGCATCTGTGGTATTTTAGTAGATGGGCGCCGTTGTCCAGCCTATGTATGATTATTTACTTGTCTATAGTATAAATATCTAGAATCTATCATTATAATTCCGTCCCTTCTACCCGCTCTAGCTCTTTTATTCCGTCCCATCACTTCAGTACCTCCCGTCCAGCCATCCTCAGTCATGAGGTCAAGGAGGAAGAAAAAACTGCAACCCACAGTAAAACTCTTTTTTTTGCGTGCCAATTTCAAAAGGCATCACTTTTCGAACAATGAACGAAACAGACTTTGTGGAACGGATTAGGAGGCCTTTCTGCGAATAACTACTTCTGTTAAAATTATCTCAAAAATTACAAAAACCGCGGTTAACAATAATAAAACGAGAGTAAAGCTATCTTCAGACCGTGGAGAGATTATTACGTTCTCATAAAAACCACCGATTTTAGCCAAAGACATAACAAAACATAAGGATTACCCACGTACATAAGGATTATAGCGTCAGCCACTGAAGTAGGAACCTACGTTTTAATCAATAACAACTTTTTTAGTATAAAAAAACAATATTTTTTAGGTGCATTAGACAGATTTCCATTTTTAAAAATAAATTTGTCTGCTTATTCGATTTTGAGGGAAGGCTGACCACTTTTTACTTTAAATCCTATCTCAATTTCGAATTGTCGTTAACAACTTATCTATCTGTTGCCTGTATAATATGTCCATTCAAATTATATATTATTACATACGATTAAAACATAGCTACTTGCCACCGTATTCTCCTTACAAAGGTAGGTTCTAAGCGAAAAAATTGAAATCGAATTCGAGTATCGAGACTAAAGCTACTGACAGCAAATTTAACAAACAACAAACGTTCGCCGCGTGCCTCAATGACTACAAAATGGCTTATTTTCAAATTTTATTATTAGTACATAAGTTGACATTGTGTCAAATTATTCGCATTTCGATGATTTTTTTGTTTATTTATTTATTCAATTCAAGGGGAAACATATAGCAATTTGCAATTTAAATAAAACAACAATGAATGTTAACTATTTGCCAAAATAGTTTCCTCATCATCATAAACATATTATGTTAAAGTAAGTTTGAAATAAAATATACAAAATAAAAAAAAGAAGACCATACAAGATAAATAATTCAACATTAAAAACATACAAAGGATGCAGGGATATGAAAAATTGGTGGGAGTGGAGGGATAAAGGAGTTAGGTATTCTATGCCTAATACCACTGGGTCAATGCCGATATACTCCTGCGATATTGCGATCCTGCGATTATACTTTAGATCAAATCTATCCATAGAGGAGCAAGAAATATACTATCGGAACGATTCGATTCTCAAAAAAATATATTTATGGTACCTTTATCTAACCAAAGTACCTACTGAATAGATCAATAAGTAAGTATATACTTATTTTCTTCCATTATAACGTTCCAGAGGTGGGAAGGCCTAGACTACGATGGATAGATGGAGTCGAGAGGGACCTTCAAATAGCCGGTGTGCAGAATTGAAGAGAAAAGGCCACGGAAAGGGTGCCATTGAGACGATTATATGAAGAGGCCAAGGCTCACCCTGGGGTGTAGAGCCACCGATGAAGATAATGACAGAATTCGAATTTGGAACAACTCTGATCGATTTAATAACGTTATTTAATATTTGAAAACATTAGCATTTTGTAAGTTCTTCATATTTTTTAAGTGACACAAGTTCAATAATGTTTTGACAGTCCGAGAGAGCAACGTTTTCGAAGAATCATTTATTAATTGCTGTTTTTCTTTATATTTTCTTTTTTCAGCACTCCCACTCCAGGGTGCCAGGCCTACCTTTTTATACCCTTATTTAATAAGGAAGAAAACATAAAAAAAACAGCCATTAAAAATGAATTGTTTTGTGACGTTGCTATCTCTTAGACTTTTATATTAATATTATTCAAACCTGTTTTTGTTTCTTCTTCTTCTGCTTTAGTTAGGACTGTGTCCTGTTATTTTCGGAGCCTGTTCTTGTGAAGTGGACGTCTAGCTATCCTTTAATTTGGGTGGTCTTCCAGGGGGTCTGCCATTTGTTATCTCCCCATCCGCTGCCATCCTCACCACTCGATCCGGACTCGCTCTCCCCACATGATCTCTCCAGAATCGTCTTCGTGTTCTTCCCCAACGCACAACTTCTTCGACATCACATATTCTCCTTGTCTCCGAGTTTCTTACTCTGTCACAAAGTTTTACGCCTACGATGAGTCTTCATCTCAGTGGTTCTGAGGAGGTTTTTTTGTTCTTACGGTGTCAGCTCTTGTTTCTATGCCGTATGTCATGATCGGTCTTACACAGGTCTTATAGATCCCTACCTTGCTCTCCTTCAGCAATATTATCTTTGTTTCTCCATAAAGCATTTTTCAAGCATCCAGCCACGACGGCGGAAGTTTCGATTTGTCATATTCGGGTATTTCAAATCATTCGTTTAAACATTATTAACTTATAGCGTGAACGAAATAAAAATATTTATAAAAATAAGTTAATTAATACGCATTAATGATAAAATACCTAAAAATTCGTTTGAAATATGTTAAAACGAGGTAAACGCTAAAAGCGGTTACGCACAAACGGGATATTATAAAAAAATATACATTTTCATTGGCTCATTAAAAGGTTCGTTTTTATACACTCCGGCTGATGTTTCCGGCGCCCAACCCCTAAGCCACGGAGCACTCACATATAAGTAGAAAGTACCTACTCAAATTTTATTCAAATTCTTTTTGTGTTTTTTTTCGCATTTTGAGTAAAGTGTACCTAATACTCGAGGGATACAGAATAAAAATATACCAGACTGTTTGAAGTGAGCGGTGAGTATAGAGCATAGCAGCACGTGTAATATAAAGGTGAAAAAATTGATTTTTTTGAACAAACCGTATCATAGCCGGGGATCAAGGTATCAAAATTGCCAAATACATGTTCTGAGAAATTCATATATTATGGATGAAAAACATGAAACAATTCAATCAATCAAACATCGTTTTTTTTGTATATTTTTTCTTCGTCGGTTTTGTAAACATTTGTAAAAAAGTGCCTTGAAAATGTATTCAATGTAAATATTTTGTTCATCCAATACTATATCATATAGAAATGGTCTGATTCAGAAATTTTGAACCTTTTGTTTTTTTATATAAATATTTTATATAAAGACATCATTCATTCAATTATCGATTGTCCCGAACTCAGCGAATTGATTCGCTATCACGTACCTAGGACGATCGCCCGGCATATATAAGAACCTTTAATATTACAAGATTTCATACAAACTACGGTAGAAATAAATTTGTTCGACGATCGTGTGAGGATTATATTTTAACATTTCAGTATTTAGACATATGTATTTTAACTCCCAATTTCGATATACAGATCTGGTTTGGTATCGATGCTGGCGATGCGACAGTGAGATGTTAGTGGATGCGAGCGATTTTCTTCTTTCTCTTCATTAATTTTGTTTTCATTTTTATTATTTATTACTTCGTTTTAAGTAGGTACTTGTTAAATTGATATATCCATATTTTTTTTGTTTAATTTGCGCTTTTCTGTTATTGGACTTATCCCTGTATAATGTTTGTATTGTTATCGAATATTTTTATTATTGCATATGCGCAAACATTGGATTTTTTTCCCTGTCGGGAGTCAAAGATATTTTTTAACAGATTTTTAATTATCTCAATAGAGACGAAGTTGGAATATTTATTGTAGGAGAACCGAGAAATCAAGGCACCTACAGGGCTTACGACCTGTCATCGGCTGGTTTACGTGATCACTTTATGCGCTTGCGCAACGTTCACCAATTATGCCTTTTTAATGAGATCCCTATCAATTCAATTTTGAAAGTTCTATATATTGTAATACTGAAATTCTTTTCGCTTGAAATTCCTTATTTTCAAGCGAAAAGAATTTCAGTATTACAATATATAGAACTTTCAAAATTGAATTGATAGGGATCTCATTAAAAAGGCATAATTGGTGAACGTTGCGCAAGCGCATAAAGTGATCACGTAAACCAGCCGATGACAGGTCGTAAGCCCTGTAGGTGCCTTGATTTCCCGGTTCTCCTACAATAAATATTCCAACTTCGTCTCTATTGAGATAATTAAAAATCTGTTAAAAAATTTGTATTGTTACTTATTGTATGTGTAGTCTGTTGAAAAGCCAAATAAATAATAATAAAAAAAAAAATTATCGGCACATTTTTTCATTATAATCTCTAAGGAAATCATTAAGGGAATGTATACAATCAAATTAAATGTTTCTTCGCGATGTTTATGTGTGTATGGTGTATGGCATACTATGAAATTTCGTGTCTTTTATTCAACGCCAACCCATATTATAGTAATAATTTTATTTTTCAACGAAATAATTTGTTTCCTTATTTATTTTAAAGATAAATACATACCAGGTGCCTTACGAGATAAGCAGAGAGAACTGAGCGCCATACTCCCTTATATTTCACATATTCCTGGCTTCATTTTCATCCATGCATAGTTTCATACATGATTGTCGATTGATCAAGATTATAATATTTCCTTCTTTTAAATATCATTAACATGGTCATGCCTTCGATTTCTGGGGCGGCCCCTGCTATTCACTCTATCTCATACAACTATGTTTATTCTTTTGGTCAGTCGTTCTCATTCATTCTTTCAATATGTTCAAACCACCTCAAGGCACAATTTTTAATTTTTTATTTATTAATTTCAATTAACGGCTTTAACATGATAATACATACAAAAGCAAATTATATTAATAAACGGAACTATGTAAAAAATATATTAAATGAATAAAACAAATGAAACAATAAACAATAATAAACATGTAAAAACTTATTTAAAAAGCAAATAGAAAAAAAAAGAAAATTCAAATCCCAAATAAAACAGAGAAAAAAGGAGTTCCTTTCAAATACCACGAAGTTCATTCAAAGATGCGAAAAAAAAAATAATCACGAAGGAAATAGTCATTTTGCACCAATAAAAAATGATAATATCCATATCATATCCTAAGATTAAAAATTCAAAATATTTATGATCAAAAATTTTGATTCAGTTAATAATAAAAAAATAAAGACATTAAAAATAAATAGCGACTGAGTACGTCGTACCTACGTATTTTTTTCTAAAATATTTGAACAATGTGAAATTGGTAATGTATCGTTAATAATTTGATAAGGACACGATAAGACCAAGTAATAGGACATGGGGATGTTTGGGAACTAATTTTGTAGAAAAAAGTGAACGAAAATCTACACCAGACATGTTTTAATTTGTCTTGAAAAGTGGAAAAGCACAGTTTTAACTCCAAAAAAGCATGCGTTATAAACTAGTTTATAACGTTCACAGTTTCAACTCCATAAATGGGTACGTTATAATCTTGTTAATAACGTTCACAGTTTCAACACCAAAAATGCATGCGCTATAAACTAGTTTATAACGTTCACAGTTTCAAAACCAAAAATGCGTGCGTTATAAACTTGTTATTAACGTTCACAGTTTCAACACCAAAAATGCGTGCGTTATAAACTAGTTTATATGTTTATAGTTTATTATGTTTATTTTATATATTTTACGGAATATCTTACGGAATGCAACTTGTTTAAATCCAATTAATATCCTTTTACGTAATACCTATAATGTGTGTTTTTACTCCTCACTAACCCAAAGGGATATAGTGAGGAGTTAAGATTTCGCAATTTTTAAGGGTATTTTTTTTATTGCTGATAATCAACTAGTATCATGCTGAGATTGTATTCTGGAAGTTACATCAGAATGTATATGTGTGTGTGTGCTATGTGATGTACGCTATGTAAGCATAACTGACGAACTTGCACCGATCAAGACCAAAGTTGTCCGAAAGCGAAGCACAGAAAATAGATGAGTATCGCGAAAAAAAGAAGGAAATGAGAAAGTTGGAGAGAATCTTTCGAAAAGTAAATACTCCTCTTAGCCGACAAGAATGGCGCACTTCGCAAAACACATACAGAGTGATTATCAAAAATAAAAAATCTGTATATTGGAAGGACAAAATAGAATCTGAGAAAGATGACCCCAAAAAACTATGGCACAACCTTAATAGTGTGAGAGAGAAGACCGTCTCCAATACAAAATCGTCACTAAGTGCTCAAGACTTTGCAGATTCCTTTTGTAAAAAAGTTGAAGATATCCGTAAGTCAATAAACACTTCTGACGTGATTCAAATCCCACAAGGACCACAAAGTGTAAAACCGGTATTAGACAAAATTAAATCAATCGATGAGTGTGAAGTGGCAAAAATGATCAAATCATGTCCTAATAAGCAATGTAAACTGGATCCGATTCCAACTTGGCTCTTGAAAGTCTGTGTAAATCAGTTGGCCCCTATGATAACTAGAATAATCAATCTCTCGACAGTTGATAATCTTAATGTCCCGGAATACTTAAAGTCTTCTATCATAACACCCATCATTAAGAAGGAAAACCTAAATCCGGAAGACGCTGGAAATTACAGGCCAATCTCGAACTTACCAGTACTTTCAAAATTACTTGAACGAGTAGTTGTGAATCAGATGACGCCAATACCTAAAAGAACACGATTTGTTTCCTAAAAAGCAATCAGCGTACAGACAACATCATTCGACTGAACCTGTACTTATGGGAATTCTTTCCGATCGAAATACAGAAATCGAATCTGGTAAAATTGCATTAATATCTGTTTTAGACATGAGTGCTGCTTTTGACACCGTTGATCATGAAACTTTACTTCTTATCCTGGAACACGGATATGGGATCTGTGGGAACTTTTTGAATTGGATGAAATCATACCTATCAGAAAGGCGCCAATCAGTCTGGGTAGAAAATAAATCATCTTTGTCAGATAATATTAAATTTGGGGTGCCACAAGGATCATTTTTGGGTCCCATTCTTTTCATCCTGTACATCAAAATTCTTGACGATATAATTGACAAGGAAGGGTTTGATTCTTACGCATATGCTGACGATTGCCTTATTCTTAAATTTTGCACTGCTGAAAGCAGGGATAGTCTTAAGGAAGATACTGTTAGATGCATTGAAAAAGTTGCCGCATGGATGTCGCTCTATAAACTTAAACTGAACCCAACAAAAACAGAATTTATGTGGGTAGCTTCATCACGGCGACAACACCTAATTGAAAATGCTCCTATCAACATCAACGAAGAAGCACTTGCACCATCAAAAAATGTTAAATTCCTGGGCGTTCACTTGGACAATAAACTATCACTCGACCTGCATATTTCTAAAACTGTTAGCTCATGTTTCTTCCATCTGAGGCAGCTTAAAGGTATCCCCGAAGCTTGCCCAAAAATGAGGCAAAGACACTAATTAACGCATTTGTTGTGTCTAGGTTGGATTACTGTAACGCTATACATATATGCTGGTCTGCCCAAGTGTCAACTTAACAGATTACAACTGGTGTTTAACGCAGCTGCGAGGCTTATCTATGGGGCTGACAAAAGATGCCACATAACGCCTCTCCTTAACGAGCTGCACTGGTTGAGATGCCCAGAGCGAATAGACTATAAAGTGTGCTTGATGGTCTTCAAAGCTCTGCATGACTTGGCTCCGCACTACATTCAAGAACTATGTCAAAGGAATACACCATCACAAAGACGTTTAACATTGAGATCATCAGAATCACAAAGTATAAATTATTTAAGGGAATTGGATAGAGCCAATAAAGCGGCCTACTATGATCGTGGTTTTAGTGTAAACGGACCCATTAAGTGGAATAAATTGCCTTCTGACGTACGTGGAGCGCAGAGTCTTGGGACTTTCAGTGAATTACTTAAGACTTCTTTGTTTCGCAGAGCCAACAACTAAGTGAGAGCGCCCTTGGAATGGTCTTGATATCATAAAACGGCGCTATATAAATTTGATTATTATTATTATTATTAAGGCGTGTTTATTTTACTTTATCAGTTACAGACTGAAGTACTCATTCGATTCTTTTCAACTTTTGCAAATATGTATAACTTATAGTTTTGACCCCGTTAGATTTTGAAGGATATGTGAATAGTGCTTCTCAATTTATCTGTCAAATATTTCAAAGTGACCCCAATCTCAGGAAACTTAAAATTTGATTTTTTTTCAAATTGGTAAAAAGGCACATCACTCTCATAAAATGGCATTGAAGAAGAGTTATTAAATTTTCATAATAAAATATTTAAATAAAAAATAGTGTAACAAGCATTTATGCCTAATTAAGGGAACGCAAGAAGATGTATTATGTAGGTACTTGTTTAACAAGGACATATTCATTTTTACTTAAAAAAAATCTATTTCATGAAAATGCTGAATATTTTCCAATTAAAATTTAATACTTTATTGAATGACTTGTTAGTGAGAAGTTTAGCGTTGGCTACAAACCACTCGTTTTTATCACAGAACGAATCATTTCAGAACCCTTTCGGTCAACCTCGAATTTAAACGAATTCCTTTATTGATGTATAGTATATATAAGAATTTCCCTTGCTTAACAAAACCCATTACAGAGGTACAATGCAGTCACAAAGCTGAGCCGATCCAAGGTCACCCTCAGCCCCGTTCTGAAAAGCCACCAAATTTGTATAACTAAACAATTTGAATTAACGAAATTACCAACAATACATTCGGAAGAATATAAAGTACTACAAAAGAGACCAAACTTACTTTCAACAACACAAAATTCGGATATAAATGAAGGCAATTAATTTTGTGCTGTGTTGTATTCTGTATTCAATGAATTTGTGTATTTTGAAACTGTATTTCTAAGCCGTCTTTAACTGTTCTTAGTTTAATTTTTAGCTAATGGAAAATAAATATTATCTTTCGTATGTGTTAACACGTTATGTGGTTGAAGAAAATCTGTCTATATCACTAAAGACACTTGGAGACTACTATATGGAAAATAATCTCAAACCAAACCCAGGAAAGACACAACTTTGTGCTTTTCACCTGAGAAATAGAGATGCCTCCAGAGAGTTGAACGTGAAATGGATGGGAGAAACAGTGAAACACTGCAATAAGCCAAAATATCTAAGGGGGTTGCCTTAGATAGAGCACTGACATATAAGGAGCACTGTATGAACACAAAGCAGAAAGTATGTGCAAGAAACAACATTATACGAAAACTGACAGGGACTACATGGGGGGCAAGACCGTCGATACTTAGAGCTTCAGCGCAGGGTTTGTGTCTGTCTGCTGCGAAATCTGCTCACTCAAAACAAGTGGACATAGCAATCAATGAAATGGCACGAACAATATCAGGATGCTTAAAGCCAACACCAACTGGGAAATTATATCCAACTGTCGGAATCGCTCCACCCCACACTCGACAAACAAACTCATGATCGTAGGCACCCTCTATATCACCACCAACCAACAGCCTCACGTTTGAAATCCAGAAATGGCTTCATTAAAAGCACCTCCCCGATTGAAAATTCACAAAAAAGGAGAGAGGATTTGTGGAAACAGGACCTTGGAGCGGGGCTGTGGATGCATCCACGTGAGGGTATCCCAATAGGAGAAGACCTTCCCTACTGTATATGGACTACCCTCAACAGATTAAGGGTCGATGTCACACGATGTAGAGTGAACCTCGCAAGGTGGGGGTACCTCTCTGAAGATGACACTCTATGTGACTGCGGCGTAACCCAGGATGAGAGTCACCTTCTAATATGTCCACTTATGGGGGAAGAATGCACCCCTGGTGACATAATTATGGCAAACGACAAGGCGATAGCAGTCGCCGCATATTGGAGTGGCAGGGTTTGAACCAGCCGGACACGTAAAGTAAGTAAGTATGTGTTAACAGAATGTAGATCAATTTTAAAATTAACAAAAATATATGTATATCGCGAACGTCAAGCCAGAAGGGCGTACAAACGAAATGACTTCTTTACAGGAGAGACAAAAAACTATTTATTTCTGTAACGGTTCAATTATTTATCAATTTAGAGTTTTTTTGGAAAATTTTGCAAAAACGAAGCCTCATTGAGGATTATTACCTAAGTTAGTGAATTTCTTATATATTTTGCACAAACGCCCCTCTGGCTCGCTAATGTTTCTAGATGTGGACTCGATTTTTGCATAGAAAATTCATTATTATTGTGGGGCTTAAAAACAATTATTTTAAAAGCTACGAATCATAGAGAAAAAAATATGAATCTTAATAATGAGACGTATTTAAACGTTTTGATAGCGAAATTGGGAAAATTAGTCTAAATTTTCTGCCATTTTTAATGTTTGTAGGTACGCTCTTCTGGCTTGGCAGGTTTCTATGGCAACATCAATGTTTTTGAAAGGTCGTACGTATCATATTATTTTCTTTTTTCAATCATTTTATTTCAGATATATTTCTTTAAAAATATCTGTTTAATGTACGGAGTTTGCAGATTCTTCCATCTGATTCGATAATATTTCACATTTCATACGCCCTTCTGGCTCGACAAATTCACCTATGTTATAACATACGCCCAAAATTATTTTTTGAAATATCTCGAAAAATACGAAAGTGATTTTTTTAAAGATAATAATAATAATAAGTCATTTGTAGAGCGCCGTTTAATGATTCGAGATCATACCAAGGGCGCTGATAGTCTAATGTTGTGTTGCTCTTTGAAACAAAGCTGTTTTTATTCCTTTAGTGAAAGTTCTCTTGCTTTGAGCACTGCGGACATCTAGAGGAGGTGAATTCCACTTAATAGGACCACTCACACTAAAGCATCGGTCATAGTAAGCCGCTTTGTTGACTCTGTCCAACTCCTTCAAGGAATTGTTACTCTGTGATCCAGACGACCTGAGTGTGAGATGCCTCCCAGAGAGATCTCTTCTCTGACACAGCTCTTGTATATATTTTGGTGCCAGGTTGTTCAAAGCATTATATACTGTCAAACAAATTTTGTAATCAATTCGCTCTGGACACTTCAACCAGTGTAATTCGTTTAGTAGTGGAGCTATGTGACATCGTTTTTCTGCACCGAAAATAAGTCTTGCCGCTGTTAAATACCATCTGTAGTCTATCGAGCTGATACCGAGCAGTAATCAAGCCGAGACACAACGAATGAATTTACAAGTGTTTTAGTCTCATTCTTGGGTAAATTTCGAAGAATGTTCAGTTGTCTGAGTTGAAAAAAATATGAACTGACCGTTTTTGAGATTTGAAGGTCAAGTGACAACTTATTGTCCAAGTGAATACCCAAGAATTTGACACTTGTAGCTGACACGAGTGTTTCTCCGTTGATGTTGATAGGAGTACTCTCAATGAGGTGCTGTCGCCGTGGTGAAGCTACCCACATAAACTCTGGTGGTGAAAAAGATGGTGGTTATAATAAAGTATCGTTTGGCATAAAAAACGAAAAATTGCATTTTTGCGGATACTCCAATCTGGCTTGACGCCCGCGATATAATATAAACTTATACAAAAAATATGTATAAAAAAATTTATAAAAAAAATGTATAAATATTTATAAAACCCAGTGTTTTTACACAGATTCTATTTATTACTACCGTACTCCGTTTAACCGAGGTGTGTCGGAATTATCATGGTCTAAATGAAACTACACTTGACAAGACTAAACCATCACGTGTGGATGGAGTAACAGTGATTATACGATATTGTAAAATATTTGAAAAATGGACCCACCCACATTGATGTGATCAAGATCTCTAAAACCATATATACATATATTCGATGCAATTTGTTTGTTCAAGGTTTTCGCCGTGGAGGGGAGTGGTTTGCACATAGTATATCAACATATTAAACATATTATATCAACATATTACACATTTTATATTTTGCACATATTATATCAACAGTAGGAACTTCATGGGGTAGCAGAGCGACAACATTGCGCACGTCAGCAATGGCGTTAGTATATAGCTCAGCAGAATACTGTTCTCCGATATGGGGAAGGAGTGCTCACTGTGGCAAGATTGATGTCGAGCTAAACAAGACAATGAGGACTATAACATGTACCATAAAATCGACCCCAACTCAATGGTTGCCGGTACTGTCTAATATTGCTCCACCAGATCTCCGTAGAGCCCATTCCACAGTCAGAGAAATAAAAAAACATCAGGAAAAAATCCCAACTGCCAGTATTTAATGATATTTTTCACCCACCCGAGAAAAGATTAAAATCCCGAAAACCCATATGGACAGTGGAGGGAGATGGTTTTAATTTAGAAGGTATCTGGAGAGAAAGATGGGCTACAGAAAATACTGAAAATAAACATTTAATAGTACCTAGACCCTGAAACTCGAGTACCTGGTTTCGACCTGCCATGCACGGAGGGTTTGGGTACAGCAAAACAGAGTGAGGACAGAACAAGGCTGCTGTAATTACTTACTCTGGAGGTGGGGAAAAAGAGATAATCCTGACTGTGAGTGTGGAGCTGACCAGTCTGTGAAACACGTGGTCCAAGAGTGCCAGCTATAGGAATTTAACGGAAGCCTCCAAGATATACATGAGGCGAAACCAGAGGCGGTGGACTGGCTCTCAGCACTGGAACCAAGACTTTAATCTGATACACCACATGAAAAGTAAAGTAAGTATTATATCAACTAAGAAAAAATACACGAATTTGCGATGTGCGTGCTAAAGTTGTTTTCTGATAATTATATTACCTATTCAATTTAATGTATACCGAACATAAATTAAATGTCTTAAGAATATTCACAGCGAAGAATTTCTATTATTATGCTATCAAAAGTATTTATATGTATGTAAGTATATAGTAAGTAAGTTAATGGAATATAAAGATATTGTCGTGGATTCTTACGTAGGTAGGTTGAAACTTGAGGGTAACATTTTAATTAAATTTGAAAATTCCCCTGTGGACAAATTCAACAAACAAGATGTAAAATTATTCCGGATGGAAGAATTCATATTGCATAAGTTACTAACCGAAAAATTGTTTTTTTTTTGTATTAGGTATATATATATCTAAGGGTATATAGTTAATATTTTGAAAATCCAAAAGAACAAGGTCGTTAATAAATGTCGAAGAAATTATGTATATAAAATAAATATATTTAAATATAATATACCTACTCCGTTTCATATTCCAATAGCATAAAACGAAAAATTGTTTTCGTCATTTAATTTAATTGCTAATAATCTTTTGTTGCTGGCAGTTATAAGAAATTAAAAAGTATGTTCGATTAGGTTAGGTTAGATTTTTTTAAGGAAGTTTAACATCCTGCTTTGAATTAGAAAGTTTTTCGGGATAAGGTTGATTAGATTATTTTATAAAGAATGATGTCGCTGTGTGAGGTTTGTTAATTAGGTTTTGTGAGGTTTTTCAAGGTTAGGATAGGTTACGTTCTGTATACTTTACAAAGCGCAAATACGTCCAATTATTGAATATGGCAATCACCTCTGGAGTGGCGCCCCCCAATACCTACTGAATACCCTCGACGCTGTCCAAAGGCGTGCTATACGTCTGATTGATGATCCATCACTGACTGATGGATTGCAATCACAAGAACACAGACGCAGAGTCGGTATTTTAAGTTTATTCTATAGATACTACCACGGGAATTGCTCAGAAGAACTTGCATCTTTGATGTCTCCTCCACCCACTCGCAACAGAGTCACTCGCTTCACTCAATCGCAGCACCCATTCACAGTGGACCTTCAACATATACGAACAAGTCGCTTCTCGAACTCCTTTATTAATACAGCAGCCCGACTGTGGAACGATCTTCCGAATTCTGTGTTTCCACCTTCGTACAACCCGGGTCTTTTTAAAATCCGAATTAATAAACTCTTTTCTAGATTGCAAACCCCTCCCGACGCTACGTAGTGCTCTTCTTCGGAAGAGTAAAATGGACCCAAATCCTAATAGCTGGCGTCCCCTACGTAGACATGTTAAAAAAAAAAAACGTTAGGTGAAATTTGTTGATAATGTGATAGTATTTAGATGGGTCGATGGCAGAGCGGTTAGCGCGCTGGGCGGATAAGGCTGATTTGATTATTTTATAAAGAATGATGTCGCTGTGTGAGGTTTGTTAATTAGGTTTTGTGAGGTTTGTCAAGGTTTGGTTAGGTTACGTTAGGTGAAATTTGTTGATAAGGTGATAGTATTTAGATGGGTCGATGGCAGAGCGGTTAGCGTGCTGGGCGGATAAGGTTGATTAGATTATTTTATAAAGAATGATGTCGCTGTGTGAGGTTTGTTAATTAGGTTTTGTGAGGTTTTTCAAGGTTAGGTTAGGTTACGTTAGGTGAAATTTGTTGATAAGGTGATAGTATTTCGATGGGTCGATGGCAGAGCGGTTAGGTTTCACTTGCTTGTAAAATTGACCCTTTTTCTTTCCATCTTTAATAAATAAACAACTTATTCTTATTTTGACTTGGTTTCACTTGGTTGTATAATTGTCTCTTTTTCTTTTCATCTTCAGCCCACTTTATTATTTGTAAGTTATTTTGTACCTTCTCACTTAGGTTTTCTGATAATTCGATTCACATGAGACCTTCAAAGCATTACGGGACGATACGTACGCCCATTAGCCTGGATTCTAGGTTGTACAAGTTCAAATATCGCAAGATCCAATTACTTGAGTAAGTTCTTGGCTTTTTTCCCTCTCGAATTCCCCTGTCCTTAATTTCTTTAGCCTTCACTTTATATAAATATAAAAGTTTTTTTTATGTACATCACTTAATTTTGTATACAATTACCCTTTAAACTTTAAAGAATTACGCGGAACTTTTTGCTTTGAAGAAATTAGTATCTGGAAGTTAACATTAAACAACTTTTTAATATTAAAAAAAATATGTTTTGTAAGTAAATAGGTATTTCTTTAATTCTAAGAATAAAAATCGATTTTGCACCAAAATACTGAAAATACATATTTTGTTTTATCAAAATTGAGTAGTATCCTTTCGCGGGAGATATCTTCATAACCTTCATTTCCAATCAAACTAATCCTCTACGAATATTATTCTACAAATTTTCAATATCTCAATAGACATGAAGTTGGAATATGATCAAGGAAATTTATTTTAATAAATAATATAATTAGAACTTTCAAAATTAGAATATATGTCGGGAGAAGCCAATTTGGGGGTATAAGTTTTATCTATTTAATTAGTGAAGAAAGGGGGGTATAGTGTTTATTACTTAATATAAGAAGGAATATATTGCAAAGGTGCGTGTTCAAAAGGATTCAATTTGATTTTAAATGTATAGGTACCTCCAAGTATGATATTGTTTATGTCAGTTAATTGAATAATTGATAAGATATATGTTATAGTAATGAAGGGTTTCAATCAAAGAACTACTTACATGATCAACTCTGGTTTATTCGAAATAAATGAAATTACAATAAAAATAATAACTTTATTTGTGATGTCGTGGGTCGGAACTAATAGATACAAATTAAACGCGACTCTAGTATATTGAACGATCAACACATGAATAAAAATCTGTCGATCAGCTCGTATCAACTACGGTGGGCTATGGTTCGTTGATCCTCGTCAATCTTCGGGAACAATCGAGAATCCCGGGCCATACATGTTGCAGCCGACAAGGCGCTCCCACACTTAAACATAACCAAAAATTCTTATTCTAACGATATGCTTTTCACGAAGGTCATCGATATGTAATAAAATTTGATTAGTAAACTTAAACAAATAATTTTTAGTAACATTTAAATTACAGAATATTAATATATGGTTTTTATTGTTTTAAGTTGAACTTTTTCTCTATTTTCAATAAAAAATATGTTTTTTATTTTCCATTATGTTTACATATTCAAATAACAAAAAAGTAACTATATTTAAAAAAGACTTATTATAAATATACTATGTACAATTGTTACAATTTGGAAATTAACTGCCTCACTAGACGAGTCTTTTGTGAGGCAGTATTTTTTCAATTTGGTCTAAGGTTACATGTTATGGAATGCAAAAGAATTTACAAAAATAATTAAACATAAACAAAATAAAAATGGTCAGAAAAATATACAGTGACCTCTCAGTTATTCGAACCTATGAAATTGTAGTGGAAATGATGAATGGCACCAAACTATGTTAGAGATTCTCCAGTTATGAAAGCAGAGAGTAGTGAATTATGTTATGAATATAAGCAGATTGCTTTTCAGCCAGTCTGTTACCAGTTTTTTGATGATTGTTCCGTCGCGTGAGAAATTGTGTTTCGATATTATAATCAATGAGTATGAATATTATATATATATATGTAAGGTTAGTCCTTTTAAATTAATATGATTATTATGAATCATTAAATTTCTTATTTCAATACAAAAAAACAACGACATTATTATGTAATAACGTAGTTACAAGGTTGTGTAAACAATTTTCCAATTACCGAAATATAACGTGTGATAACATAATAAGGGCGTTAAATTAATGTATCGTGAAAAAATCTAGTCTAACATTAATAGTAGTCAACGATTTTTGTGGATTATTCGGTGTTGAACGACAAGCAAATTTGACCCGTGCGCAAAATGGCATTAAGGACTATTATCGTTTTGCTGTCTTTTGTCGGAACAAATTGTACAACAGCGTTCTGCGTGGGATGTTCGGTGTTGTGTTACAAGGGATTATGACCTATACGCGAAGAAAAATTACGCAGTATTACGGATTGACAGTCGTTTGTTATGACGAACAGTTTTTTGTGGATTATTCGATGTTGCACAACAAACGAATATGGTCCGTTCGCGTTTTTAAAAAAAAGGGAATATTTTCGTCGAGCCGTCGTTTATTAGGAAATATTTCCTGTGGATTATTCGGTGTTGCGTTACAAACGAATATGGTCCGTACGCGTTTGAAAATTAAGGATTATTTTCATTCGGCAGTAATTTTTTGGGTGTAAGTATTTTTGACGGTGTCTTGACGCAAACGACGGCAGTGTCGATTACACCAACGCGAAATGGGGAACAAGTTTAATTATGCGGTTGGAAAATTTAATTTTCTGTACGCAATTTGTCAAAGGCAGTTCTTTGATGATATTAAAATGTCGAAACCCACCGAGATACATACAAAATTGTTTTTTGTTTCTACAATTTTATATAATTTTCATTATTTGTCAGATGTGTGTATTGTTTTTTTTTTCGACGTCAGACGTCCAATTTCATCACATACTTTAATGCCTTTAGACAAACTTTTTTACGCCAAACTCTCGTGAAACACGTACCATCACATCATGTCCCGCCCAAGAAAGGTCACAAAGAACCCAAAGCTTTACGTTTCTCACGTAAACGTGAAATTCAAGATTTTATATTTAAAAAACAAAGCGGGTTGTACAGTGGTGTACTTAGTGGATTGATTTTCATGCTGGCGTCATTAGCTCGATTCTCAGCATGGGAGAAATTTATTTCAAACTTTTTCTCGTGCAGTTATTACATCTCTGGACTTTGTATCTTATGCAAGGTGCAGATAATTTTTTTATATAATGCAACTGGCTAACGCGGGTCACAAAAAATACAATATTTTTAATATTTTCTTTATTTATTTGTTTGTAGTGTTTGTAGTTTATTTATTCGTAGTACCTTCTTACATTTTAACAATTTTATTCTTAATTTTGTCTAAAACTAAAATTTGTTGTTTTCATTCGTCAGGTATCAAAATATTCGTGATATGTCTTGTACTGTTTTAACTCCTCACTTGTCCTAGGGGATATAGTGGGGAGTTGTGATTTCGCAATTTTAAGGTTATTTTTTATTGCAGATTATCAACTTGTATCATGCTGAGATTGTATTCTGAAAGTTTCATTACAATATATCTGTGTGTGTGTGCTATGTTCTGTGTTCTATATAAGGCGTGTTTAGTTTACTTTATCGGTTACAGACTGAAGTACTCATTCGATTCTTTTCAAATTTTTAAGAGCTCAAGTTGTGATGTGACGTATGCAATGTATACCTAATAATAATTGGAATAAATCCCATTTGTTTATCGAATAACTTTTAATCCAATCTGATTAATTTCTATGTATTATAACTTCGTCAAACTCGCTTTCTATTTTCAAGAAACGTCTAAAGCAGGGATATATCTCCGAAAACACCTGATCCCTCTCCTTTTCCTTCCTTCCCTTTGCTACATAATATTTACTAAAGAAGGAATATTTATCCCTAAACACCCGATCTCAATTTCCTCTTCTTGTTCTTTCCCAATCCTTCTTTTTTTTGCTTTGATGTATATTTTATTTGTTATTTTTTAGCTTTCTTTTTTTTTTGATGTACCTACATACATAATTCTGTCATTCTATTATCTGGGGGGCAAGTCTGGTCCGATCGGCGTAATCAAAACCCTAGTTATTACCCATCTTCTTCTTCTTCATCTTCTTCAGCCCTCTGTCCTCCACTGCTGGATATAGGCCTCTTCCATATTCTTTCACTTCCTTCTATCGGTTGCTGCTTGCAGCCAATTTCTACCCCCCAGAGCGGCTATGTCGTCAGACCATCTTTTTTGAGGTCTTTCGACGCCTCTTGTACTTTCCCAAGGTCTCCATCTCAATATTTTAGGGTGATTACCCATATCATGGATACAATTACCATATGGAGTTCTATGACATCTAAAGATGTTATTGAACTCCATATAATAATTATATCCATGATGTGGGTAATCGTGAGGGTTTTAATTTCGCCAGTTGCTTGGAAGAAATTGCCTAGGCAATAATCCAGCATGTGAGCATTATATTTGTTTACATTATATACAAAAAGTAAATAAATAAATTTCAAATTCAGTCTGATTTGCTTATTGTTTTTATTGAAATAGAAAGTATTGGTATATAATTACTAAATGTTCTTAGAAAATTGGAGTCTTCAAGTACTGGCAATAGATTTGATCAAATATTCGGCCTTAAAGAAATGATAGACAAAAGTTCTCGTAATAAACTTATTTGTTTATATTCCTCGGCGAGTCTCTGGGGAGTTTTCCCAATATCTTTTATTATTTCCAAGAGAGACGAGAATCGGAGAAAAGTACAGAGAAGAAAGGAGGATGATAGTCAATCATTTTCTCGAGTCTTGCGTTTTATATATTTTAGTAACAGTTTATATATAACTTTTGACATTAAATTTTCGGAGGCACATGCGAAGGGCGAAGAAAAAGAGATTTTTTTCGGAAGTATCGAGAGAAATGATACACATATTATTATTTTTCTACCCCAAATAAAAACTCTTTAACCGTCAAAAATAATGATATTGTAAGAATGTAATATACATAGAAGATATTCACACCTACGCTTGAAATAAAACGAGTAGGTTGCGGCAAACTCTCCAATACATAGTAAGTATACATTTTTCTTCTTGAAAGGTTGACAAACCCTAAATGCATTTTTATGAAGTTTATTTCTAATAGAATCTTAAACATTCTTCATAGAAATATGCAATTTCTTTCAAATTGATATAACGGACAATAGAACGATGTATGACAGGGTAAGAAATGAGAACATAAGGAAAGAATGTAAGATGAAGAAAGATATCATTAATAGAATGAAAGTGAACACACTGAGATGGTTTGGCCACATGGGTAGAATGAATGAGGAACGCCTGACGAAGAAAATATACAATGCGGATAGGAATGGATTGAGAGGCCGGGGCCGCCCAAGAAAGGGATGGCACGACCATGTGAACGATATTCTGAAAGACGGAAATGTTAGAAGCATGTACAATAGACGAACATGTATGAGACGATGCATGAATGTTGACGAGGCGATGAATGTGTGCCAGGATAGAAAGATATGGCGTTCGGTTCTCTCTGCCTACCCCGTAAGGGACATGGCGTGATGGTATGTATGTATGTATGTATATGGATCAAAAATAATTTTCTTTAAAAGTTGACAATTTTATTTATTTATTTTTATTTAAACACTTTATTTTACATTACTTAATAGCTAGTACAAATGGCGGACTTATTGCCTAATGGCAATTTCTTCCAGACAACCATGTGTGGCAGTTATGAGACAAAATGGTACATGTACAAAAAAGAAAATACATAAAACCATAAACATATGTATTACATTTAAACACAAGAAAGTAAGAAGAATAAAAATATGTACATCAATGTAAATTTAACAAATCATAGATAAAACCTGTTACAACAATATGGGAGGGAAGGGAAAAAAAAGGAGGGGACAATCTTTGATTGCATTTTGAAGAGTGTATTTTTATTGTATCAAAAGTTCAAAAAATATTAAAAAATCGCTATTTTCCCGACCGTGAGAGCTTTTGAAAATTTTGAGAGATGAAATCACAGAGAAGAAATTAACGGAAATCTATGGAAAACTAATCAGCTCTAGGTCCATACACATTACACATATGATGCAAATATGAAGTCGATTGGACAAATAGTTTGGGCTGTACAGAGGACACTAAAAGGAAAATTTAAAATAGTGAAATCATGACTCTCCACTATGCCATAGTAGCAGAGAGAAAAAAGTCTATAATGGTACCATTTTTTTGTCAGTAGATAAACCAAGTATTTCAAGAATAAGAAAACCAGGACGAGAAATTACAGTTCACATGGAAAATAGTATTTTTAAAAATAACATCAAGCAAAATGTTATCAATCATATTTTTCTTTTGTACGAACGCTGGATTCAATTTCAAAGAATTCTTTTCACTCTGGTAGATTTTATTATAAAAATATATTGTTATATTATTTTATAGATTTCAAAAAAGCAACATACCATTAATGAGCCATACTGTAGGTTTTTTGGTTACATAGGTTTTTTTTTGACTTAGGCCCGAATGCAGAGTCCGACCTAGACACTTAATTCTAAATACTAACCATGTTTTCATTCCACAATGGCTCACTTAAGTTAAGATTACGTGGCTTCCTAACTGGAGGATGCTACGAAGTTTTTGTATGAGAATTGCATTGCAGAGACATTGCGCGTTGGCGTGTACTAACATTTGCGAACTGTCAAAAAGTAAGGTTGATAGCGAGGAACCTTACGAGTGTTTTAATACTAAAATACGAGATGTTTTCTATGGATGATGATTTAAGCAACTTCGTCAAATATGTTTTTGGTAATTTTGTAAAATCAAATACCAAACAGAGTATTCAGCGATCTTTACGAGATGCCAAAAATTCGCTTGGATTTTAGAAAAATCGTGACATCGAGCTGTCAGTGTGAGCTTGGTTACATGTGTTTGTGATGTTATGTAAAAAAAACATTTTAAACATCAGTATAAACCCATAGAAAACTATCCATCTCTTTTCTTCATATGCAATAATGAAAAACGTTACGCCATCGACCTTAAGTTTGGCGTAGTATTTAGTATTTAATTAGTGACGTCTCTGCAATGCAATTGCTAACTTAAGATCAATAAATACTCCAGGAGGTTAGGAGTTAGTATTTAGGTACCTAGGACTCTGTATTGGGGTCTTAGTGTATCAGCGGTCTAACTTTTCATTGTGATATACGTATTCATTTTTCATACGAATTTGTTGACAAAGGTAGATATATCAGCAGTGATCTTTTATCAATTAAGATCCTGCTCAGTTTTTCCTTCAAATAAAGAAAAAATGGTAGAGAAATAATAAACAAGACACTGTATAATACTTCCCAGAAAAAAGTTCTCTCATAATGGGTTCTAGGCATCGATGGATACAAAATACGAAATTTGTAAAAAAAATGTATTTGGTTAAATGGGTCGATGGCAGAGCTGATAGCACGCTGGGCAAGTAATCCAGATGTCGTGAGTTCGAATCTTGCCTCGACCGATTTCTTTCACATATAACACAAGCATTTATGCTTAATTTAGGGAATGTAGGAAGTTGTATGTGTACTTGTTGAACAAGGACACATTATAACAATAAAACAATAATCGGCTTTGGTTTCTTCTGTACCTAATAAATTATTGACACTTACACGTACATTATTTTTTGTAGTAATTAGATGTCGGTTACTGGGTGACAATCTGCAGGGTGTGTATTTGATAAAGAAATTTATTAAAAAAACTGCCCGCTGTGATGTTAAATAAAAAATCAAAATTTATGCGGATAATATTGAAAAAATAACGTTTACTGTCTAAAATTCAATAAACTCTATTAATGTATCAATTTGGATTATTCAATCAGAGAAAACTTCATCTGTTACAATGTCTCAAGACCATCCACAAAAAACAGATATTTTCACAAAATCGCACCAGTGACCGCCTTAAAAATGTATATAAAATTCCTAACTGCAATTAGTGTTTGCTGCAAATATATTCAATGTTTGTAGCTCCCAGATAATGCAATATGTTACCAATGTTTCGTCAATCGTCTCATGTCATGGCTTATTGATAATGAGAACAAACAGTTTTTTTTCTTTTTTAGTACTCATATTTTTTTTATTAATGGTTTAATTATTTTTATATTTAATTTAGTATCTTTGATGTTAATTTTTTTGTAGTATTAGTATAATGTATTTATATTCCATTTACTTTTATGTCTATATATTCCACTACTTTTTATGTATTATGCTTTGTCATTGTTTTGTTTGTATGTTTGTATATTTTATAAAGATGTAATAAAAGTATAATTTCTAGCGTCTAGTAAAAATAAAAATATAATAGAAAAAAGAACAAATTAACTCAGTAGGACTTTAATAAAAAAAAAATAAGAATATTATCCAATATCCACCAAAGAACACAAAAAACAAAAAATACTATTAATTTAAAAGATTTTTTTTGTGTATTAAACAGTTAGAAGACGGAAAGCGGCAAGACTAGATGCCTCCTTCACACATTCTGGAAAATCATTATACGATTAAAAACATTTGCAATAAATACTATTTTGTGTACCTGCCATATATATATATTTTTTTTGCAAATAAGTATTTTTTTTAAATTTATAAATAAAAATTATTTGGTGTTTTGTTGTCAACAACTATAACTGCTTAAAATTATATATTTAATTCGGTTGAATCGGTTGCATTGTATAATTTATAACTTTTTACTCCCCGTTGTAAAGCTTACACATAAATAGTACACTTGAAAATTAGTTTATGTGGGGAATTAAAAATACTATTTTTCACTCATTTAGCCATCTTCAAATATAGTTTACTTCTAATTCTGCCCAATAAACCAACCAATATCACATTTTTCTTAGTAATTTCTTCGTAGTGTTATATATTGCGTCATCAACTTCCTCAATGTCCTCGTTATGAATCTCTAGTGTTTAGTGATTATTTATCAGTGAATATATACAAATGATCATAAAAAAAACATGTATTATCAGATACATGTAACACGAAACCAACACTTTTGATTTAAATTTCATTTAGGCATACCCAAATACAGGCCTTGTGGTATTTTTGGAAGTATACCTATACATATATGTATATGTATGTAAGTATCTGTGTGTTTCTGTAAATATGTATAATATACTCATGGTACTAAAAAAATATGTACATGCGACCCGTTTAAAAGAGTTTTTTCTGAATTTTGAACTTCCAGGAAGATTACGACTTTGCAACGTTAATTTTTTGACATTGTACAACTCCGCTCTGCCAAAAACATCAAAGATACGTACGATGTTTAATATTAACGATAAGTGTATTTATCTCGATATCTGGACCACGGGAACATCCCCGAGTCTCATGTTTATATGTATATCATTGAGTATTTCTCTTTCCGCCATACATTAGACATATTTTCATATTTATTTTCTAGCGTAACTTAATTCAATTGCTTTTGCCTCTGAGAAATTTTCATCTGGTGAAAAGGTTTTCCAAGCGCTGGTACCACACCAGCAATAGGTATTCGTATAATAATATCTTAGTAGGAAGACGTTCCAAACGGCTTTAATAAGGATCTTGCTGTTAAAAGTGGTTTCAATTTTCAGTAAGGAATGGTTGCTCTTATTCAGAATTTAGTATTAGTAAACCTCGCTGGGAATAAACACTCGTTTGAAACACGTCTCGGGGTGTTGAGCTGCGAGACAAAAAACACGATACAAAATTACAATTTTCCAGAGTATTAGTGTAAGTAATTTGAAGATTTTGGCCTTCGCGTTATTGTCGGTCGTGGAGAATCTGCTGAAATAATGACAGAATAATTTTAACGCAACGCGTTAAATACCAAACCTATGCAGAATTAATATTCGCAATAATAAAACCAGTGTCATTTTTTTATCTGTCGTATAAAAATGTTTTTTGAATAATCTTGTAGCTGAATAAACGAAAAAAGAACATGTATTTGTTATTATTAAGAATTTAATACTGGAGGGCGAGATAGACGGTCTCAGAGAGACTGGGAGGAGACAGATGTCCTGGCTGCATATCAGGGAACGCACGGGCTTCAGAACTATGGCAGCACAGGACAAAGAGGGATTCACCAGAGTGATCGTTAACATCGGAGGTTCCTGAAATGGCACCAAAAGAAAAAGAACAAGTACAAATCTTCAGGTTTTCACCTGCCTTAGCAAATGAGTAATTCATTTGCCTTTTGTGCTAGTGTCAATCGATTCGATTTGATTCTCGGGGAGTAAATATTTATTTGTAATATTTTTTTTACAACTCAAGTTTCTTTAGGCTGAAAAAATGGTAATTTCAAAAAAGCGACACTTGCTGCAAGGTAGCGTTCACTATCTTCTTTATTATAAACTGGATTTCTTAGAGTTAGATGAAATCATCATCAAGATTTTTTTGATAAGCTATCCAAAACATATTATCATCATCAATCATCAATCTCTACAACCCAATGCGAGCCTTAGCCTCCTCCAGCATTCCTAGCCATCTCCCTCTATCATAGCATGCACCTCATTGACTCATACACCAACAGCCTTCATCTGGCCATCGGAACTTTGGTATACCAACTTTAGAACTTTGTGTGCAGCATCCTCATTGGCACTCATTCTTTCCACGTGTCCTGCCCATCGCAGACTCCCTATTTTAATACCATTATAATGTTGGTGTCGTTATAAATATTGTAGATTTGGACGATGTGTCGTATTTTTCAAGCTTAGTTTACCTGCACAGGTCATATGTATACCTCCATGAAAAAATGTGATTGGTCCGGTCCATTCGCAAGAAAGTTGTATTAGAATTTCGTAAGCCTATAATTTTTAAAATATTTATCATATTTTGAATGGTGCGTGTCTTTTTTGTTCGTTTCCAGTATTGCTTCTAAAAGAGATTTAAGATAATTTGGCAAAAAAATATTATTTTAAGAGACCACAAGTATTTCTTGAATGTCGAAGCACGCTATGCGTTTTTTGTTTTGTTTTTTATGAAATATTCGGCTTGTTTTATTTTCTGGTTGTTGATTTGTGAGTTAATTTTGGATAAAAATATAAAAACGAAACATTCGAAATAATCTGATTTTGTTTATATTGTTAACAATTGATACATACTGTGATTACATCAGCTAAAAGAAAGAAAAGAAACGAGGAAATTAAGAATGAATGTATGAAAATGAGATATATCGTAAATAGAACGAAATTGAAAACATTGATATGATTTGGCCACATGGGAATAATTAACTATGAAAAAGTGTAGAAAGCGGATAAATTAAAATTAAAATTATAGCCAATTATGTAAACGATAAACTGAAAGACGGAATCATATGAAACTTGAACCATAGACGGACAGCCAAGCTAGAAAAATGTGGCGTTCGACTTCCTCATTCCACCCCGTTAGGAATACCTATGACGTTTTGGTTTGTATGTGGATGAACGTACATATTTTTAATTCTAATTAAAATTACTTTTTTCGAATCAGAAATATAAAAGTTAAATTTTCATAACATAATTAACCTCGGTTTAATGTTATCAAAATGCAAAAGAAAATCCTGCGTCGCGAACGAAGCCAGCTAGTATTTATTTTAATAATCAAAGCATTAAAAACACATCAGTAAAGTTTAGGCCGTTATCAAGAACGCAGCAACGTAAGGAGGTATTTTATAGAAGAAACTGTATTATCACAATAATGAGACCTCCCCGACACAGCCGTAAAGATCACAGAGGGATAACGCTCGTTCAATACAATGAAGATCTACCTACTCCTCCTCCTACAATTCCTGCTCCACGCACTCGACAAAATGTTTGTCCTGGACGCTTCTGCCGCCCTAATCACTCTGCAACACTCCACTATCGAGTGCGCTATCAAACCGGCTGAAGTTTGGTCACCAATTTCTTCTTCATTCTATGTATCAATTAACAAAACTGACTTTCTGCGCCTCGTATTTAAATTAAAAAAAAAATCTATTTCGTGCGATGGAAGAAGTTACTAATTACATATTTAAGTAAGTCATTTATAAAAAAAATGACAATGTTGCAAATCAGTGATAAGACACGCCTCACGTGACCACCTCTTCAAGTGTATCCGTTCTCCATTCGATTTCGCACTGTTATGGAGCGTCAGTTGTCATCCATAGTTTTGAAACCAGACGAACAACATACGTAGCTCATTCGTGGTCAAAACAATTAATAATAATTAATTATTTTATATGAGTGCATAATATTGTATTATAACAAATATCATCTTGTCAATTACTTGAAAAAATGTATACAAAATCGTTAGCAAATTAAAAGTTTCAAATATTTTCTATAAATACGCATGATTAAAAAATCTTCCGCTTTACACAATTTTTTCAATTGTTTGTATTTTTCAAAAATTTCCCCTAAGTGATATTAAACAAATCTGCCAAATAAACAATATTGATTTTGGTTCATTTAAAAGTAAATAGAAGTGTTCATTAAATTTAGCTCAAGAGCTTATTTTTATTATGTAAACATTGTCTCAAGTCAATTACGACTAATTTCATGGTCGTGAAATGAAAATACTTTAAGGAAAGAGTATTTCAAATGATCAATATAGCTGTAATAATAACCGATTAAATTTTATCTCAATTTTTTTGTTACCTTTCAACGAATAATATCAGAGTTTTTTAATAAATTTGTACAAAAAACATATGTATATCTTAGTTTCAGATCTGACTACAGTAGCAATTACTTACCTCACCCGTACTAGAAATGTATGTCGTATTTTCAGTGAGTGTGGACTGTCACTTACCTGGAAATAAGGAAAAAGATACAGTATTAGATACCTTTATTAAATATTTTCTAAACTTCATTAATTGCAAAAACATAATTGAGCATAATTTGACAATAAGCGATACGAAAAGCTATATTTAATGACTCATTTAATTCAGCCTACCGATGGAAGGTTCTGATTTAAATTAAACACATTATTTGCGCACCGCCCTTACACATACATGGCAGAACATTTTTTCAATAAACTTCCAAAGGATATAAGGGAGTAAAATCATGAACAGCTATTTAACAATAGCGAAAACACTAAACTTTAAACAAGAACACTTTAAAGTTTTTACATTTAAACAAAGGTTAATAGAATCATAGGGAATAAGTAGAATCACTTTTTAATGGTTTTTATTATTATTATGCTAATATTGTTGATTGAATGTTGTGTGTTATTTTTTTTATTTAATTGAATCGTAACTATGTGTATTTATTTCTCAGCAAAAGCATTTTATGCTTTTAGAGTAAAAATAGTGTATTTACATTCAAAGTATCATATTTTATTTTTATATTCTTAGTGGTTATATGTTGTTTTATATAGTTGATTATAATGTATGTATCCATTCTTTTTTTACTGATATATTTTATTTTCTATGATTTACTTTTAAATTTTATTTGTGTTTTTTTTATATTTTTATTGATTATATGTTGTTTTATATTGTCACTGTACGCTGCACATGTGCTTTATATGTTTTGTAAAAGCCCTTCAAATGAGCGTTGAAGGAATAAAAAAAAATATGCAAGTACATTCAAAGTATCGTTCTATATGTGAAAAATAAATAATAATAATCCAATTATAAGAAGCTGTCAATAATAAGGAATAAACATTAAAAAAAACTCGAAAATATAATCCAAAAACCATATAAAAAAAAAAACATTTTTAGATTTGGATGCATATTTGTACGAAGAGATAAACTCGATCATTGCTGAGTTATCGAATAAGCGATAATTTTGTTAATCATTTTATTATTAAAAAAAAAATGTGTAAAATAATGATTGAATGCACGTGGTGGGTTTTGAAAGTAAACAGTATTAATCCGGTATATGGTTGAAGTTTGTATGGTCCTTCACGTAACGATGTCAACTCGGAAGTAAAAGGGAGACATAGGCATATAGATATAATTGTATCTATCTCCCTCACTCCCAACGACGGTCGTGGGTAAAAGACTGAAAGTTATATTTTAATTTATCGTTGTTTTTGACGTTAATGACGAATGCTCTAATTCACCAACTAATTGTGTCATACCAACTAGACATAGAGAAAGACATAAAAGTTGTTTTATAATTGTTTGCCGAAAAGTCCGCTATATACATCTAAACAAATTACTAAAATTTATTTATTTATTAAGACAACGGCATATACAATATACACAAACACAAGTCATAACCAGTGGTGTAGCTATCAAGCAGCATCAGGCCCTAGATTGACAAGGGGCCCCATTATTTAAACACGCTATATGAAAAAAAATGTTATGAGTTCCTGCATTTTCTTAAAGAACAATAGGATTTTTTTAAAGTATATCTTATTCTGTATCTTGTGATTGTTGGTATATTTTGAATATGTGTTATATTATATAAATAAAAAATAAATATCGGAATTTATAAAAATTCAAACGAATTTCAAAAATAGAATTTTTAAAACTTAAAGGTGATTTCGAAAGGGAAAATTAATTTTTAAAATCGGTGATTTTGTTTTTAATTCGCTCTTTTATATGCATATTTATTATTCGCAAAGTTATAGTTAAAATGTTGCATATTTTTATAAAGAAAGGGGTCTTCAAAACATTTATGCATTTATGTTTAATTTGTTGCTACGCCACTAGTCCATAAAATGATACTTCCACATACATAAGTTCTCCAACATTACTCATGGTGGAAAAAAACATTTAGAAAATGACAATTAATTATAAAAAAAAACAATAAAATTAATTTTTAGAGATTTTCCATTCCCACAAACTCTACTGAAGTTTTAAATTTGTGAAACATTCGAGTTCATAAATACAAAAAAATCTAGCTAACTTCATTGCACTAACTGGTCGGGAAGTAAAAAACGATTGCAGAAATCCAGTACAGACAATTTATGTTAAATAAATGGGTGTAAAAAAGACCAGAATAATAATACCTTATTAAACATCTTTCTAAATATCTGTCATGTGACGTATGTATGATGTAGGTATTAAAGATAATTTCATCCAAATTTATTTTTAAGGTACTGTATATATATTTTTACTCCTCACTAACACAAGGTGATATAGTGGGGAGTTATGATTTCGCAATTTTTAAGGGTATTTTTTTTGCAGATTATCAACTAGTATCATGCTGAGATTGTATTCTGAAAGTTTCAACACAATGTATCTGTGTGTGTGCTATGTGCTATGTATGGCGTGTTCATTTTACTTTATCGATTATAGACTAAAGTACTCATTCGATTCTATTCAAATTTTGCAAATATGTATATCTAATACTCGATTAGATCCCATTAGATTTGGAACGATATATGAATAGTGCTTCTCAATTTTTTTAACTTTCAAATATTTCAAAGCGACCCCAAGCTCAGGAAACTTAAAATTTGAAATTTTTGTTTTCAAATTCGTAAAAAGGCACATCACTTTCATAAAATGGCATTGAAGAGTTATCAAGTTTTCGTAATAAAATATTTAAATAAAAAATAATTTAACAAACTCATTTCATGAGAATGTTGGAAATTTTCCATACAAAATTTGATTACTTTATAGAATGACTTGTTAGTGAGGAGTTTAGCGTTGGCCACTCGTTTTAATTTAGCTCTCAAATATTCAATTATATGTGTTGATTAGCCAGCACTGAGAATTCCTGTAAGAAGTTGGAATGTGTGATATTTATTAGAAAGCATACCGAACGATACCCGGAAACTGTTAACACTTCCTGACTTCAAATAATTTTAGGTACTGGCAACTCCAGTAAATATTTGGGTAACCGAAAACATTTTACCAAGCGATGTCACATTATTGTAATAGGTACACACTAACGGATACAGTTTAGACTAAATTCTTAGCAAAATTTAATATTTTATTAACTGGTGAAATTAGTGAACTCGTGCAGGTATACAAAAGATGTTTTGATGTATCTAGATATCAAATTGTTATTCTTGGAAACAGCACTAGAAAGGATTTGTTGTATTTTCGTGAAATTATTGATTCCAAGGAAGAATGTTTTAATTTGCTTTTCTGTTTTCATCATTCTCTAGCTAAAATATTTCCTTAAATTTATACCTCTTTAACGGTAATCGGTTTTGCATATATCAATTTGTAATTATTGGAAACAGCAAGAGAAACTATTAAATTTAGGTTTAAATTTGAATATCTGAGTTGCTTGTAGGATTTTTCTTATATATTAAATTCAAAATGAATATTTTTATCCCAAATCATTTCATTTTCGAAATAAACCATGTATAATTCAAATTCAAAATATTCAATCAAAAACCATTTATATTTTCGAAAAAGAAATTTCATTCCAAAATAAATTCGAACAACTTCCTTCCTTCTCGACGATCTCCACAATCTCCAGGATACTTCTGTTACCCTAATCACTTGACAACGTTCCGATATCGAGTGCTATCAAGCGAATAATGAATGACTTTTGGTCTAGAATTTCTATCTGGACAAGGGATGTTTATCTACTTTACGCGCCCCTAATACCGAAAGAGTAATTAACAATATTAAATTCAAAACTGTATATTGAATTTCCCAATTTAATTTACTTAAATTTTATGCTACCCTAATGACATCATTACGTCACATGATCAAATAAAATGTTTATTTTTATCTATAGCAACACTTATTTTTATTTGATAACTATATACAAGATAGGTTGCTATAGGATATAAGAAAGACAATTGAGATGGTATGGTCACATATTAAGAAGACCCAAAGATCACATTGTGAACCAGGCTATGGCCGCAGACATCCCCCGATCAACGAATAGGGGAAGACCAAAAAAAACATGGATGTCGCAAAGGAGTTCACAATTGATGAAACAAGAATTGAAATTGGAGGCAGCCCAGAACCGAAGAGTGTACAGCTTGAGGACGAGGAGAGCTGACCCCAACAGTCTTCATCGACGATAAGTTGGGAAGAGGCCAGGAAGAAGAAGATACAAGATAGGTAGCTAGAGGTAATTTTAACAATCATAGAAATAATCGCATGTACTTAATAATAACGAGTTGTCACATCTGTCATATTAGTGACGTTCGATATCGAAAAATATTGGTCTCAAGTTTTTATTCTATCAATGCTGACGTCACTGAAAACGTATAACTCCATCTGAGGATTATATTATTTATAAATTCTGATTTGTAATATTTAAAGGACGGTCGTTTGAGCTGATCAATTCCTAATCATCTGATCTTCCTGCGAAAGAAAATTAATCTCTGCGGAATATCCATCAAATTGTTATTTAATAAAACTCCAAGACTCCAACAGGATAGGAGGACATGAAGGCAAATAGAGGAGGCCTTCGTTCAGAAGCAGACGGTAATAGGCTATGGAAAAAAAGAAGAAGAAAACTCCAATATTGGTCTTAGTAACAAGTTTTGGAGCGAAGTCATCAGTTGCCCTTTAATAAGTGTATTTTTAATGATAAGTGACTTTCTCTTATTTGGTATTGTTCATTCCGTAGATCATATTTAATTTTGAGTGTTCAATGAATACAACTGTGACACAAATCATACTTTATTGTCTGAATTGTCTAACTAGTTACAAAAAAATCACAAATTTCAAACTTGTAACAATTTCAATTGAAGTTTAATTCACTAACATAGACGCCATTGCATCAAATTCAATATTCATTTATGATAACAAAGTTTCTTTATAAATCGTATCAATTTTGAATTATTAAAATTACTCGACGTTCTTAAAACTAGTTCTACGAACTAAATCACATTCCAACGAGACTTTTAAGATGAAGAGTTTTCTAACTGTAATAAAATAATTTACAAATCTAATTATCATCTCCCCAAAGCCACTCTAAAGTTGTTATAAATTTCTATTCTGGTTAAGAAATTTGCGTTATGAAAAGCATACAAAAACAACTATTTCGAATGTTTAATTCTTCGTGAATAACAGAATTATTAATGACCAAAATGCGTGTCAGCAAATGGATAATATGAAAAAATATTTTTTACATGTTCAAAAAAAACAGTTCATATTTTAACAAATTCACGCGAAATTACGAGTTTTTGAATGGTGATTGATAAATGTATAAATATTTTAATTCACTTTTAATTTACGTGGAAAAAATATGCATTTTATTATACGATTCCGTTGTAAACGAGTGGATTGTAGCAGTAATTGAAGTCAATTCATATTTTTATAACGAAAATTGGAATGACCTACATATTGAAAATAAAACAGTATTTTTCTGATTTTTTCTTGAAAAAGGTGATTTAAAATACATTTTGAAGGGAATTAAAATAGCAAAAACTATATTGTGCGGAATAATAAAATATTAAAAACGTGTAAATAGAAATTTTGAATAACCGGAACACCCTTTCTATCCTCTATTTCACTATTTTATTCTTAATCTATTTCTTCCGATTCTTTTATTGATCTTCTCCTATTGGGATACCCTCACGTGGGTGCATCCACAGCCCCGCTTCGAGGTCCTGCTTCCGTAGATCCTCTCTCCATTGTTGTGAGGATTCAATCGGGGAGGTGATTTTAATGAAGCTGTTTCTGGACTTCAGACGTTATGCAGTTGGTTGATGGTGATATTGAGGGTGCCAACGAACGATCATGAGTTTGTTTGTACTGATGGAGATTGAGGAAGCAGCCCCTCTGGCTTGCCTATGCTACTTTGGAAATAGGTAGGTAGGTATAGGCAGTTAAATACAAATTTATCACAAAAAAATGTTTTTCTTAATAAAAGTGTAATTTTGTATTTGTAATACCAATTTACAGGGTTCTAGCTTATATAGATATTGAGATAAATGGAAAAATAAAGTAAAAATTCTAAATTTGATAATTTGATAAACAAAAATTCAAAACTCAGAGTATAAAAGTTTTATGGGCCTGTAACTGTCTATATATTCTGAAATTTTGGGCTCTGTGTATTGAGCGGATCAAAAGTTATAAGGGGGGAGGGATACACAAACAGCGACACACCAATACACACAAAATGTTTTACTTCAAATTCTGAATTCATCCACACATATAATATATTTATAACATAATATATGCTACGAAGCCTCTAAGTTGGTATTTTTGGCATGTAAAAGTCCACTACACCATAGAAAATGTTCCTTCATACACGCGTCTTGGCTTAATACTGTCGATTCATTCAAGAGAATTAAATTCTCTTGAATGAATCGACAGTTGGATAAAGAAAGTCTACTAAACAGAGTACCTATGTTATGCTTGACTAAACAGAGTACCTATGTTTCGAAGCAACTACCTGTATAGTTTGCATAGATATTACATTTTATTAATTTAAAATATATTCAAAATATTACACATACTTATTACACGAAAAAAAAATAATGAACATCATGAAAAAGAAAAGAAAAATTTTAACATTTATAAAGTAAATAAAAAAAATCACAACAAAAATAGCCACAAAAAAGACAATATTATAATATATGTATGTAGAGTAGAAAGACATTATCATTGCTGAAAAATTTATTTATTTTTTATGTCTACCTACTTCAAGTAGGCACTTTCTACCCAAAACATGATTTTTTTAATTCTTTAAGTGCCGTTGGCAGTCTGATGCATTCGTTGTGCAATAAATGTAAAAAATCTTTACCCAAATTTGGTATTCATTTAAGGAACTCCATATGCATCCGATGTTTTGCTCCTTGTGTCTTTTGTGTTTAATTTCGTAATCTTTGATTCGTTTTTGAAAAATGAATACATGATTGATCTACATATTTGAATATGCTTTTATCCACAATGGTATTTTTATTTCACAAGTTGAACCCTTTTGTATGAGGCATATTATTTATGTCTTTAACAAAACGAAAAATCGTGTATTATAATTTTTTTATTATATTTTATTTCATTCCTCTTTGTCGCGTTAATCGAGTCGTGGGTGAATACAAAAGATTAAAACAAACACCAAACATCGACCAAAGTTCAACAACTCTAAACAAGAAAGCTCAGTTTCCGATTCACTTGTTTGGTGGGGGGGCTGGGGGCGAAACTTCTTTGTTGTACGAGATTAACAGAGTGAGATAAATTTCAACTTTTTGGGTTGAATCAAAGATTCATTAGAAAACAAATAAACTCTGTGTTTGGGGTGGAGGGGGAGGTATTAAAACAATACAAGGAAAAAATCGGCGGGTGAATTATTTGGCATTACCAGAAAGGAAAATTAAATTGAATCAAAACGATTCGCCGAAGCAGGAAGTGTAAAATGATGGTGAAACCATAATGGCCCCTTGAAACTGTATACTCTCTAGAAACAAAAATATCACAATTATATTCTGCCGCTTATTCAAATTTGAAATTAAAAATATTGACTTGCACGAAATACGTTTGGGTGATTTGAAAGGAAACAATTAAAAAATCAAAAAAAAAATAATAATTTGGACGAGAAAGAATAATTTACGATGTTAATAAAACGTTTGCATCTTTTGTTGTTTATTTTTTAATTTGTTGTTGTTGTTGACGCCAATATGTCATTATAATTATTGTCGTATTTTTTATATCAAATGACATATAATATTGTTGCAAATGCTGCCCGCCCTACACCCAAAATCAGTCTCCTTTCAAACCGCGTCCTGTGATGTCCATCCAAATCTCTTCCATTTTCCGCTCCTCAAAAATCACTTAACGCATTATAATTTTTATCACCGCGCGCGTGTGTGAGATCTAAGTGACAAGTTGTGGCCATACTTCAAGGGAGAGGATCAAGTAAGTGAGTGTTCCTTGTACATATATATCCTTCCTTTGCCTACCAAGTGGTTGCAACTTATCACCACCCTGCAAAAATACAGTCCACTTCTACTTTTCACTTTTTTTAGATTATAATTCATATTCGCGTTTTCAGTTGTATCTCCCGAAGAATAATAAGACTCAAAGCAATATTATTTTGGCACATAAGTATTAATATTAAGAACTCATATTTTTAATTAGTTTTATAGAATCAACTGGGGAACGTTTAACTTTGTTTTCAGGATCCTGAGTTGTCTGAATGAAACTCAATTTCAGATAAGTATGTATTAAACATAAAATTTTGTCATTAAATATATAAGTACATTTTTTTTTAATTAAATGAGCACAGAAATAGGTATTATTATGAACAGATTTTAAAATAAATAAAAATCCTTTTGCACGATTTGCGGGAAAGCCTTCCATTTCATATGACGAACATGATGTTTTTGAGATGTCATTGTAGAGTTTGATACTGTCCGGACCTGCTCGGTCTTATTAATTTTAGAGTGTAAACATTCAATAGATGGCAATTATTATTTATTCTCAATTTCATCATTCCGCACAAAACCTTGATTTATTTCATCTAAAATATCTTCTTCGATGGCGCTACAGCCCAAATCGAGCCTTGGCCTCCTTCAACACGCGCCTCCAACCTCTTCTATCCTCAGCCGCCGTTCTCCAGTTAGGGACCTGCAGGAGCTTTTCTGCATCTCTCCGTATATCGTCCTCCCATCTCAACCTAAGCAGTCTTATATGGGTTTAGATCTTTGGTGCTTCATAAATTTTGTACAGTTCTTCATTTTTCTTTATGCGCCATTCATCTCCTTCCTTCACAGGACCACATATTCGGCGTAGGACTCTCCTTTCGAAAACATCTAATGCTTCAGCGGATTTCACGGTCAGTGTCAGAGCCTCGCATCCGTAAGTCAACACAGTCCTAATGATTGTTTTATATAATGTCAATTTAGTTTTCCTGTGGACGTTACGAGACCTGAACACTGGCAATAAGGAGAAATAAGTTTTATTGCCTGCTGATATTCTTTTTTTGATTTCTACTTCCTCATCTAAAATATACCAAACTTAAACAAATGAGTACATAAATTATATTTTCGCAATAGCAATCCAAAATTCAACTGCTTGTAGTCCTATAAACTTTTCCTTTATGTCGCCTCGAACCACATAAAGTACATTCATACATATATATCTTCATGCCATGTTCCTTGCGGAGAAGGCAGAGAGAACTGAACACCACATTTTTCATTCCTGGCTCGCATCTATAACCTCGTCAACACTCATGCTTCTAATATTTTCGACTTGCTAAATATCATTCCCATGGTCGTGCCATCCCTTTCATATTATGTTAGAAAGCAAAAAAAAAGTTATTGGTTCCTTTGATATAAATTTTATTAAATTATTGTTTTTTTTGTATTACCCAGTTTACCATAAATAAATGAATTTCAGCAACTTTGTCTCAATGAATGTTTATCATAATCAAAACGATGTTCAAACGACATCGTTAATTACTATCCGAGTTCATAATATTATACACATTGTAGAAGTTATGTGAAATATATTATTATATAATTCCTAGAAACGGAAGTCACATATCACATTGTATCTAACGTTAAATGCCAAGAAGTAGTTATATGATTATCAAAGTTACCTCATTGTTAATATCTATGAATAGTAATTTAGTTAGTTTAGAATAAATGTCGTACACGTCTTTCACGAGTAACACACGCCACAGCGATCTTCATTAAACCATATCGCCTGGCTTGACACATACAAATGAAGAGATCTAACTTCCACGAGATATATAATAAGCTTCGCCAAAAGCTCGTCGACTTCCATTCACCGACAGCGTAGCTGACGTCTACCATACAAAGGAGACGAGAGAAAAAGTATACACAGCACTTTGAAGTAACGGTTCAAGTGTTTCTTTCATTACAAAAAAAAAAAACAACTCAAGTTTCAGAAGCACACTCTATATCAAAATTTTGTTAAATTTTCAATGTCTTTATGTTATGGGAACGAGTGTCGTGTTCCTGACATACACTTGTCTCGAATTCTTTGTTTGATAAGTAGTTTTTTTTATGTTGCAAGAGTATGAATGGTTTAAATTTAATTCTTATTTTGTAAGTCGTATCTCTACTCGTATTAAAGTCATCAACGATGTATAAAAATAATAGATTCGTTACTAGTCTTTAAATTCGGTACATTCTCATTTAATTCTGACCACAATTTAGTTACACGCAAGATGTTGTATTGTTCGGACGTATTGTCGTAGTCAAAATGCCATATTGTGTGATAAAAACATGTATAAATCACACTAGAACTGTGAAGTAACAACCAGATTTATCATTCAATGCTACATATAATATATTATATATTCGATAGCTAATATATTTATATGGATTTGTCGATAGTTATTTTTATTTTGAGTAAACAAGAGAGTAGAGTCAAGTCATATTCGCTTATAGGTATGCAATGGTATTCTGTTGTATTAGATTTTTCACACAGCCATAACTTAGGTAATATTAGTTCGTCTCTTTCACAGTCATGATTTGGTATGAGAGATAATTAAAATGTAATTGTATTGGAGTAAAAGAGAAAATATGTCTGTCTAATACCCTGGGTATACGGATGTACGCAAAAATACACACAAAATTACCATCTAATGTATGTAACACGAAAAAATATTGTATATCACCTGATATGTGATTTAAAATAGTTTTTCGTGCAGAAAAGGTAAAATTTAGAATCTTTTAAATAGCAAGAATAATTATTAAAATATAATAATATCTAATAAAAAACTCTGCCGATAGATTTTCTTTGTCTCTTTCGATTGAAGTAAAAATCTACTTCACAGGTCTTGTAGTTTCTTAGTTACCTATGTACAATAAAAAAATAATAAAGGTTTTTACTAAAACTAATTATTCAAGAAAAGTATTAAACAAATTCAAAATTCAAAATCCTCGTGCAATAGAATAAAGATGTACATACAAACTGTTCCTTATTTCAATGACGTATCTTTTGAGGGTATTAGGGAAATTATTTTAAAAATATACTATATAGCCTCTTAATGTATACTGACCTTGGTGATATTGTAAGAGCTCGTTTAACCGGTATTGGTCCGTTAGTTCATTCTTTCAATATGACCCAACTACTTCAGGGCATCGACTATCATTTAACTTATAATATTCTTCTTTATCTTTCATTTTCTCCTTGTGACCTCATTTTTAATTCTATCGTAAATCACTCTGTTACCATACACGACAAGATTGGTTTGACCAGTTTCGAAAAACTCACTCGTGGTTTGAAACAATATGGACTCTCTTCTTCTTCTTCTTCTTCTCAGCCATCCCTATGTATGTATACTGCTGGATGTAGGCCGACTTCAACTTTTTCCACCCTTCTATATTCTGGGCGGCCCCTTGAAATGAAATTGTTTGATAATGCGCCACAAAGTAAATTCTCTTAATTGAAATGACTTTAATTTATGATTATCTAGCCTCTCGGCATTTAGGTTTCATCGCTTGATTTTTCATTCAAAACATTGCTACTCTGATTAAATTTCCAGTTTAGAAGTGCCTATTCTGCTATGCTTAATTTTTCTTTGACGCACAAGACACAATACTTCTCATGGAACTGTGAATCTTCTTTCTATACAATTCTTTCACAGAGAATTGCAAGTTCATGGCTTTACATAGAAACCAGAGAATGGCTTCCGGCAGAACCTCATTGTTTTGGCGGGAAAATTTAGCGCGGTTTTCCAGTGGCAGATATAGTAACAGTAATAATAATAGCAACACCTGAACAAAGGATTTCCTTGTGAAGCAGCAGAGTGGGAGTTGCCATCAAAAACACAGAGGGGACGACTGTCGTTGATAACGCTATATCACTTGCCATCAGACAAGAGGAGATGAAACATGAAAGAGGTTTCATTTGAAATGTGAAAATTTCCATAACATTTTCTGACAGAATCCACTCCATACATTTCTCGTCGATAATGGTTCAGAGTTATATATTTTAATCCTCATTGAATCGTATTGTATTTTACTAAACCTTAAAATATACCACAGTTCACGTTACCAAGATAGCATAAAAAAAAAGTTTGTTGTGTTGTGATAGCATAAAAAATTAAAAGGATTGTGCTATACATAGCTACTAACAAAATAATTTCTTTCTTCAATTATTATCATGGTTCAATCTATTTTCTTGTCTGATAGAGAGTTGGAGGAGTATTTAGACTCTTTGTGATAGTGAAGATGGAATGGATGATAGCGAATATGACAGATTTACCCAGAATTATCATCCAGAATATATATGTACCTACTGTATGCTGGCAGCGAAACGTGGACTATCAGCCGGAGAGAGTCTGGAGGTCTGACTGCTTTCAAAATGTGAAGCTACAGGCACATGACTAGGATCCATTGGTCAGACCACATTCTAAACAACGTGGTACTGAGCAGAGTTGGAGAAATGAGACAACTCCTAAAGGTGGTTGCCCAACAACAATCCAAATGGTTAGGCTATAACATCAGGCATCGGGTCTGCTCGTTATTATCGCCGAAGGAATGAAGGAAGGCACAAACCATAGTGGCCACCCTAAGAAAAGTTATATTTATCAGGTGTTCAATTATGTGTGCTGTAGCTGCTACCAAGGGATGAAGAGGCTGGTGGACAACAGAGATATGTGGAGAGATGGGGAGCTTGTTCTTCTTCGTGCTTGGTGACCACGAAGAAGAAGAACTTCGTGCTTGGTGACCACGAAGAAGAAGAAGACAATAAATTGGTTCACCTGATATCATCATATGGTGGCACCCTTCATCATGGAATGATAATATGGTTTGATAAAAAAAATGTTATGATACCTGACCACAGATATTTAAGAACTCTAATTCCTACATGGGCGGGGTAGAACTGATGGACACTCTTATCAGGATATATCGAATCTGGATGAAGATTAAGAAGTGGCTAATATGTATACCACATTATTGGCATCGTAATTGATTCCTGGATTCTGTAATAGAGAGTTTACCAGGAAAAACAATGTTGAGCATCTATAAAATTATCCAAGTTTTGAACCAACTTAGATTCATGTCTGTGCCAACTGCAGACGAGTGGAGGAAACAAATGGGCCAGACGCTCTTCAAACAACCTGGAATTTGTAATTCAACAGATTTCAAAAAAGGGCACATTCAACTTATTCGACCAGAAAAAGACATAAGACGATAAATACATCTCACTGGCCCACCTGGAACTACTATCAGAATCATTGTAAAATGCCAGGTTGTAAAATCAATGCATAAAACGGTCTAGATTTATGTGCAAAATTTGTGGTGTGACACTGTGCTTCAAAAAAATCACAATTGTTTCATAATAAAATATCTTTTACTGTATTATATTTTTATTGTCTTAATGGCCTTAATGCATAGTGTCGTAAATATACGACAAAGTGTTTTTTATTGAATTTATATATGAAAAATTTACAAATATTTTTTTTCACATTTTTCCCTGTATGACAGCTCTAAAAGTAATTTGAATATATTTTTTTCGATAAAATACAAAAAAAATCATGCATTTAAGGGTTAACAATCGTACAGCTATGTAAATAATGCTTTGAAAAATATAGAAAAATAATAATTCTTCACCTTTGCGTGAGCAACTCTGTAGAAATTCATTTTAAAAAATAAATAAATTAAATAAGTATATAAATAAAAAATAATTAAATAAATGAAACAAATAAAATATATAAAATGAATAAAATAAATAAACTATATACTTACCTAAATAAATTTAAAAAATAAGAAATTTAAAAAATAAAATAAATAAATGAATAAATAAAAATAAATTAATTAATAAATAAATAATAATATTAACAAATAATAAAAAAAAATAATTAAAAAAAATAATCATAAATAATAATTATTTTGAAAAATAATAGGTTCAGTTATAACTAACGAACATTTAAACACAGGCAATTCCTTATTAAGGAATGTATAAGGATGTATATTATGTTCCTGTTACAAGGATATATTTATACCATCAAAATTCATAAAATTTAACATACCTACGCCAAGAATGCACTATCCACAAATTGTGAAAAACTATGGAAATAACGGGAGCTAATTTGGAACTTTTTTGAAAAAAAACAATTTGAGATTTTGTATTTGTTTATATCTACATTTACCGATTTTCAGCGTTCCAGCTTTTATGATTTTTGAGATATATGGAAAAACAAAGCGAAAATTCAAAAATTAATAACCCATGACTAAAAAAAATCGAAATTATGAGTATAAAAGCTTTGTAGGCTTAAAATTTTAGGCTCTGTGAATCAAGCGGGTCAAAAGTTTTAAGAGACACACACTGACATGAAATGTTCTACTCCAAATTCTGAGTAAATCCATGTATGGAACATAATATTCTGCGAAGCCTCTAAATTGGTGTTTTTTTACTTCGAATTTGAAAAAAACATAAAAAATATAGACCTGTCCATACAAAACTCGCGTATTTTGGCTGTTTTAACAAATGACAGTTGGATAAGTATTTCTTCACAGATTCAGTTTATTACGACCAAACCCTGTCAATTCGTAAACTTAAGAATTTCAATTATTTATTTATAAAACAAAAGTTCAAAAATGATTTTTAACATTTCCAAAGTGAGTAAAACAAATTATGTTACATTTTATTCTATATTGTTTTACGGCTATCCACTAATAATGTTACATAAGAACCTTGAAATCAACATTTTTACGTCCGAGAGATGTCTATCTGATGTAACAAAAAAAACACCCTTTAGCATTAAAAGTTCTTTAATACTTGTCTAAATTCAGAAAAGATTTGCAGAGTTTTTCGTGCAAAGTTTAATTCTCTTTCACCTTTTCGTCTCGCAAATTTATTCTTGGTAATATTTCGCCCAAAAAAAAAACTACGAAAAAATTCCTCGTAATATTTACATACTAATTTAAAAATTTTCCAACTTAGACTTTATTACGTAACTTGTTATATTTTTTTCAGTTAACAACACTGTGTATTGAAGTAAGTAGTTTAGAATATATTTTATTATTATTTTGCATGAAATTTGAAAGATTTCAAATCAACATCCAACATTAACTACATCCAACACTACATACATCCAATACTAACTACATCCAACACTAAGTATTTATTAACACTCCGTTGAATAGAATTCATCGATTGGGCAATGACTTTGGTTATCTCACTGACCCTTTCTTTAATTCTTTTAATACATGTACTTTATCAAATCGTTTTCAAAAACATATCCCCAAATGATTGTGTAGGCAATTATTTACGTTTTCTTCATATATATTATATGTCTTCTGTAAGTATGTATGTCACTGAACTCCTACTAAACGGCTGAACCGATTTTGATGAAACTTTCTATGTGTGTTTATGTGAGTCTCTGAATGGTTTAGATTCACAAAAATGAATTTTATACATTAAAAAATAAAAGGATAGTAAAAACATCAATCGTTATAAATATTTTCGGAATATGCATACTGGCAACATTGCTTTCGATATGTCATAATATAATGCAATTTTGGTTATGCCATTAAAACTAAACTATAAAATGAGGTTATAAATATATATTTTGTGTTTGAAAGATATATAGATACTCATATGGCATTATGAGAGAGAGAGAGAGAGAGTGCCTAGGTATACACACGCATGTGTCGTGCTTCCTTTTACAAAGTCATCCACACCCGCACACCTGTTGCTGTGGGATATGCCATGATAGCGTGTGGTATTTTTTTTTTGTTTGTTAAACCAGCTAATAACAGGCAAGCCAACATTCGTGCAGGACAACGTCTGTCGGGTCCGCTAGTTTTTATTATATTTTTGTACATTTAATTTTTAATTTATTTAATTCAATAATGTAATATACATATTATCACATCTGGCAGCATTCACTGATTCAGTGTGTCTAAGTATGTAGGTAGTTATTCACAACATTCGTTTTTATATATATTAAGTTAATAATATTCTTATGTTCATGCTTTGTAATAACTTTATTTTATTTGAGTTTTTATTTATTTATTTATAAATTCTTTGGTTCTTAATGTATGTTTTTTCGTGTTTAATTTACCTTTCTTATATGTTTTTATTTTTTATGTATTCTCGCGAGCTAGCTATGCTAGTGAGACATGGACATGGCAGAAGACGCATGAAAGTAGAATTAACGCGGTTGAAATGAGGTCACTAAGACGAATGTGTGGTAAAACGATGTATGATAGAATAAGAAATGAGAATATTAGACGAGAATGTATGATTGAAAGAAATATCGTAAGTAAGATGAAAATAAATGACCTAAGGTGGTTCGGCCACATAGAAAGAATAAGTGATGACCGTCTGACAAAAAAATTATACAAGGCTGATAAAAGAGGAACGAAAAGTTGAGGTCGGCCAAGAAAAAGTTGGCACGATCACATAAATGGGATTTTGAAAGATGGTGATGTTAGAAGTAAGAATAATAGAAGAGCGTGTATGAGACGATGTATGGACGTGACTGAAGCGAGGAATGTATGTCAAGAGAGAGGAGTCTGGCGTTCGGTTCTCTCTGCCTACCCCAAATAGGGAAATGGCGTGATGGTATGTAATATATTCTCTTCTACCGTTGATAATACATATGTATACATGTTATGAATGTTTATAAATTGTATTTCTTTACGTGAGTTAAAAATTAATAAATTATTTTTTAAACATAATATTATGTATTAAACATTTTTAATATAACATATAGTCAACCATCGAAACCCTCACAGTGATATTTATAAAAATAAATTTGGTTCAATTGAACCCGGTTCAAAGTCTTATTCTGAAATTCAAATATTCTTAATTACTTATTTTTATATGAGAATATTTGAATTTCAGAATAAGACTTTGAACCGGGTTCAATTGAACCAAATTTATTTTTATAAATAACACTGCCAGGGTTTATCTGAGGTTGACGAGTTCAGTATTTGGTAGCTTTAATATACCTACATAACACGATACAGATTCCAACCTACGTCAGCCGAGCAACTCAAAAAGCATGCTCTTATAGCACATAGTTGTCGTCATCAGACCTCATCATGTACCTTTTTAAGTGGGTAAAATATTTAGGGCATGTAGTGTATATATGTATGCAAGAGCTCATCGTTCATATAATTTAGTATTTTCGGCAGGAGATATTCCCATGTTCTTATGCCATATGCATTATTGTACGTAGGTAAAATATATGTATTTCATTAAGTAATTTCGGCAGGAGATATTCCCATGTTCTTATGCCATATGCATTATTGTAAGTACATAGGTAAAATGTTATGTATTTCATTAAGTAATTTCGGCAGGAGATATTCCCATGTTCTTATGCCATATGCATTATTGTACGTAGGTAAAATATTATATTTCATTAAGTAATTTAACTGTCGAAGGTTTTTTCTACGTGAGTTTACTTTTAATTAATTAATATTATTATGTTCGTCTTTTAAGATAGCAATTTTCACTTTATGATATAAAGCTAACACGTTACAGTGTTTGATAGACCCATTTCATTATTCTGATAGGTACTATTAATTTTATTATTTATTATGATTTTTAAAAGTTTCAATTGTAGGTTATAGATATTTTCTAAATATGTTTTGTATATCCTGCTATAGCTACTCAGTCCATAGTTAATGATACTATCTGCTTATAATAAATATAGCGTTCTTATGTTTGTTCTAGTTATGAAGTTTCAAACCCGTTCAGATATGTGTTTCATACTTAATATATAAGCTATTCAATTGAGACGAAGAGAGTTGGTTGAAAGAGATTCCCTTAAGGCAAAAGGTCGAGCTCGTCCGCGAAAAATACAAAAAAATGAAAGAGGGAAAAATAAAATGGCAAAATAACAAACGAACTTGCAAGAGACGAAGGATGAATTTGATGAGGTTATAGATGTGCATCAAGATAGTAGAATGTGGCGTTCGGTTCTCTCTGCATACCGCGTGAGTGGCATTGCTTATCGATATATGTAGGTTACAAACTCACATAAGAACACATGATTTATACCTGTTTTTTTTATAACAGTTTCATTGAGCATCGAATCGACTTATTTCCTATTTTTTTAAATCAATTGAGTCGAACATTTTTTTAAGACTCGCTTGAGCGAGTTGCATTTAATTTAATGTGTGTTTGTTACATCCTGATAACCACGTTTTTTGTTGTAATTCATGTTTTTTTTTCGTGAATCTTATGTAGAAAGGAAGGTGAACCTACATACTTATATTTTATATTTAAGCTTTCTTAAAAAAATATCTAATTTTGATTTATAATTTTGTATGAAATACGTGTCAAATGAAATAATTATAATAAATATAATATAAGTAACAAAACAATTTACTTTGAATTAAATAGTCGTTAGACAGCATACATAATAATATTCATGAAATAAGTGTTATGTTTTTTATAACCCGTTATCAATAACTTTCAAAAACAACTTATCTTTTTCTATACCGATTCATATTGGTTCAATAATACTAACAGCTCCAATGGCCCTGAAGGAGACGCTTTGAAGACCAAAATTGGATGCAATCAATGTAAGTGCCGTCTATCAAATAACTTGGGAACATCCTACTCAGCTGTAGTAATTATTAAGAAGAGAAGTAGACTATTAAGTCCCTAATCGATGGGTGACCATGATATATTGCTCATTCATCGGGATGTATTAATCATTAATAGATACCGCTCCCATAGAGGATACATGGCTAAATGAAACACCTACTTTCATTTCTTTGGTGTGTTTTTAACAATATGAAAAATTCAATACTTAATTCACCTTAATTTAATGTATTTCAGTGTAGCATTACAGCAGCGAGATATATTTCAAATTTAATTTTATGTGTGTTATTTTCTGTGATTAACTCTTTTTCTCTCTCTTATGAACTTACTGGTTACAGTGTTTAACTTTATCTATTACAGAAGCATATAATATTATGTTATATTTTTCATCTTGCAACTGACGGTAAGGCCTATCCGCGGAGACTTTTAACTGGCTGTTAAATTATTACATTAAACTAGCGGACCCGACAGACGTTGTCCTGCCCTAACTATTTTTGAAACAAATAAATATATGTATCATATGTTATTTGAATCATATGGATGTTATTATTTGCTGAGAAAGAGCCGCAAAACAAATTGAGGTTAGATTGACTGTCATTTCGTATATAATTGCAATACAGCATACATAGTCAGGGAAATGAACGAATCAAAATATGAATATTAACGAAACAGTGAACAGAAATAAAAATTCCATGCACATGTACATAATTGAAATATTAATAATACCGAAACAGAGCAAAAAGAACTAGTGAAAGTGTCAAAAAAAGCCAAACTACGACGTAAATGACAGATTTCTTAGTGTTGTCATATTGAAAAAAAAAACAAAAACCTTGTCAATTTGACATTAGTACCACAAATTATAATTAATAGTTTTTTATAAAATCATGTTTGTTATTTTCCTTTTGTTATATTGATGCTTAAAATTTTGTAAATCTGAACCTTACAGGGACTCGCTCAAACACATACAAAACATTTCATCCAAATCGGTTAAGCCGTTTAGGATGAGTTCAGTGACATACACACGTACATAAGAATTATATATACATATATAAAGATGTAACACTGATATATATATATATATATATATATATATATATATATATATATATATATATATATATATATATATAGATCCCACTACACTTTTTGCGTCCGCCTAATATCCGACGGATCGGCGTCCACCACTTCTACATATTATTTTAGTTTTATCTCACTGAATTTAGCGTTATTTGTAGCTCACAATCATTGTAGGCATAAGGTTTTTCTTATAAATTTCAAAATATAAATATTCAGTTTTATCCTGTTTTGGTACGTTTTTTACGTCTTTTTCATACTTGCGTCCAAGTGTATATTTTTTGTATATTTTATATATGTCTTCCAATATTTTTCACGTCCATTTTTTTATCTTTATTACTGCTTCCGGAGTATATTTTTTGTATATTTTATATATATCTTCGTATATTTTTCACGACCATTTTTTTATCTTTATTACTGCGTCCGGTGTATATTTTTGTATATTTTATATATTTCTTCATACAGTTTTCACGTCATATTCTTCTATCTTTATTACTACTTCCGGTGTATATTAAAAAACTTTCGTATGCATAATTGACATCATTCTTGCGTCTATGTGTGTATCATTCGATATTTTTTATTATTTTTTAACTTTATTACTACGCCGACCGCCGTGGGACAGTTGGTAAGCCGTTCGGTTTCTGTGCGGGCGTCCTGGGTTCGAATCCCAGCAGAGGAGATATTTATTTAAATTCATTTCTCACGCAAATATTGATATTGTATATTTCTACGTGGTTAAACCATCGGCTTCGCCCAAAATCTGACCTTCGGAGACTTGAAACCATAGATAAAATCCTGCAGATAAAATCCCATGTAGGATAATACTGATAAAATCCTGATTTCGGTGAAAACATAATAATTTACAATCGTATTTATTTTCTTATGAATCATGATGCAATAATAATGTAAGTACCTACTTAGGTACATATTTCACTACGTACAATAAAATATATTATAGGCATAGAAAATAAACTGTCACCAAGCTTTAAAATATTCTTTTACCCTTTATATTATTTTAATTTTTGATATAGATGCCGGTGTGTCAAAAATATGCGCAAGTCGAGCTTCTTTTATAGGATAATGCACACCCGCTCTCACCTGCCGATGGTAACCCCACATTGTGTGGATCGCATTGAGGATCAATCCATGATAGTGTACAGTATAATACCAATGATTAACAATAAAATGAATGAGTTTGTTAATATTTTATTTATTTACATAAGGTACAAAAGGATATAATAATTAAACAATAATAGTAGGTATTCAACATTCATTTCGAAATGAGTGTTGTATACTATTCAATATCACATTCTAAATAATCATGGACAATCATATATATTTTTACTAGTTGCATGTAACTCATGAGATCCAACTGTCGATAGCGATAGTATGTATAGTTGAAGAATAAGTACCAAACTATAAACACTTAAATCCAAATTATTGAATATTTTAAGATATTTTGTTTTCTATACAACACATGTAGGTATGTTTGTCAAGATAGGAAAGTATGGAGGTCAGTCCTTTTATCCTACCCAGAATATGAAATCAGCATGATGGTATGTGTGTATGTTCGGAGATTTAAGTATCAAACTGTAAATACTTACATATAATATTGTGTATAGGCGACTGCCATAGAAATCGTATGAAGCAATGTCTTCACTAAATTCAATTTATATAAATTTGAGATATGTACTACTTCAATGTTACTATGTATTATAGAAAATTAAATTATCTATTTGGATTGTTTCGGCTTTTTTCGATATTTTTAAAAACTTAGGAAATATAGGCAGTTAATCACATATATTTAACATAAAAAAATGTTTTTCTTAATAAAAAATGTTTGAGAAACTCTGGAATTTATTTGAAAAAATTCGTTTGAGATTTTGTATTTGTATATGTTCGTACCAATTTTCAGCGTTCAAGCTTTTATTGTTTCTGAGATATATGGAAAAATAATGTATAAATTCAAAAGTTGATACAAAAATATCCTGACTGAATGATACCCTGACTGAAACAAAAATTCAAAATTCTGAGTATAAAAGTTTGGGCTCAATTTTTTTTAACAATTTTTATAAAAATTGAATTTAGTGACGACATTGCTTCATACAATTTGTATGGCAGTCGCTTATACACAATATGTAAGAAGACTAACTTAATAGTTTGATAGGAACTTAATATCCAAACATACATACAGAACCATCACGCTGTTTTCATATTCCGGGTAGGAAAAGAGGACTGACATCCATACTGTCCTATCTTGACATACATACCAACATGTCTTAAAATTTTCAATATTTTGTATTTATGGGTTTATAGTTTGATTCTTATTCTTCAACTATACATACTATCGCTATCGACAGTTGGATCTCATGTGTTACATGCAACTAGTATAATAAAAATCCATGATATCATTCCATCATTTTAAACTCAGATTGTCTATTTTAAAGTTTTAAAAATGATATAAGAGGAACTTAATTTGGAGATGTGGCAACAATATCACGAGGTGCACTTTTAAGTGGAATACAGAATAACCTTATTAGGAAATGGCGTGATAGTTATGAATGCAAATGTTTTCTTTCTGCACACTGACGATGGACAGTCTGTTAATAGATGCCCATGTATAAATTTAATGTAATCAAAAAATTACCTTAAATTTATTTAATAAATTTAAAGCAGATCAAAAGTTATAAGGGGAAACGGACTCACACACACGCGCACACACAGACACACGAAATCTTCTACTCCGAATTCTGAGTAAATCCGTGTATGGAACATATATGCTGCGAAGCCTCTATGTTGGTGTTTCATGACTTCAAAATTGGAAAAGCCGTGAAAAAAGTAGACCCTGTATACAATTCTCGCGTATCCTGGCTTGAAACATTGTCGATAGGTATGTTAAGAGAACAAAGTTCTCTTGAACAAATCGACAGTTGAAATATGTAATTAAGATAAACGCAAAAAAACAATAATAAACTAGTTGCATGTATTGTAATACATGAGATCCAACTGTCGATAGCGATAGTATGTTAGTTGAAGAATAAGTACCAAACTATAAACCCATAAATACAAATTATTGAATATCTTAAGATATTTTGTTTTCTATACAACAGATGTAGGTACCTATGTATGTCAAGAAAGGACAATATGGAGGTCAGTCCTTTTTTCTAACCAGAATATGAAAACAGCATGATGGTATGATTGAAGATATTATATAGAACATAAGATATGCTGCGAAGCCTCTAAGTTTGTGTTTTTTGCATGTAATAAGTCCACTACGACATACAAAATGTTCCTAATTCGCGCATCTTGGCTTAATACTGTCGATATGTTTAGATAAATAAAGTTAGTACAACGTCTGCCGGGTTTCGCAAGTTAAGTAATATTTTAAAATTTTGTTGAAAGTATCATTATTATTTTATTTTCTTGGCAAATACAGGATACTGTGGTGGGTTCGATAGAGAATGTGTAACAAGAGTTAAGCTAAACGATCGCTAATCAATGTGTTATCTGATCTGCGTGACGAACGGGAAGTCTATAATACAAGCCTAAATCCCTTTTACGGAAGTGTAGAAATTTTGTTTACCACTGACAAATTACTATTAAAGCCGGGACGCGGCCGATCTATGGATTGAAAAAAGGTTAAGTAATTATACGCACTCCTCAAAGTTTCACTGTAAACCATTGATTTCAATAATATACGGAGTAAATGAAATGATCCTTGACTTGTTACGTACAAATACGCGGCCGTCGATACAAAAATTGGATAGACCGTAGGTTATAATATTCTCTTTGAACACTAGTTGCATCGTTGCATGTATCGTATGAGATCCAACTGTCGATAGCGATAGCATGTATAGTTGAAGAATAAGTACCAAACTATAAACCCTTAGATTATATATAATTCTATGTATAAACCCATAAATCCAAATTATTGAATATTTTAAGATATTTTTTTTATACAGCACATGTTGGTAAGTATGTCAAGATAGGATAGTATGGAGGTCAGTCCTTTTTTCCTACCCAGGGAATATAAACAGCCTGATGGTATGTTTGTATGTTTGGAGCTTAGATTATATATGATATGGAGATTAATTATCAAACTATAAGTCTTCCTTGATATCGTGTATAGGTGACTGCCATACAAAATTGTATGAAGCGATGTCTTCACTAAATTTAATATTTACTAGTTGCATGTAACACATGAGATCCAACTGTCGATAGCGATAAAATGTATAGTTGAAGAATAACCAAACTATAAACCCATAAATACAAATTATTTAATATTTTAAGATATTTGTTTTTCTATACAACACATGTAGGTATGTATGTCAAGATAGGATAGTATGGAGGTCAGTCCTTTGATCCTACCCAGAATATGAAAACAGCATGATGGTATGTACGTATGTTTGTTTGGAGATTAGTATCAAACTATTTAAGTCTTCTTAGATATTGTGTGAAGGCGATTGCCATAAAAATTGTATGAAGCAATGTCGTCACTAAATTCAATTTTTATAAAAATTATTAAAAAAAAATTGAGATGTGCTAATACCATGTTAATATTTTTTATAGAAAATTAAATTATCTAGTTGGGGTGTTTCGGCTTTTCTTGATATTTTTAAAAAAAATGGAAATATAGGCAGTTAAACTCATAAATTTATCATAAAAAAAATATTTTTCTTAAATCTAACTTTTATGGTTTCTGAGATATATGGAAAAATAAACCAAAATTTCAAAAGTTGATAACCCCTGACTGATACAAAAATTCACATTTCTGAGTATAAAAGTTTTGTAGGCCTATAACTGTTTATATATTCTAAAAATTTGGGCTCTGTGAATTGAGCGGACCAAAAGTTATAAGGGGGAGACAGACACACACACACACACCACACACACACACACACCCTCTCACACACACACACCCTCTCACCTCTCACACACACACACACACACACACACACACCCTCACACACACACACACACACACACACACACACACACACACACACACACACACACACACACACACACACACACACACACAAAACTCACATAAAATGTTCTACTCCGAATTCTGAGTAAATCCATGTATTGGAACATATATGCTGCGAGGCCTCTAGTTGGTGTTATTAGCATGCAAAAAGTCCACTACACCATACAAAATTTTCCTTCGTACACGCATCTTGGCTTAATAATGTCGATTCATTAAGAGAATTGAATTCTCATGAACGAATCGACAGTTGGATAAAATATTGTTTAACTAGTCGCATGTAACACATGAGATCCAACTGTTGATAGCGATACTATGTGAAGTTGAAGAATAAGAATCAATCTATAAACCCATAAATCCAAATTATTGAAAATTATAACACATGTTGGTATGTATGTCAAGATAGGACAGTATGGAGGTCAGTCCTCTTTTCCTACCCGGAATATGAAAACAGCATGATGATTCTGTATGTATGTTTGGAGATTAAGTATCAAACTATTAAGGGCCAGTCTTATAAACGAGAGACCAAATATTCGTAAGTATGTTTACGATTTACTAACGGATGGATGTTCCTTAGTAGATATTACTATCGGCGGTATTATAAAACTATTTTAACTGTCCGTTTATTTGACAGTTACAGTCTAATAAGACTACAATGGATTTTCAATCGATTTGTATTGGACTATAATGGATTGTAATGGATTAAGCGGTGCTGTCATTGCAATATATAAACAGAGAGTGTTTATTTTTTTGCGTACTTCAAACAATATCAAAAATTACAAAAATGGTGATAATCCTTTATTATTTAACTAGCGCGCTGGATTAGTAATTCAGTGGACGCGGGTTCGTTCAAACCTCGCCTCAACTGAAATTCTTTTTTTTAAATAAAAAAAAATAATTAATATAAAAAAAAAACGAAATTCAGTGTCATCAATGTCATGTTGAAATAATAAAATATTTGGTCAAACACAAACTTGTAATCAAATTTGTTTTGGTTATTCAAAATCACTGTCGGACGACATTTTTTACTGAAAAAAAGCAATTCAATATAAAAATCCAATAAAATATAAAACAGTATATTTCAAAATATTCGTAATATTGAAAATGTACCACAACATAAAAAAAACAAGTGTGGTTAAACTCAATCCTTCCATAACTTATCGTTAACGAACGCTTAATCGGTGGTCCGACCGTCGGTAAAGGCTATCGGTAAACTTTTACTAAAATTTAACTAACGGATTGTTATAAGACGAAATATAGAGCATTTGTATCAAATTTCGGTTTGTTTGGTCTGAAATCTAACTAACGGACGTTTATAAGACCGGCCCTAAGTCTTCTTACATATTGTGTATAGGCGACTGCCATACAAATTGTATGAAGCAATATCGTCACTAAATTCAATTTTTATAAAAATTGTTAAAAAAAAATTGAGATGTGCCAATACAATGTTGATATTTTTTATAGAAAATTAAATTATCTAGTTGGGTTGTTTCGGGTTTTTTCGATATTTTTAAAATATTGGAAATATAGGCAGTTAAACTCATAAATTTATAATAAAAAAAATATTTTTCTTAATAAAAAATGTTTGAGAAATTTTGGAATTTTTTTGAATAAATTAATTTGATACTTCGTATTTTTCTATGTTCACACGAATTTTCAGCGTTCTAGCTTTTATGGTTTCTGAGATATATGGAAAAATAAACCAAAAATTTAAAAGTTGATAACCCCTGACTGAAACAAAAATTCAAAATTCTGAGTAAAAAAGTTTTGTAGGTCTATAACTGTTAATATATTCTGAAATTTTGGGCTCTGTTAATTGAGCGGATCAAAAGTTATAAGGGGGGAGGGACACACACACAGACACGAAATGTTCTACTCCGAATTTTGAGTAAATCCGTATATGGAATATATACATTTATGAAAAGATTTGACAAATACGACTAGATCAGGGGCAAGTCCGGCCAAGAAGTGAAATCCTGGATATAATTATATTAGATATCTTAAGATATTATAGAATCCACATGAAAATTATATCCTTGATATGGGTAATCGTGAGGGTTTTGATTTCACCGATTGACGGGACTTGTCTCCTTGAGTTTAAAATACATTAAATATCTGTTGTGCATAAAAATAATACAACTTAGTGCAGAATATTTCTTACCCAATAAACTTTCAGTTTCTGATGTAAGTGCGTATTTTTAAATAACAAACCCGCATTCATGAAAAAAAAAATACCTGATGTTATTGATCACATGGCTATTCTCATGATTTTACCATCCAAATACGTGGACAGTATGGAGGTCAGTCCTCTTTTCCAACCCGGAATATGAAAACAGCCTGATGGTATGTATGTATTTGGAGATAAAGTAACAAACTATAAGGTCTTCTTACATAATATATTGTGTAATGTGTATAGACGACTACCATACCATACTTAGGAAGCATGTTTCAGCGTGATGGAAGATTGGAAAAAGATATTGAAAGGAGAGTAACGGCAGGTAATAGAGTGAACGGAGCATTAAGACCAGTAATGGCAGACCCAATTATTTCGAGGCAAGCGAAGCTCGCGGTACACAATGGTATCTTCGCACCGACTCTAATGTATGCTAGTGAGACATGGACATGGCAGAAGACGCATGAAAGTAGAATTAACTCGGTTGAAATGAGGTCACTAAGACGAATGTGTGGTAAAACGATGTATGATAGAATAAGAAATGAGGATATTAGACGAGAATGTATGATTGAAAGAAATATCGTAAGTAAGATTAAAATAAATGCCCTAAGGTGGTTCGGCCACATAGAAAGAATGAAAGATGACCGTCTGACAAAAAAAGTATACAAGTCTGATAAAAGAGGAACGAAAAGTAGAGGTCGGCCAATAAAAATTTGGCACGATCACATAAATGGGATTTTGAAAGATGGTGATGTTAGAAGTAAGAATAATAGAAGAGCGTGTATGAGACGATGTATGAACGTGAATGAGGCGAGGAAGGTATTTCAAGAGAGAGGAGTCTGGCATTCGGTTCTCTCTGACTACCCCAAATAGGGAAATGGAGTGATGGTATGGCTATGGGACTACCATACAAATTGTATGAAGCGAAGTAAAAGAAATTGAGATGTACTGCTACAATGTTAATATTTTTTATAGAAAATTAAATTATCTAGTTGGGGTATTTCAAATTTTTTCGATATTTTTTAAAACTTTGGAAATATAGGCCGTTAAACACATAAATTTATCATAAAAAAATATTTTTCCTAATAAAAAATGTTTAAAAAATGTTGTTTGGTTATTTTTAAAAAACTTATTTGAGATTATGTATTTGTTTATTTGTGGTACCAATTTTCAGCGTTCTAGCTTTTATGGTTTCTGAGATATATGGAAAAATAAAGTAAAAATTCAAAAGTTGATAACCCCTGACTGAAACGAAAATTCAAAATTCTGAGTATAAAAGTTTTGTAGGCCTATTACTATTTATATATTCTGAAATTTTGGGCTCTGTGCATTGAGCGAATCAAATGTTATAAGGGGGGGGGGACACACAGACGTCATGACACACAAAATATAGATAAATAAAAAATATCAAATAGATGTTTTCAAAAAATTCTAGAAATTCTCAAAAAATTTTTATTAATAAAAATATTTATCATGATAAATTTATGTGTTTAACTGCCTATATTTCCAAAGTTTTTAAAAATATCGAAACAAGCCGAAACACCAAAACGAGATAATTTAATTTTCTATAAAAAATATTAACATTGCAATAGTAAGTAAGTAGGTACGCGCATCAGAGTAACAATAAACAAATTGATAGTATTATGAACGATGTAAAAATAAAAGTAAGTAGGTACGCGCATGAGAGAGTAACAATAATCAAATCAACATATAGTATGAACTTTGTAAAACTGAAAGTAAGTAGGTACGCGCACGAGAGAGAGTAGGTATCAATACATATATCGACAGTTGTATGAAGTCGTAAAAATAAAAGTAAGTAGGTACGCGCTTTTTCAAGGCAATATTTAAAATGCGTTGAATTGTATTCATTTTATCGCGAAGGTCACAGAGACATGGTAGAACAGTATTGAGTGCAGACGCAAGACGATCGGAGCCATATATATAAAACACCTTCAAAATATACTCCGAACAAATCTCCGTGCGGCCAAGGTCAACATGTAATATTTTGCCGCGGATGCAAAACGATCGGTGGCTTAGTAAAAATATACACCTTCAAAATATACACTGAACAAATCTCCGTGCGGCCAATGGTTGAACTAATAATATTCATTTCAAGATATTTTGATATTTTTTTTGCTTCCATGTAAATTTTTGCCAGTTGATCCTCTATGGTATAAGCAACAGAATGGTAGTTTTTGGCGTGAAAATTATCTTGCGTCCGTATACCGGACGCGAAAAGTTGGTGGACGCAACAACCCTATACGAATTTCACATAGGTGACGCAACAAGTATTGCGGGATATATATATATATATATATATATATATATATATATATATATATATATATATATATATATATATATATATATATATATATATATATATATATATATATATATATATATATATATATATATATATATATATATATATATATATATATATATATATATATATATATATATATATATATATATATATATATATATATATATATATATATATATATATATATATATATATATATATGTTATATTTGATGTTTTCACGGGTGAAATATGTTATAATATTTTTATCTCGGTTTTCCCGTGTCAGTAGGTCTTGACTAAGACCATTTGTCTTCCGACGTTTCGCCTGAATATCACCAGGCATTTTCAAGGACTTAACGAAAAGCACGCGCGCGACACACGTCTACTCACACTGAAAGCTCACCGTCAAGTTTATATATATATATATATATATATATATATATATATATATATATATATATATATATATATATATATATATATATATATATATATATATATATATATATATATATATATATATATATATATATATATATATATATATATATATATATATATATATATATATATATATATATATATATATATATATATATATATCCCGCAATACTTGTTGCGTCACCTATGTGAAATTCGTATAGGGTTGTTGCGTCCACCGACTTTTCGCGTCCGGTATACGGACGCAAGATAATTTTCACGCCAAAAACTACCATTCTGTTGCTTATACCATAGAGAATCAACTGGCAAAAATTTACATGGAAGCAAAAAAAATATCAAAATATCTTGAAATGAATATTATTAGTTCAACCATTGGCCGCACGGAGATTTGTTCAGTGTATATTTTGAAGGTGTATATTTTTACTAAGCCACCGATCGTTTTGCATCCGCGGCAAAATATTACATGTTGACCTTGGCCGCACGGAGATTTGTTCGGAGTATATTTTGAAGGTGATTTATATATATGGCTCCGATCGTCTTGCGTCTGCACTCAATACTGTTCTACCATGTCTCTGTGACCTTCGCGATATAATGAATACAATTCAACGCATTTTAAATATTGCCTTGAAAAAGCGCGTACCTACTTACTTTTATTTTTACGACTTCATACAACTGTCGATATATGTATTGATACCTACTCTCTCTCGTGCGCGTACCTACTTACTTTCAGTTTTACAAAGTTCATACTATATGTTGATTTGATTATTGTTACTCTCTCATGCGCGTACCTACTTACTTTTATTTTTACATCGTTCATAATACTATCAATTTGTTTATTGTTACTCTGATGCGCGTACCTACTTACTTACTATTGCAATGTTAATATTTTTTATAGAAAATTAAATTATCTCGTTTTGGTGTTTCGGCTTGTTTCGATATTTTTAAAATGGAAATATAGGCAGTTAAACACATAAATTTATCATGATAAATATTTTTATTAATAAAAAATTTTTGAGAATTTCTAGAATTTTTTTGAAAACATCAATTTGATATTTTTTATTTATCTATATTTTGTGTGTCATGACGTCTGTGTGTCCCCCCCCCACCTTATAACATTTGATTCGCTCAATGCACAGAGCACAAAATTTCAGAATATATAAATAGTAATAGGCCTACAAAACTTTTATACTCAGAATTTTGAATTTTTGTTTCAGTCAGGGGTTATCAACTTTTAAATTTTTGGTTTATTTTTCCATATATCTCAGAAACCATAAAAGCTAGAACGCTGAAAATTGGTACCACAAATAAACAAATACATAATCTCAAATAAGTTTTTTTAAAAATAACCAAACAACATTTTTTAAACATTTTTTATTAGGAAAAATATTTTTTTATGATAAATTTATGTGTTTAACGGCCTATATTTCCAAAGTTTTAAAAAATATCGAAAAAATCCGAAATAACCCAACTAGATAATTTAATTTTCTATAAAAAATATTAACATTGTAGCAGTACATCTCAATTTCTTTTTAACATTTTTTATTGAAATTGAATTTAGTGACGACTTCGCTTCATACAATTTGTATGGTAGTCCCATAGCCATACCATCACTCCATTTCCCTATTTGGGGTAGGCAGAGAGAACCGAATGCCAGACTCCTCTCTCTTGAAATACCTTCCTCGCCTCATTCACGTTCATACATCGTCTCATACACGCTCTTCTATTATTCTTACTTCTAACATCACCATCTTTCAAAATCCCATTTATGTGATCGTGCCAAATTTTTATTGGCCGACCTCTACTTTTCGTTCCTCTTTTATCAGACTTGTATACTTTTTTTGTCAGACGGTCATCTTTCATTCTTTCTATGTGGCCGAACCACCTTAGGGCATTTATTTTAATCTTACTTACGATATTTCTTTCAATCATACATTCTCGTCTAATATCCTCATTTCTTATTCTATCATACATCGTTTTACCACACATTCGTCTTAGTGACCTCATTTCAACCGAGTTAATTCTACTTTCATGCGTCTTCTGCCATGTCCATGTCTCACTAGCATACATTAGAGTCGGTGCGACGATACCATTGTGTACCGCGAGCTTCGCTTGCCTCGAAATAATTGGGTCTGCCATTACTGGTCTTAATGCACCGTTCACTCTATTACCTGCCGTTACTCTCCTTTCAATATCTTTTTCCAATCTTCCATCACGCTGAAACATGCTTCCTAAGTATGGTATGGTAGTCGTCTATACACATTACACAATATATTATGTAAGAAGACCTTATAGTTTGTTACTTTATCTCCAAATACATACATACCATCAGGCTGTTTTCATATTCCGGGTTGGAAAAGAGGACTGACCTCCATACTGTCCACGTATTTGGATGGTAAAATCATGAGAATAGCCATGTGATCAATAACATCAGGTATTTTTTTTTCATGAATGCGGGTTTGTTATTTAAAAATACGCACTTACATCAGAAACTGAAAGTTTATTGGGTAAGAAATATTCTGCACTAAGTTGTATTATTTTTATGCACAACAGATATTTAATGTATTTTAAACTCAAGGAGACAAGTCCCGTCAATCGGTGAAATCAAAACCCTCACGATTACCCATATCAAGGATATAATTTTCATGTGGATTCTATAATATCTTAAGATATCTAATATAATTATATCCAGGATTTCACTTCTTGGCCGGACTTGCCCCTGATCTAGTCGTATTTGTCAAATCTTTTCATAAATGTATATATTCCATATACGGATTTACTCAAAATTCGGAGTAGAACATTTCGTGTCTGTGTGTGTGTCCCTCCCCCCTTATAACTTTTGATCCGCTCAATTAACAGAGCCCAAAATTTCAGAATATATTAACAGTTATAGACCTACAAAACTTTTTTACTCAGAATTTTGAATTTTTGTTTCAGTCAGGGGTTATCAACTTTTAAATTTTTGGTTTATTTTTCCATATATCTCAGAAACCATAAAAGCTAGAACGCTGAAAATTCGTGCGAACATAGAAAAATACGAAGTATCAAATTAATTTATTCAAAAAAATTCCAAAATTTCTCAAACATTTTTTAATAAGAAAAATATTTTTTTTATTATAAATTTATGAGTTTAACTGCCTATATTTCCAATATTTTAAAAATATCGAAAAAACCCGAAACAACCCAACTAGATAATTTAATTTTCTATAAAAAATATCAACATTGTATTGGCACATCTCAATTTTTTTTTAACAATTTTTATAAAAATTGAATTTAGTGACGATATTGCTTCATACAATTTGTATGGCAGTCGCCTATACACAATATGTAAGAAGACATAGTTTGATACTTAATCTCCAAACATACATACAGAATCATCATGCTGTTTTCATATTCCGGGTAGGAAAAGAGGACTGACCTCCATACTGTCCTATCTTGACATACATACCAACATGTGTTATAATTTTCAATAATTTGGATTTATGGGTTTATAGATTGATTCTTATTCTTCAACTTCACATAGTATCGCTATCAACAGTTGGATCTCATGTGTTACATGCGACTAGTTAAACAATATTTTATCCAACTGTCGATTCGTTCATGAGAATTCAATTCTCTTAATGAATCGACATTATTAAGCCAAGATGCGTGTACGAAGGAAAATTTTGTATGGTGTAGTGGACTTTTTGCATGCTAATAACACCAACTAGAGGCCTCGCAGCAAATATATTCCATGGATTTACTCAGAATTCGGAGTAGAACATTTCGTGTTTCTGTGTGTGCGCGTGTGTGTGAGTCCGTTTCCCCTTATAACTTTTGATCTGCTTTAAATTTATTAAATAAATTTAAGGTAATTTTTTGATTACATTAAATTTATACATGGGCATCTATTAACAGACTGTCCATCGTCAGTGTGCAGAAAGAAAACATTTGCATTCATAACTATCACGCCATTTCCTAATAAGGTTATTCTGTGTTCCACTTAAAAGTGCACCTCGTGATATTGTTGCCACATCTCCAAATTAAGTTCCTCTTATATCATTTTTAAAACTTTAAAATAGACAATCTGAGTTTAAAATGATGGAATGATATCATGGATTTTTATTATACTAGTTGCATGTAACACATGAGATCCAACTGTCGATAGCGATAGTATGTATAGTTGAAGAATAAGAATCAAACTATAAACCCATAAATACAAAATATTGAAAATTTTAAGACATGTTGGTATGTATGTCAAGATAGGACAGTATGGACAGTATGGAAACAGCGTGATGGTTCTGTATGTATGTTTGGATATTAAGTACCTATCAAACTATTATGTTAGTCTTCTTACATATTGTGTATAAGCGACTGCCATACAAATTGTATGAAGCAATGTCGTCACTAAATTCAATTTTTATAAAAATTGTTAAAAAAAATTGAGCCCAAACTTTTATACTCAGAATTTTGAATTTTTGTTTCAGTCAGGGTATCATTCAGTCAGGATATTTTTGTATCAACTTTTGAATTTATACATTATTTTTCCATATATCTCAGAAACCATAAAAGCTTGAACGCTGAAAATTGGTACGAACATATACAAATACAAAATTTTTTCAAATAAATTCGAGAGTTTCTCAAACATTTTTTATTAAGAAAAACATTTTTTTATGTTAAATATATGTGATTAACTGCCTATATTTCCTAAGTTTTTAAAAATATCGAAAAAAGCCGAAACAATCCAAATAGATAATTTAATTTTCTATAAAACATAGTAACATTGAAGTAGTACATATCTCAAATTTATATAAATTGAATTTAGTGAAAACATTGCTTCATACGATTTCTATGGCAGTCGCCTATACACAATATTATAAGTATTTTCAGTTTGATACTTAAATCTCCGAACATACACACATACCATCATGCTGATTTCATATTCTGGGTAGGATAAAAGGACTGACCTCCATACTTTCCTATCTTGACAAACATACCTACATGTGTTGTATAGAAAACAAAATATCTTAAAATATTCAATAATTTGGATTTAAGTGTTTATAGTTTGGTACTTATTCTTCAACTATACATACTATCGCTATCGACAGTTGGATCTCATGAGTTACATGCAACTAGTAAAAATATATATGATTGTCCATGATTATTTAGAATGTGATATTGAATAGTATACAACACTCATTTCGAAATGAATGTTGAATACCTACTATTATTGTTTAATTATGATATTCTTTTGTACCTTATGTAAATAAATAAAATATTAACAAACTCATTCATTTTATTGTTAATCATTGGTATTATACTGTACACTATCATGGATTGATCCTCAATGCGATCCACACAATGTGGGGTTACCATCGGCAGGTGAGAGCGGGTGTGCATTATCCTATAAAAGAAGCTCGACTTGCGCATATTTTTGACACACCGGCATCTATATTAAAAATTAAAATAATATAAAGGGTAAAAGAATATTTTAAAGCTTGGTGACAGTTTATTTTCTATGCCTATAATATATTTTATTGTACGTAGAGAAATATGTACCTAAGTAGGTACTTACATTATTATTGCATCATGATTCATAAGAAAATAAATACGATTGTAAATTATTATGTTTGCACCGAAATCAGGATTTTATCAGTATTATCCTACATGGGATTTTATCTGCAGGATTTTATCTATGGTTTCAAGTCTCCGAAGGTCAGATTTTGGGCGAAGCCGATGGTTTAACCACGTAGAAATATACAATATCAATATTTGCGTGAGAAATGAATTTAAATAAATATCTCCTCTGCTGGGATTCGAACCCAGGACGCCCGCACAGAAACCGAACGGCTTACCAACTGTCCCACGGCGGTCGGCGTAGTAATAAAGTTAAAAAATAATAAAAAATATCGAATGATACACACATGGACGCAAGAACGATGTCAATTATGCATACGAAAGTTTTTTAATATACACCGGAAGTAGTAATAAAGATAGAAGAATATGACGTGAAAACTGTATGAAGAAATATATAAAATATACAAAAATATACACCGGACGCAGTAATAAAGATAAAAAAATGGTCGTGAAAAATATACGAAGATATATATAAAATATACAAAAAAATATACTCCGGAAGCAGTAATAAAGATAAAAAAATGGACGTGAAAAATATAGGAAGACATATATAAAATATACAAAAAATATACACTTGGACGCAAGTATGAAAAAGACGTATCAAACGTACCAAAACAGGATAAAACTGAATATTTATATTTTGAAATTTATAAGAAAAACCTTATGCCTACAATGATAGTGAGCTACAAATAACGCTAAATTCAGTGAGATAAAACTAAAATAATATGTAGAAGTGGTGGACGCCGATCCGTCGGATATTTGGCGGACGCAAAAAATGTAGTGGGATCTATATATATATATATATATATATATATATATATATATATATATATATATATATATATATATATATATATATATATATATATATATATATATATATATATATATATATATATATATATATATATATATATATATATATATGTTATATTTGATGTTTTCACGGGTGAAATATGTTATAATATTTTTATCTCGGTTTTCCCGTGTCAGTAGGCATTTTCAAGGACTTAACGAAAAGCACGCGCGCGACACACGTCTACTCACACTGAAAGCTCACCGTCAAGTGACTCGTAGCGTACAAGATGGCCGCTTATGTCAAATATTGTTAGCGCGACGTGATTGGCTCCTTGTGACACGCCCACCTGCTGTCGTGTTCGTTGGTAATAATATTTTATCATTATTTTTGTGTTGTGATTTATTGTTAATTTTAGTTGTGACATTAATATTATTATTGTTGTGTTTTGGGGTTATTTTCGCTATGGTATTATTAATATTATTATTGTATTGTTTGTCATATAAAATGTTCTTCCAGGTACTAGGCACCTAAGACCGGTGCTACCTAAGAATTCTTATGTAGTACCTAACGTGAATTTTCGTTTCACCACCTACATAAGAGTTACCTAAGAAGCTAATGGTGACTTTCACCAACGTTACCTAAACTGTCACATAGCTGGGTATCACCTAAGCTTAGGTAGCCCATAACGTATCGTTTGTTTTTCACCAGTATTTGCGTCTTAGGTAACTCTTATGTACATAGGTGGTGAAACGAAAATTCACGTCAGGTACTAAATAGGAATTCTTAGGTAGCACCTAAGAGTTAGGGGGTGTTGGTGAAAGTCACCATAAGTCTGGTGAAAAACAAACGATACGTTAGGGGCTTCCTAAGCTTAGATGATACCCAGCTATGTGAAAGTTTAGGTAACGTTGGTGAAAGTCACCATGTCTTCTAAACAGTTAGACAGATAATAAAAATAAAAGGAAGAACCCACAAATACCCTGTCATTTTTTAATACGAACGAAAAAAGAAGTATACTTATTAAAACATAATTCTAGAATGATGTAGGTTAACCCTTTCTCTGCTGACATACGAATGTAGTAATACAACCCTTAGCAGACCATGTCCTTGCCAAAATTTCAACTGGCAAAATATTAACACTCATTAACGAGAAATTAAGGGGTAACAATACAATATATTGCGTGAAGCATACGAAAGGGGTGCATGTTTTAAAATTAAATGAGGTCAGAGGGATAGAAGGGAGTAAAGGAATAATCGAAAGGGTTGTTCGTTTTGATGCTGCATGTTTGAAATGATAATGTTTTCAAAAATATCTGTTTGTGAAAAGTACATAATACATCCTCATACACATAACTATACCATCACGGAATGTAACCAGCGACAGGTGTGCGGCTGTGCATTACGTTTAAAAGGAAGCACGATACGTGTGTGTATTCCCACACATCAGTATCGCCTTACCTAAAAAGGCAACATTCAAAATGGTTGGTGAACCTCATTGCTGAACTATGTAAGATGTTATTGTTGCCTGTTGTATTTTCGATTACCCGTATCTTAGGGGACACATGAAAACGACGCTAATAGAAAAAAGTGGAGCCACTATTTCCATTCGCATAAAGATGCCGGTTAACATAGTCGTTAAGTAGAGCGGTTTGCGCATACACCAACAAAGAAATAAACACCAATTTGCGCTATTGTCGCCCACTTGACATGCTCAAGAAATTTGGCGCTAACTATATAAGTAATATTTCCAATAAAATATAACCACAAAATCAGAGGTGCGTAATAGAAACACCACACATTTCTGTCCTGGCTAACATCCATCCTTATATTTTCCGATTTTATTGTATTCCACAAATGCGTAATGAAAATCACGCCATGTAGGTACCTACGTGTTTTTGAGGTAAGCAGATAGAACCGAACGCCAAAGCGCTTCCACACATCATCTATTACATATGTACTTGTCTGTTTCTTCTTCTTCTTGGGCTGCTCCTAACGGAGGTTGGCAAACATCACACCAAACTCATACCGATCCTGCGCCAACTTATTAGAAACCCTGCATCTGGAATCCCGAACCATTGCCTGAGATTTTTATTTATTTATTTAATTACATTAACGGCTTGAAAGCCTATTTAATAAAATCTAAAAGGTAGGTATATAACAGAATACAAATACAATAAATCATGTTAAAAATTCAACAGTACATAATATCAGTACAATAATATACTATAAATCAGAAGGAAAAAAAAATCATATTTAAATTTAAAAATTCAGCATTACATAATATCTGTTATGAAATATAATGATAAAAATTGAACAGTACATAACACCAGTATAAATACAATAATAACAAAAGTAAATTAATATGTTCAGCAAAACATTAATATCAGTTATGAAACATGAATAAAGACAAAATACAAAAACAAAATAAAAACCCATACATAACGATTACTATGATAAGTCATGAGTTAAGAAAAAAGAAAATGTACAATTTTTGATTTGAAAATGGAAAAATTGTCGGCAAAAACATCGGAGTGACTCCCCACAATGCTACCAAGTCTATGTAGCCTTGGTATTGGGGAGTGGTAGACATTTAAGCTACGATATTATTTTTTACCTTTGTTAAATGTGACAAATATGGCGAGGTTAAAGAACAAACCAATAAAGCAACCGTTATAGCTGGCTGTCTCAGGGACACTGTCTGGAAAAACAAACATATGCTCACAGAAAGTAAAATCAGAATTTACAAAACGTACGTAAGACCCATAATGACCTATGTCATCGAAGCCAGAGACGATACTATCAGAACAAAAAATCTCCTCCGGACTACTGAAATGAGGACACTGCGCTCCATAGTGGGCGTAACACTCGTGGATAGAGTCCGGAAAAATGATATAAGGAGGAGATGCGATGTAGACGAGATCATCCGTTGGTATAGGGCGAAGGCGTCAATGAAGAGACCATGTCGAGAGAATGAGAGACACGCGACTATCCAAAATTGTCTCCAAGGAAGTCCCGGAGGGTCGTAGAATAAGGGGGAGATCACCAAAAAGACGGAGGGACAGCTGGACATCCAGATCACAAGAGGCAGTCTCCGACTGAAAAAGCAGGCCCTCAGCCTAAAACCAGAGGAAGAAGATTAAAAAAAACTGTGTAACCTACATATGTATTGTTAAAAAATTCAATTTGTGTAGGTAGGTACTTATTTTGATTATTGTTTATATCTAGCAGATTCTGTCTTCTTTCACAGCAGTAACAAATTAGGTCCTTCTTCCTTCCTTTTACCTTCCCTTCTTTTCCCGTCATGGGAAAATGTGTGAAATGTATGAATATGTAATAATTTTAAGTATATTTAAATACATTTTTTGTTGTATTGTAGGTAGTTACATACTTCTATGATTAATTAATGTATATCAATTGTGGACAAAAGTATTGGTCTGCCTATTTTCATTTCATAGTGTATTTTTTCTCGAATATATTTTTAATTGCATATACGCAAACATTTGATTTTTTTCCCTGTCGGGAGTGAAATAATATTTTTATTGACAATAACATCTCAATAAAGACGATCGTATTCTAAAATATCGCAAATTCGTCTATATTGAGATGTTATTGTAAATAAGAATATCATTTGACACCCGACAGGGAAAAAATCCAATGTTTGCGTATATGCAATTAAAAATATATTCGATTTACATACGCATTGGTACATGTAGGTAAAGAAGGCAAAGATGAAATAATATTTCTCGCTCAGTTCAGGGGTGACATCTGTGCGAGACACCGTCACCTCATTTATAAGGACTGTTGCTTTCATTGTTTACAAATAAACTAATTTCTCAATAGATGGCGTTACAAAGAAAAAGGTTTCTTCGTTGCCTCATAGATGGCAATAGTATAGTTTCGTATTATTCAGGTGAATTGTTAACACATTATTCAAATATATAGAACTTTCAAAAAAATTACATTGATAAGGGAACTCAATAAAGGCATAATTGGTGAACGTTGCGCAGGCGCATAAAGTGACGTAAATCAGCCGATGACAAGTCGTAAGCCCTGTAGGTGCCTGAGTTCCTGGTTCTTCTATAATACCCCAACTTCATCTCTATTGAAATGTTATTGTCAATAAAAATATATATTTTCTGTTTGTTTTATATGACTGTATTTGTCCCTTATAAATAAATAAGTAAATAAAGTTATTATTTTATCCCTTTACTAGAAGTTGTGGAATGATATATTTATCACCACGGAATATGTTGCCAAAGTATGTTTATTTAAACATTTCCATAATTAATTGTTCGTTAAAGTAAATAATAATTATCACACCCCTATTTTGTTTTAAACCGTATATTTTCAAACGAGCCCACTTTTAAAATTAACGTTTAAAATTAATGTATGCACATCGGTTGATGGTTTGCATTATGGTGATGAGATTTTTATTTCAACGGCTAGAATTATTTTTTAACGTTGTTGTACAACATTCTTTCCATCATCTGTTGAATTTTCATCCCTTGAATATATTTTTTTATGTTGGCAATTCTGCTGAAAGTCAAAAGGGGTATGTAATGTTTTGCAGAGGGGAATGAATACAATATTTTATTGCGCTTTTAAAACATGTAAAATAATAATCTTTTCAATTCATGTAGCTTTTATAATGTTGTACATGAAATAAAAAAACGAGAGAATTATTTAAATTTAATGCTATTTTAACTGCTTCCATATGTAGGTGAGTATTTTTGTTCCAATTCTTTCAAAAACTCCCTTTCCTGGTGTTCGTCTATAGTATAGTGTAGATGGTTAGTTTTTAGGTAATTCAAAAGTTTAAATATTTATTTTCGATAAGTTATACTCGGCAATCATGACAAATCTGATACTCGGCAGTACCTACTGTAGACATTGACAAACAGATCATAGAGGTGGCCAATGAATACAAACATCTCGGACACAACATCTTACTTTCCAGAGATAACCAGACTGCTGAGCTTCAGAGGAGAATTGGTCTTGGGTGGGCAGCGTATGGTAACTTAAAGAAGTTCTTCGACAGCAACATTCCGTAAAGCCTTAAAAGTAAAATCTACGACCAATGTGTACTGCCAGTACTAACATACGGAGCGGAAATGCTTACACTCACCAAGTTGACCGTGAGGAAACTCCGCGTAGCACAAAAAAAACACAAATAAGCCATACTACATATGAGGAGGTTAAAAGCAAAAGTGACAATCTCGAAAATCGTGACATTTTGAGTTAATGATGTAGTATTGTTCTTCATAATTTTATTTATAATCTCTATAGAGGTTTAACTGCAAAAGTGACAAAAAAACGTACAAAAACGATGTTAAAAAGTGGGATTAGAAGCAAAAGTGCCAATCTCAATGACAGCTCACATGCAAATACGCCATCGTTCGTTTTAGCCAATCACAGTTAAGATTGCGAACTACCGCAACAACTTCATGTAGATTCGTGTCATATTAAATTTCTTCAAGTGTTGTTGATGTTAGCAGCGTGTTTTTTATTAATTTTTATTAGTTTTCTTTAAGTCTGATCGCAATGAACATTAATACTTATCCAGTAACCACGGAGAAAGGCAGGAAAAGAAGTGTTAACAAAGCAAAGTGGAAAAGAAACATAGAAATGATCAAAAGGTAAGTGTCCAAATTCGTATGGAGTTTAGTAGTAGTACACCATGTCCCAGAAAGTCGGTACATGTTTAGTGATGATTAAGATATTTTAATATAGTTTTTCCTTTTTTTAATTGTTTGTTCAAAAAAAATTATATACAATCTTAAAAAAATACCAACTTGTGCTATATATAAATAAAAACTTGTGCTAACAAAAATTTCAATATAAAAAATACAATTTTCAATTTATTTCAACGTAGATTTATTCAAAAGTATATATTTTTATTTTTTGCTCATTTTATGCTTTGACTTTATACTACCACTATTTACTATCATTGTCAATATTTTTTTTATTGTTAAATATTTTTATGTCTTTTTTTCTTTGTGTAATTTTTCGATTAACTTATAAGTAATATCTAAGTACCTACCTATCTACATACGTGTGTTTACATATTTTTTAGCTATAAATATAATTGTTTTTATTATTTTCTATAATTGTTTAGACAGAGTATTCGGGTTGATTGAAAAGGATATTAAAAAACAAGAAGAGGTCATCCAACCGGAAGAATATCTAGAAGTTTTTCGAAAATTTGGAACAGTGAAAAGACTTTCAGAAAACTTTGTCTACGATTGGAAAAGTGAGGCAGCCAATATTTTGAAACCAACCGGCTCATGGCATTTTAAAATAAACATGTGTAAAAGATTCTACATTAAACGTGCAAGTAATCATAATATACTTCTAAAAGGCGAAACTCGCTATCGAGTCGATCTGGGAGACTACAAGTTGGTCTTGAAGAAAGAAAAATCTGTTTCTGATATACGGCTTAGACCTCAAAATGCAGTAAAAATAAAAGAAGACAAAATTAAGCCAACCTTTTGTGCAAACATTATGGAAGCGAGTGGAAGAATATACCAAATTTAATATTTAACAAGAATATAGTGGATGGTGTCAACGAAAATAATGAATTTTATGAAGAAGCTGAAGAGATTTGCAAGTCAATAGAAAATGCCTCCGATGGATTGATGATTTAACATAATATATTATATTTCTTTCATATTTTTTTATGAATGTTTTTCTAAAAAAACTTTGTTACGTATATTTTTTTATAATTTTCTTTTTTAAAAACTCTGCTGGTGTGGTATTTTTTTATGTGCCACCCTGTCAGTTTTTGAAGAATGTTGTGTGCAAAACCGCCACTCTCCATCAATGTCAGATGCAAAAGCGCCAACTTCCTCTTTTTACGTGCAAAACTGCCAATCTCCATTTTTTATATTTGTTTTTCTCAGCATTCCATTGATATTTTTTTAATATGACTATTGTAAAATTATATAAATAAATAAATCTTCATAACAAAATATTTTTTTTTATATCTAACACTTATATTTTATAGATATCATATTTTCGCATTTTTCTCAAATTAATCTCACTACGACTTTGGCACTTTTGCTTTTAACCTCCTCATATTAAACTATCGCCTCGAATAAGAAATGAGGAGATACGTACAAGGTCAGGAGTAACAGACAGCGACGAAATAGTGGCTAAGCTCAAGTGGTTAATCTTCTTTGTACTGTTCCTTGTATGTTCCAGGTATGATCCTATAATTTTGTTTTTCTCATTTGTTAAAAATTGTATGTAAAACATTAATAATCACTTGATATGATGTCCTATTATCATGTACCGTAGTCTGTAATTTACTGTTTTTTCCATTGTTCTTAATATCATACTATGTTATTATATTCTACTGTACTGTTGGATATGCAAAATAAATAAAATAAAATTGTAATATTTAAAGATAAGCACATCTTACCATATCAAATTTTCATGATAGCAACTGTAACACCATAACATTCTGTGATATTTTAGCTGTTGCAACAACAATCATTTATACCTACCTACTAATTGTTTCAATATTCTTAGTTTTATGTGTATGTATAGTTACGTTTTTGACATGTAAATATGAAGCGATCTGTGGACACGCTTAATTGGAAGGTCAATTCTCTGTGCGTGTACCTTAATAAAATAAAACAACGGTGAAGGACTTACAAGTCTCTTTATTCGGTAAAATCTTGTAACCAAAATAGAAATATAATCTATCAAACTACAAAAATTAAGAAAGTTGGTATATGATTATCTCATTTGAAGCTTTATATTATAATACTTCCTGGGTCATATTCCGTACACCGCTTAAAGTTAGATACAATGTAAAATACAATATTCAATAAGTTGTGTTCGTATGGGATATTATTAGATTAATAGATAATGTGTGTTCATATAGGACATTATGAGATTATGAACGCCTTTAAAGTGTTACACTGGTTAGTGTTAAATATCATTAAGGTGAAAGGTACCTTATACAATATTAATTTTAACTAAGTTTCCAGAATGGATTATGTTTAAACAAAAGTTTACATTTTACGGTCCAACGCCCATAATGGAAACGGGTCTAGAGGGGGTGTCAACGTTATAAAATGAATATTTATTTAATCTATTTTGACCTTCGAGCAAATTCTATCTTAAGAAAGGTACAGCCAGGATCGTTTATATTATGTTCAAGTATATCTTTGCTCTAAATAAATTGGTTAATCTCGGTCTAACAATGCTCCTCGGATATCGACACAGACCACAGGAATTTTACATAATTTAAAACGAGTTTAAGAAAATTACTAATATTTTGAGATGAAGAGCGGTGATAGTCCAGCGATAAGGTCGTCGCCTCACATGCGTGAGGTCGACGGTTTGAATCCGGGCGAGGCACGCACCTCTGGATTTTCAAAAAATCTATGTGCGGATTTATATCACTAGCTATGTGTAGCCATGAACCTGGTTCCCCTTTCTACGGGTTACGAAGGTCAGATGGCAGTCGCTTCAATCTTATTGTATGTATTGTATGTATTGTATGTATTGTATTTATTGTATGTATTATATGTATTGTATGTATTGCATGTATTGTATGTATTGTATGTATTATATGTATTGTATGTATTGTATGCATTGTATGCATTGTATGTATTGTATGCATTGTATGTATTGTATGTATTGTATGTATTGTATGTATTGTATGTATTGTATGTATTGTATGTATTGCATGTATTGTATGTATTGTATGTATTGTATGTATTGTATGTATTGTATGTATTGTATGTATTGTATGTATTGTATGTATTGTATGTATTGTATGTATTGTATGTATTGTATGTATTGTATGTATTGTATTCATTGTAAGTATTGTATGTATTGTATGTATTGTATGTATTGTATGCATTGTATGCATTGTATGTATTGTATGTATTGTATGTATTGTATGTATTGTATGTATTGTATGAAATGTATGTATTGTATGTATTGTATGTATTGTATGTATATTATGTATTGTATGTATTGTATGTATTGTATGTATTGTATGTATTGTATATATATATTGTATGTATTGTATGCATTGTATGTATTGTATGTATTGTATGTATTGTATGTATTGTATGTATTGTATGTATTGTATGTATTGTATGTATTGTATGTATTGTATGTATTGTATGTATTGTATGTATTGTATGTATTGTATGTATTGTATGTATTGTATGTATTGTATGTATTGTATGTATTGTATGTATTGTATGTATTGTATGTATTGTATGTATTGTATGTATTGTATGTATTGTATGTATTGTATGTATTGTATGTATTGTATGTATTGTATGTATTGTATGTATTGTATGTATTGTATGTATTGTGTGTATTGTATTGTATGTATGTTGTTCTTACTTAAAGACGCTACCTATGTAAGTATTTGTCGACTTGCTCTAGCCATTCGTTCTCTCCTTGTAATTGGTATACAGAATTATGTGTACAGAAATATTCAAATAAATAGTAATAAATAAATAAATAAATTGTGATATCAAGAAATTTATTCAACCGAATAAATAAGATATTCTGTTGCAAGTATAAATAGAAATTCATAAAACAAGTTAACTACAGGAACAAATTGCATTTTGAAAATTATAAACAGGCCCTACAGTACTACAAAATAAATACCTTGGAAAATCGAAGACAAATTATAGATATCTGTTACTTATATAAAATTTTAAACAACAATGTCGATAGTGCATATCTTTTGAGTGCTTTGCCATTTCATTGCCCGATTAGAGACCAACGTAACCCACACTTATTTTACATAGAGTCATCAAGAACAAATTATCATCAAAATTCATTTATAAACAGAGTTTGCAGAATTTACAATAACGATTGTTTAGACATGGATCCCTTTTATTTGAGCCCGAATTTATTTAAGAAAAAACTTATCCAAAGTATCAATTTTTGAGCTACAACCTTCTAAAAGACATGCAATTTGATTGTGATGGTTGTCACCTGAAATCGTGTAAAAAACAAAAGTAAGTAAATTTTATATACCCACTTGGTAATGTAGGTAAATATACAATAGACATGGTAAAATAAAAGGTAAAAAATAACCTTCCTTTTCCTTCCTTTCTTTCCTTTCCTTTAATACCCTTCCATTCCTATTCAACATGGCGATTTTTTTTTCCACTTTCAATCTGTATCTCATATAATAATACTTTAAATTGTAAATAGATGGATTCAGTAATTGGCGTAGTAAATCATAATTGTTTTGTTCTTTCTTTTGTAATGTAAAACTGAAATAGCTGTTGTATCCAATACTACATATAAAAATAAAAAAATAAATAAAAAAAAATAGTAACGGAATGAATGCAAAAAATCCAGCACTGCCAATAGTTGGTGGAGCTTTTGTCTTGAAAATAACAATTTTCTGCAAGTCTAGCAGCAGCGCACATTTTTTTCTTCAACAAAAAATATTCTTCGGAACATTATGGGAAATAAAACTCGATGAAATATTTTAAACGGGAAAAGAACTTTCCGATAGAGTCCAAAGCTTCGGGCGGGGAGGAAGGAATTCTTGAATACTCTCCAATGGGGGAGAACGGGACAGGCCGTAACGGGAAATTATTATTTTTAAAACTCGTTACTTGTAATTTGCAACATTATCGTGTATTCACAGAACGAAGGTACCATCCTATATTATTTCCAGTTACGTTTGCAAAGAGGTTTCGGTATCCCAGCTCTCTCCACCTACACACCGATTCGCAGTTCTTCCAATAGCATTAAATTCTTCGTTTCAGACCTTCCAGAAATTCACCGGTTACTTATTTTAAATTTGGACTTAACACGCTTGTTAAAATTCCCTCTATTCGCGTTTGGCAGAGGTTGCTTCATTTTAAACATTTTATACCATGATAAGTATTATTGTACTGTGGACCAATAATATTTAGCGCAAAAGTTTAATTTTAGTGTAACTTGGTAATTTGCACCTGCCTTACGATCCCGCAATCATTATAAATTGTATAGGTAGGTACGTATTTTTTTTCGATCCTTTCATCAGCGTTTCCCTTTTTTGGCATAAGGTAAAAAATAATTAAATCATTAATAAATTGTGTTGATAGATACAAAACCAATGCACAGATGTGGTTTGGTTGAGCAAAAAATAACTTTAAAAATAATTAGTGGTTTTGTCATGTATGTTGTTATGAATTGAGAATTTGCTGACGCATTATTATATAACCATGTAAGAATTGTAAGTTTTAGACTTGTGTTTTTTATTAAGTGTATGTTCTTTATATCTTTTGCAACTACATTTAAGATCTTTGGAGCCAAGTATTGATAATATCTTTGTCCGTATGAATTGTTTGTCTTCGGAGTGATTAGTTGATGTCTGTGTCCTGTATCATGAGAATTTTGAGCAGTGATATGGTTTTTCTTAACGTTTTTGAAGTAAATTAGATTTTTTTTATATACTTGTTGGGACCACTTCTGTTTAACATCTACATTAACGATATCACTAACTGTTTTACTTACGCAAAAGTCTCACTTTTCGCAGACGACATGAAGATTTACTGTCCAGTTAAATGTATTGAGGACTGTGAAAATATTCAAACTGACCTCAATCGTCTCGACCTATACTGCAAATAACACAACCTTCAAATTAACCCAAACAAATGTCACTGCCTAAAATTTACACGGAACAAGAACATCATAAGCTTCAACTATTGCCTAAATAATCAACCACTGCGTAATGTAAATGAAACAAAAGACCTTGGTATCATCCTTGACTCAAAACTGTTATTTGACAAACACATTGACTACATTGTTTCCAAAGCGTCTAGGATCCTAGGCTTTATTCTCCGTACATGCAAGCAATTTAACAATATACTCACACTGAAAATTTTATACTTTACATATGTGCGTAGCATTTTGGAATACTCATCACAAGTCTGGAATCCTAGATACTCTACCTACATACACAGAATTGAAAAAATCCAGAATAGATTCCTTAAGTACCTTGATTTTCGCTCCTTTCAAACTCATCTAAATTACTCACATTCTGCCGAGTTTTTTTAAAATTAGCACATTAGAAAACCGTAGAAATATCTCCGACGCCGTCTTTCTATTTAAAATCGCCAACTCTATCGTGGATTGCCCGGAACTGCTTAAACGAATAGCTCTTCGGGTTCCCACCCGAGCAACCCGATTCCAACATTCATCAAACCTTTCACACTATAACACGAACGCCAAACAACACTCATTCATATACCGTGCACACACAAGTGCAATACACACAATATCACACTTCTTCAATACGCACCTAAACGAATTAGATATATTCAACTCATCAATAAATGTTATCAAATCAAAACTTATCAATCATTAAATATTCATATATATTCATCCCAACACATATCCCTTTTCATCTGCACTCTATCTTTTCTCTCTATTCCCAACTCTCTCCTACATATTCTCTATAATTTTTGTATAAACTTATATAGGTACTTATTTTTTTTTACTTATGTGGAAACACATTATTGGCATAATTGTAATAACTTTATTGTCCATACCATAAACATTGTAACGCTGTTTGTTTCCCAAATATAAATAAAATAAAATAAAATAGAATTGTGTTAGGTTAAAATCTTTAAATAGTTGAATGCTTGGGGAAGAAAGGTTTTTAATAATAGCTTTCTGAGCCTTGAATAGACGTTCCAAATTTGTTTAGATGCACCTCCCTACCCAACCAATCCATGAGAGATAATGGGTTGTACTAATGCATAATATATAGTTTTTAATGTTGTCTCGTCCATTATGTTACGCATGTTTTTATTAATATACTAGCTTTTATGTCCCGCCGTTGGCCAAGAATGTAAAATTGTGAAAGAAAAAGCAATCGTTTTTATAATATTGTCACCCAATTATTTTGCAATATCAGACTATAAAAAGTGGTTAGAAATTTGATTGAGTTTAAGTATTGTAAAATGTTCAAGTGATGGCCACAACCCATTCTTTTTTATATATTGCTATGAAGTGTGAATGAAGTATAATATTTATACAATTTCTGCTCGCATGGACTATGCGTAATGGTTTTAAATATGACTGTTTATCAACGTTGTAAAGAGATTGGTTTGGCCACAACCCCCATTTTTAAATATTATCATCGAAAACAAATTGTAATGTGTACCTATTGAAAATTTAGTAATTTTCGATGTTGGAATGTGGTTAAAATTTGATTAAACAAACGTAGGTACTGAAAAGATCTAGTATTGGTCACATCCCATTCGTTTTTATATTTTTTCATCAAGTGTGCATTATATTTTTGCTCAATTTGACTGAAAGTCTTCATTAACGAAGAAGAAGAAGACTTGAACTATAGTAAATAGTTTTTAATTTGAATATAAATGTTGTGAAGAGTTCAGTAATGGCCACAACCCCCATTCTTTAAATATTAGGTGTTGAAAATTATTCAAAATAGGATGATATAAATGGTTTAAATTTAATTAAACAAAAGTATTGAAAAGATTCTAGTGCAGGTTATATCGTCACATCCCATATCCCATTCATTTCATGTGTATTTTCATCAAGTGTGCATATCGTTAATAATATTTCTGCACAATAGACTATTAGACTTAAAACTAACCCAAAAGACTAAATAAAAAAGAGAAAAATAAGTATAAGACTATAAGAAATAGTTTGTATAAAAAACTATTCCAATGGTCTACATAAAATAAGTAAAAATACATATACCTAATAGAAGAATTAGACTATTGGAAATAGATTGCATAAAAGCTCACCCAAAGGTCTACAAAAAAGAAGAAGAAGAATATTTAGACTATTGGAAATAGTTTGTATAAATACTGACCAAAAGGTCTACATAAAAGAAAATGAATAAGACTATTGGAAATAGTTTGTATTAAAACTCTCCCAAAAGTCTACGTACTTAAATGAAGAAGAATAATAATTAGACTAAAGGAAATAATTTTTATAAAAAAATGACCCAAATGTATACATAAAAGAAGAAGAAGATGATTTAGACAATAGGAAATAGTTTGTATAAAAACTGCCCTAAAGGTCTACATAAAATTAAGAAGAAAAAGAATTAGACTCCAGGACCCGCCGCTTCAGGCCCTTCAGTACCTCCCGTCCCTTTAATCCCTCATTACGTCCCTTCCCATCAGGCCCTTCAGTACCTTCCGTCCCTTCAGGCAGTTTTATACCTCCCGTCCCTTCAGGCCCTTTAGTGCCTCCCTTCCCTTCATTACATCCCGTCCCATCAGTCGGTTAAGAAAAGTTTAAATCCAGAAACCATCCTGGAAGAACCGCGAAGAGATGAAAGAACCTTCTTTTCCCAGGATGCTCTACTTAATAGGTAAAATGACTAAATACACGAAGAAGAAGAAAAAAGTTTAAACCCAGATACCTGCGAAGAGATGGAAGGACAGTTGGACCTTCTTCTCCCAGGATTCTCCAACTTCATAGGTAAAATGAGCAAAAATACACGATGAAGAAGAAGAAGAAGAAATAAGTTTAAATCCAGATACCTGCGAAGAGATGGAAGGAAAATTGGACATTCTTCTCCCAGGTTAGTCCACCTTCAAAGGTAAAATGACCAAATAGACGATGAAGAAGAAGAAGAAAAAAGTTTAAATCCAGAAACCTGCGAAGAGATGGAAGGAAAATTGGACCTTCATCTCCCAGGATAGTTCATCTTCATAGGTAAGATGACCAAGTACACGTTGAAGAAAAAGAAGAAAAAAGTTTATATGCAGAACCCGTCCTGGAAGACCTGTGAAGAGATGGAGGGACAGTCGGACCTTCTTTTCCCAGGATACTCCCCCTTCATAGGTAAAACGACCAAATACACGAAGAAGAAGAAGAATAAGAAAAAAGTTTAAATCCAAAAACCATCCTGGGCATACGCTCGACAATTCACCAAAGTTTCATTTTAATCGGACAAACGGTTGATAAATAAATAAATAAAATGATTTTCCTATAGGAAATCAGTATAGGTATATTATTGTTGATTTGTAAGTAAATAGTATTAGGTAGGTACCTACCTACAACAACCTTCTAAATAAATTCGATTCCTAACAAATTTTATTTGAATATCACATTCTTTCTGTAGCCATGGAAACGATTCGAACACGTAAGTAATATCGAATGGTTCGGATACATTTTTTGAATATATAGGTACCTACATTGGTTTGTTCGATGCCATAAAAATGAAAATTGTCAGAAAAATCAAATATTATTTACAAATTATGCAATTTTATTATGCCTATATCTTTACTAATAAATAACACATTTTTACAATATATGTATGTCTTAAAACTTGCCGTAATGTCTTGTGTTTCATTTTATTATTTCATAATTACATTTATTTCAAAGGTTTATTATTTTCAAGAACATATTCATTCGGTGGGAAAATGAAATATTGTATGAAAAGATATTAAAATGGCGGCGTTTATGTACAAAAGGCTTACTTTAAAAATAAGTTAAACATTATAATTATACCAAATATTCACCATGTTTTTCACTTAAACGCTAAGTTATACTTCAAAATATATTTTTTTTGTGTAAATACCTACTTCTAACTTTTAAACTAACAGATATTTGCGTGCAAAATGTACACTTTTTTGACAGATATGACTTGGAAAATTTTGTATGAAAAAAATAATTATTTAAATATTTTTAAAATTCAGCATTTTTATCGCATTCTTTTTAGCGTGACACTGCATCAGGTATACTGGTACATGTTCGCACTTAAATTAGATTTTTAGATGCTCTTGGTTTTTCAGAAGGCACACACACACACACACACATACACTAACATTTTGATTGCTTTATTACTTTAGATAACGGTTTAGTTTCATGAAATATACAACTGTTCCCAGTTTACCCTATTGGTTTTAAAGAGGCTGTAACTTTTAATGGTCCAGCTTACACAAAGTTGAAGCCAATAATAATAGTTTGACATCACAGATGGAAGGAAACACGCTGAGGCCGTTGGACCCATGGCTTCGAAGACCAGGGGGAATGAGACAGAGAAGAGAGAGCTTTACAACACTCTGGTTACTTGGCTCTGGTAAAACTTCCGAGGGTCTCGTATTTAAGGGTGATTACGAAACTTGAACATTTTCAAATTTAACAACTGATTCGTTCGTTCAATACATTCACTTCCGTGAATGGCTCACCCAGTACCGAGAGCCGTTTTGCTTACAAAACTTTTTGCAACCTCAATTCGTTCAATATTCCACGCGGCCAACTTTCTTTGTGAAATAATAAAACATCCACCAAAGTCTGGTCTGTTTTTTCGTTGTACCTACAACGAATCTTTTTTTGCAAAAAGTATTTTTTTTTAAATAAATCATCGTTAAAAATGAGCGCCCATTTAAATTTAATGAAACTTAAGTTTCTTCTGAAACATGAAAGTTGTGAACATTTCAATGAGTTATATTTTATTACTATAAAAGCTATTGAATTAACGAGTTGATCGTTTTCTACCCTTAGTAAATTTGAATGTTCTTTATTTATTTATAATTATTTCCAAAACTAATGATGTTACTTTATACAAAGCGGAAAATTAAAATATTTACGTTAATTACTATATTATTTAATGTGCTGTTTTATAGGAATTAAACATTTTAATTCCTAAAAAAAAATTTTAGATGGGTCGATGGCAGAGCGGTTAGCGCATTGGGTTAGTAATTCAGTGGTCGCTAGTTCGAATCCTGCCTCGACCGATTTCGTTCACATATAGCACAAGCATTTATACTTATTTCAGGGAACGTAGGAAGATGTGTATGTACTTGTTTAACAAGGACATATTCATTTTTATATATAAAAAAAAATCATGATGACGAGGAGAGAGGCTGGTCACGACCCTAAGCTGATGATGATAATAAAACATTATAATTAAATAATCAAAATTATTTTCGTCTAATCCTCGTTTTTATTCTATTGCCGCGCTTTTTGGTTTGATTCGAATCCGCCCAGTCTCCCCAGTGTGCTTTTTCACTTAAAAAATCCGCCGCGTCAATTTTCGCAATTTAATTTCACGCTCTGGCGATGCTCCGATTGGCTATCACGTGTCGCCGCTGTAGGCCCATCCAGCCACGTACAGGTGTTGTGATTGGCTATCGAACGACAGGCGATCACGTGATTGGCTGCGAACACCGATGACATGTTTTTAATTCGAAATTGATTCCAGAACGCGAAAAAAAAAATTCGAAAAATAAAATTCTTTCCATTATAATACATTTCATAATATATTGGCAATATCGATTTACGGTGGGTGTCGATTATTTAAGAAAGTAAATTGATTTTTATGGTTTTGAGTGGCATTATAATGAAAATATAATTTCAAAATAATTGATGTCAGTGAACTTCAACTTAATTATGTTGGTTTACTGGAAAAATACGTTTGTTGAAAAACAAAATGTGACACAGGATATTAAGAAAACAAGGAACAGAAAATCAAGTACCTACCTACCTATTGTTTAATATTTAATTTTAAATATGTCACCACAATGAATTTACTATTTTTTTTTAAATATTTGCGTGGGTTGTGGTCAACGCTAAACTCCCCACTAACAAGTCATTCTATAAAGTATTCAAAATTTGTTTGGAAAATATTCAGCATTTTCATGAAATGAGTTTGTTGAATTATTTTCCAACTGTCGATTCGTTCATGAGAATTAAATTCTCTGAATGAATCGACATTATTAAGCCAAGATGCGTGTACGAAGGAACATTTTGTATGACGTAGTCGACTTTTTGCATGCTGATAACACCAACTAGAGGCCTCGCAGCATATATTTTCACATACATGGATTTACTCAGAATTCGGAGTAGAACATTTTATGTGAGTTTTGTGTGTCTCTGTGTGTGTGTGTGTGTGTGTGTGTGTGTGTGTGTGTGTGTGTGTGTGTGTGTGTGTGTGTGTGTGTGTGTGTGTGTGTGTGTGTGTGCGTGCGTGCGTGCGTGTGTGTGTGTGTGTGTGTGTGTGTGTGTGTGTGTGTGTGTGTATGTGTGTGTGTGTGTGTGTGTGAGTGTGTGTGTGTGTGTGTGTGTGTGTGTGTGTGTGTGTGTGTGTGTGTGTGTGTCTGTATGTCCCCCCCTTATAACTTTTGATCCGCTCAATTTACTGATCCCAAAATTTCAAAATATATAAACAGTTATAAGCCTACAAAACTTTTATACTCAGAATGGTGAATTTTTGTTTAAGTCAGGGATTATCAACTTTTGATTTTTTGTTTTATTTTTCCATATATCTCATATACCATAAAAGCTAGAACGCTGAAAAATGATACAAACATAGACAAATATAAAATCTCAAATTGATTTTTTTCAAAAAAATTCCAGGGTTTCTCAAACATTTTTATTACATGCAACAAGTTTTATTTAAATATTTTATTACGAAAACTTGATAACTCTTCATTGCCATTTTATTAAAGTGATGTGCCTTTTTAGTAATTTGAAAATCAAAATATGAAATTATATGTTCCCTGAGCTTTGTGTAACTTTGAAATGTTTGACAGTTAAAAACATTAAGAAGCACTGATCAGATATCCTTCAAAATCTAATGGGATCCAAGCGAGTGTTAGATATGTGGCGCAACAATCACTTGCGCCACATAGCTACGCAGCGCAACGCCGACGTCGTCATGTCCTGCGCTACACGCAGCTACGACTTGCCTGTCACGCTCACCCAGCTACGACAATCCCCCTATATAAAGACGCACACCGAGTTCAGAGGCCATTCGGTTTCATCCAGACCTCCTGCTACGTCCTTACGCTGCTCGATTGCCTAGTCGTCGTTCAAAGTCCGCGATTTAAATTTATACATTAAAATTAAGTACTTTATATCAAATAGCATAAAACAATTACCATTGTATATCGAAGAATATTAAACGAGTAAGTTACATTCTTGTTACATCTTTCAATCTCTGTCATCAATATCTACCTGAGTTTCATTCTGTATTTTATTATCTTTTATATACGGTATTACATTTGCTTGATCGATTTATCTGTGTGCCTAGCTGTCGGGAGACTCTGACAGGCGGTATCCAGGTTCGATTCCGGCAGGTGTGGTATCGTTAAATTGTATGTAACCAAAAGGCGGACACACATGTTCTATACCTACACGTCCAGCAGACTGACATTACCACCATCTATCTGTCGCGGCTCACGCCGACAGGTTTGCATATCAGCTCCAGCTGGTGTGCAAACACTTCCAACCCAAGTGGCAACTTTGACCATACTGGTGAGCCTACATACTTCTAAAGATATACATATTTGCAAACTTTGAAAATAATCGAATGGATACGTTAGACTATAATCGATAACGCAGAATAACACGCTATATAATTATTGTACATAGCATATAGTAGGTACACAACACACAGCGATGAAACATTGCTATGAAACTTTCTGAATACTATCTCGCCATGATACTAGTTGACAATATGCAAAAAAAAATAATCTTATAAATTAAAAATTTAGTTAGAGGAGTAAAAACTGCGCGACAGTGACTTAGAACAGTGCTTCCACTATTATCATTGTATTTTGGTGTCCTGTCCAAGTAATTAAAAAAATAAAAAATAAACAATTCGCATAGTTCTGAATGGAGTGATTTTAGAGACTAAACTGTTGTGTGGTGATACCTTCACGTATATGTCGTCCTTCCTTGTGACACCTGTCGCTGGTTAACCCATTCAGTGGGCTAATTAGTGATTATATAACCTTTAAATTTGATGATTATAAATTTTATTTTACTGTTTTTGACAATTTTTCAACATCTCAATAGAGACGAAGTTGGAATATTATATCGTGCGTATATGCAACCTTTAATAAATATTCGATTTATTTTACTGGTTTTAATTTCTTTTTTTAAGAAATTTGCTAATTGAATAAAAATGATAAAAGTAATACATTATTTGACTATTTATAGATCGTATTTTTGTCTGAATTATTGTTAAACTGTTTCATTGCCAAATAATTAAAATATTTAGTTATGTCATATTTTATAAAAACACCACCGACAAATAATAATGTTGCCATAATAAGGGTTATAATGAGTGTATAATTACAAATGGCCATGTTTAATATAATTTACTGTTGGTAATTACGTAAATTGATAATACACCATTAATAAAATAAGATTTATCTTTGCACAGTAATTAATATTGTGAATCTTATGCTGGTTTAAAACAAATAGCGTCTCCCAATTCCTTAATTTATATATTTATTAAGACTTAATTTTTATACATGATACGAATTTGATGTGGTTTGTTGTTCATTGATAGTCTCTTAAACTCTAATATAGTCTATTTTATTATTTTCATATTTTTTTTTTTTTTTTATTTATTTTTTTTTTTTTCACACCTTTATCACAAAGACTATTATGAAGATTACTGCTGCCCAACTAGGTAACCCTGTTCTAGGGCTAGCAGTTTACAATTTTACCAAGCCAAATATTTGACATTTTGGTTATACATAGTTACATAGAGCGGACACCAGACATCACAACACAGTAAATTACAATATTACATAGTTACCAATATCTTAAACACAAAAGTATAAAAGTATATATAAAAGTTATATGAAAATAATAAATTAAAGTTATATGAAAATAATAAAATAGACAATTTTTTTCTACACATATGTATATTTATATCAAATAATAAATAAACCATGCTTGTGCATTTTTCTTTTACATTTACACATACATACCAACACGACATATCTCACGATGGGGGGTTATCAGCGACAGGTGTATTGGTGTGTATAACCTCATAAAAGAAAGCACGACACTTGCGTGTATCCTCATACGCCAGTCTCACCTCACCTAAAGAGCCACCACATTCATTATGGGTGGTGAATGTCATTGCAGATAATTGAATCAGATTTTCAAAGAATAACAAAACGATTGTGTAGTGGCCAACGCTTAACACCTAATAAAATATCATTTCTAAGAAAGATATTTAGCATTTTAGTGTAATGAGTTTGTGTAATTGTTTTTGATTTAAATATTTTATCATGAAAACTATAATTTATTCTTCGATGTCATTTTATGAAAGTGATCTGCCTGTTTACCAAATTGAAAATAAAAATTTCCAATTTTGTTTCTTGAGCTTTAATTGAAATATTTGACAGTTAAAAAAAATGAGAATCACTATTTCTATATCTTTCAAAATCTAATGGGGTCTAAGCGAGTTTCAGATAATAGACATATTTGCAAAAAATGAAAGGAATCGAATGAGTACTTTAGTCTATAATCGATAAAGTAAAATAAACATGCCTTACATAGCACACAGCACATTGCACACACACACAGATACATTGTGATGAATCTTTCAGAATATATACAATCTCAGCATGATAATCTTTTTTATACGCCTGGATAAAATGATTGAGAAATCTTTACATAAAAATTATAACAGGATGCGAAATTCCTCTTCGGTCGAAAAAACTAAATATGAATATTATATAGGTACATATATAGATTTTTATATAAAGGAGATGGAAAATCTAATATTACATTTTTTTGATAAATCTCTAATATTCATGATAAATTTGTTTCTTGAAAGCGAAGACTAGTGTTACGGAGAAAGTTTGGCATCGAAAACTTTCTGATCTGGGAGGTCAATCGAAAAGATTTACTAAAAACAAAAAATAAACTTCTGAAATTGAAAAATAACTGTCAGAAGGAATTAGACTATGTTTCAAATATGCCGGTGTAACATAATGAATTATTCAGGACTTTGAAAAATATTTTCTTTAACGTTTTTTTTACATTATTTTAATTATCTTCTTAATTGGAATTCCTAACAATCGGCTTTGTAAACATCAACAAAAAAAGGTTATAGTAAAAATCCATTTCATTTTACGCAGTTTAGTCAGCGAATAATTTTCATTTAACAGGTCGATGCACAAATTGTAAATAATTTTATTAAAAATATGCAACTATCACAATTATCATTAGCTTCGAATGAAAATAATAGTTACACCTTTTCAGATGTAATGAGATCACTAAGAAGAGTTTGTAATAGAACGATATATGATAGAATAAAAAATGAGGACATAAGGAGGGAATGCAAGATGAAGAAGAGTATTATAAATAAAATGAAAGTGAATTCCTTGAGGTGGTTTCGACATATTGAAAGAATGAATGATGAATGATTGACCAAAAAAATATACATGGGTGTAAGAGATGGAGTGAATAGTAGGGGCCGCCCCAGAAAGGGATGGCATGACCATGTGAATGATATTTTGAAAGAAGGAAATATAAGAAGCTTGAATAATCGACGAGCATGTATGAGACGATGCATGGATGTAAAGGAAGCTAGGAATGTATGCAAGGAGTATGGCGCTCGATTCTATCTGCTTACCCCGTAAGGGATATGGCGTGATGGTATGTATCTATATATTGAAACACTCAAGACTAATAAGTTTGTCCACACGAAACTAGAATACACTCGATAACTCTACAGTGGTAAAAACAAATGATTTTACTCCCCACTTACCCAAGGCGATATAGTAGGGTGTTACGAATTCGCAATTTTCAAGGCTATTTTTTATTGCAGACTATCAACTAGTATCATGCTGAGATGGTATTTTTAAAGTTTCATCACAATGTAACAATCAACAATAATGTAAAGCAACAATTTTACCATCTTATTACTCTTATAATTGTTATTTTTTTTCCATTTTGTTTTATTTTTCTGTTGTTTATATTTTGTTTTTGTATCTTTGTTTTCTCTTTGTAAAGGTTGGATTTTTTGGACCAGTGTTGTGTATTTGTATTCTGTTTGCATTCTATGTGTTATGCCTTGTCATTTTGAAATATATTTTCACTTATCACATTTGCAAAAAAACAAAACTATTTGTTTTTTGTCAATGCAAATGTGAAATATATGGTATACCCACAAACAGGCCTTGTAGGATTTTTGGTATATGTAATAGATGTGTATAGGTGTATAGGAAAACGGACTTAAAATGAATGCCAGCAAATCAAAGGTAATGGTCTTTGAAAAGAGTGAAAGCAGAACAGTGTGTCAAATAAAAGTAGAGAATGAATGGCTTGAACAAGTCGACGAGTATGTCTATCTGGGTAGTATGTCCCAACGGAATGGACGGCCTGATAAGGATATTGAAAGAAGAGTTATGGCAGGAAACAGAGTGAATGGAGCACTTAGACCAGTTATGAATGATCGCAACATATCAAGAGACGCTAAAGTTGCCATTCATAACGCAATCGTAGTGCCAACCCTGACGTATGCAAGTGAGACCTGGACATGGCAGAAGTCGCACGAAAGCAGAATAAATGCAGTTGAAATGAGATCGCTTAGAAGAATTTGTAACAGAACGATGTATGATAGAGTTCGGAATGAAGATACAAGGAAAGAATGTAAGATAAAGAAAGATGTAATTAACAGAATGAAAGTTAACACATTGAGATGGTTTGGCCACTTGGGGAGAATGAACGAAGAACGCCTGACGAAGAAAATATACAAAGCTGACAGGAACGGAATAAGAGGTCGCGGGCGCCCAAGAAAAGGATGGCACGACCATGTAAACGATATTTTGAAAGATGGAAATGTAAGAAGCATGAACAACAGACGAACATGTATAAGACGATGTATGAATGTTGATGAGGCGATGAATGTGTGTCAAGATAGAAAAATGTGGCGTTCGGTTCTCTCTGCCTACCCCGTGAGGGACATGGCGTGATGGTATGCATGTATGTATGTATGTGTATAGGTGTATCTCGTGTATGTATGTATGTATATGTATATTACAGTTCATATGTATTATATACTCTGTACCAAAATTTGTTAAGTAAATAAATAATATCATTATGTTATTTTTTATTTTTTTTTATTTATTTATTTATTTATTATTAAAAATAACAAAAAAAAATACGCAATACAAATATATATGCAATTTTTAAAAGATACATTATAATTTTGTTTTTTTTTATGACTCAACTTCAAAAAGAGTTTTCTCGTGCTTTGAAGTGAGTCACATTTCACAAATCTACAAACTATCTAATCTAATTATATACATACATCTTCTAATATTTTTATAGTTGCATATACGCACAAATTGGACTCCTTATTGACTCCCGATAGGGAAAAAAATTCTGTTTGCGTATTTATATATATATTTTTATATTTATTTATTTCATTTATATTAAATGCAGGTATTTAAAAAAAACACAAACAAAAATACAAAAAAAAATTGCTCTTTACCAGAGTGCAAGCACTTGTGTGTAAAGAGACATTTAAAAATAAAAGAAACAAAATATTATATTTACAGAATTATTTCTATACAAAATAAAATACAAATAATTTAGAAATCTGTTATATTTAACTAGTAAATTTTTTTTTAATTTCGAATTCATTATTTTTCTGTTGCCAGTCTCAAATCTGTTTCAAATTGGTTTTTTTTTTATTAAAAATAACAAAGAAAAATACACAATATAACAATATATACAATTTTTTAGAGATACATTATAATTTTGTTTTTTATGACTCAACTTCAAAAAGAGTTTTCTCGTGCTTTGATGTGAGTCACATTTCACAAATCTACAAACTATCTAATCTAATTATATACATACATCTTAATCTAGGCACTAATCTATTTACAATAACATACATATTTAGATACAAACATACATAATATTATATATAAAGAGAGAAAAAAAAAATACAAAATTGGTCTGTAGAATAAATAAAAATACACAAATTGAAAATAAACAATACACAATGAATACACAAGAAAAATGTTACTTCAAAAAGTCTTTCAGCAATACCAAGAACCCACCAAAATTATTTTGCGCCACTATTCTCATATCCACTGGTAAATCATTAAACCACTTCACCTCATAATATGAATAATGATTTTGGCCAAAAGATGTATTTTTCTTTGGGATCTTTATCATTCAACTTGTGCGAGGACCAATTCTTAGATTGTCTATAGGGTGAATTTGGTTAGTGAAATATTCTTTACATTTTTTTTATTTTTTTTTATTTTTTAATATATTTTATAATACAAATCAATATATAAATTCACTAGTAATAATATTCTTACATATTTTTCCCTGCAGTACCTCATCAAAAAGATTACAATCTTGTGCTTGATGAGGGAAGCACTTATAACAAAATAAAAAATATCAATACAAAGCAAAGTCAACATAAAAGTAAAAGTAATTAAATCAAATCATACATGAACAAAAAAAATCAAATAAACATCATAAAAAGGTTGAAAATAAATGAAGAAGAAGAATACTCAAATGAGAAAACATATCAGAATACATATTCAAACCAAAAAAAAGAAAAACATAAAAATAATTGAAAAATGAGTAATATTGAATTATAGACGATTCAAATATATCAAAACATATATTCAAAAATAAAAAAAGAAAATACTGAAAATTGAAACAAATCAAAACAACAAAATCGAAAACTACTATTTTAGAAAGTTAAGTGCAATTTTAATTTATGTTTAAATTTTTTAAATTCTTTTATCTGCTTTAATTCATTTGGGAGACAATTGAAAAATTTTATTCCCAAATAAATTTAGTTGTTTTGTAATTGTCCTGTATTACATTTGGGTATTTTAAAATCATTTTGGAATCGCAGAGACTTATTTTTTTCAATTTTTGTATAACATTATCTTTGAAAATTTGCAAAATAGACACTTTTTTATAAATATTATCTACTTTGGGTACTTTGAACATGTCAAATAGTGTTGTAGTGGGGAAAGTGCGTGTTTTCTTAAGTATAACCTTTATGATTAATTTTTGTACAACTCTAACTTGGTTTAAAATATTGTCATATGCTCCTCCCCAACCAACGATTCCATAGATAAGCAAGGAATGGACCGTCGCATAATAGATGTTTTTTTAGGTTTTTTAAATTTAATACATTTCTTAGTCTTATGAAAATATAAATGCATTTCCTTATTCGTTTAACTAAGTCACCTAAATGCGCTTTCCATTTCATGTTTTGGTCAATAATAATACCGAGGTATTTTATCTTTGAGGTTGGTCGTAGTGTTGAGCAAATTTCGCGGCAGTTGCTGGTGTTGCAATTTTTATGATGTATGGTTATTTTCAAATCCAGATCTGTTTTCAGTTTATTAATAGAGACTTTACCTTTACCAGACTTTACCTTTCCCGTAAAGTCTGGGTCCAGCAAAACAGAATCCGCACAGGACAGGGGCGCTGCAATCACCTCATGTGGAAATGGGGCAAAAGAGATTCTCCGGAGTGTGACTGTGGAGCAACTAACCAGACTGTCCAACATCTGGTAGAGGAGTGCCTGACGAGGAGATATCCGGGGGGATGGATGGATATCCATGATGCAACCCCGGAGGCCGTAAACTGGCTGACTGGATGGGAGCCGGGGCTTTGAATAGCCGAAGTATGACGCAGCCGATGGCGTAGAGAAGCCAATGCCAAACAAAAAGTAAAGTAAAGTAAGTAATAGAGAATGGGATAAAGTGTGTTTTTTCGATATTTAATGATAGAAGATTCTTATCAAACCAGTTTTTTAACATATTGATGTCGGCATTCGCTAGTTCACTAACCGTATTCCATGCACCCCCCTCAATTACTATAACTGTGTCATCAGCATAGGATATTATTTTTCCATTTAACTGCTGTTTAAATATATCATTGACATAGACAATAAATAATAGAGGGCCCAGCACTGTACCTTGTGGGATACATATTTGTTTAATTGCATTTATTTTATATAACACATTTAATTTTTTAACTTTAAATTGAGAAAATAACTCTTCAGTGGGAAAATCGCTTGGCTTTACTAAAATTATTTTAATAATCTTTCTTTGTATGGTATATAATAATTTCAAGTGAGCAGGATACGACCCTCCCCATCCAATTATTCCATATTGCATCACAGACTGAGCCAATGCATAATATGTCATTCTAAGCATTTCAATATCCAGAAAATTTCTTATACGGTAAAAAACATAAAATATTTTATGCAATCTTTCTCCTGTCTTACATATATGGTCCTTCCATTTCATTTCAGATTCAATTATGACACCCAAATATTTGACATTCTTGCTCACATTTAGTGTGGTACACTGAGGTTCTGAACAAGAACCAAATGCATCACAATCATGTCGGTAAATTTTAATATATAACGTATTTGGTATATTTTTGCCTTGAATTGCGAAAGGCACTACAGAAGTTTTTTGTGCATTTAATGTTAATATATTGCAATTAAACCAAGCCTTTAATACATTTATATCTTTATTTGCTCTTTCAGTTACCTCACTCCATGTCTCTCCCACAGACAACATGACTGTGTCGTCGGCAAAGGAAATAACACTAGAGTGAAGATCCAGTTTATATAAATCATTAACGTATATCAAGGACAGTACAGGTCCCAATACAGTACCTTGTGGGATCCCATATTGTGAACTGACCTGGTCGCTAAGCACACCGTTTAACTTTACAAACTGCTCTCGTTTATTTAGGAAGCTACGCATCCAACTCAAGGCCATATAATCGAATCCAGCGTATTTTAATTTTTTGATCAATCTATTATGACTAACGCTATCGAAAGCTTTTTGTAAATCAATGAATATTCCAATACATTTTTTATGTTTGTCAAGAGTATCACAAATTTTAGACGTCAGTCTTGCGATAGCGTCATCTATACCCAATTTCTCGCGGAAACCATATTGATTACTACTAATCAGTTTTATGTCATTAGTATAACTTAAAATTCTATGTTTAATAACCTTCTCATATACTTTAGCAATGTTTGATGTCAAAGCTATGGGTCGATAATTGGATGGGTCCATCGCATCCCCAGACTTGAATATTGGAGTAACATTAGATATTTTATAAATTGAAGGAAAAACTCCTTCTTTTAAGCTGACATTTATTATATATGTTAACGGTTTAGACAAGATGTTCAAATTCTCTTTCATTATATCAACAGTAATATTATCAAATCCAGGTGATGATCCACCTTTCATTGATTTGACAATGGTTTCTATTTCGCTCTCAGATGTCATATTAAATTCCCTTAGTTTTAAAGAGTCTGATGATGTCATTGGTTGAATTGAATCAACATCTACATCATCTGAATTATTATTAATTTTACTAGCAAGAGTATGACCCACAGAACTGAAAAAAACATTGAAAATATTAGCACACTTCTTAGTATCATTTGAAACGTCCAAGACTGTATCTGTTTTGTAATCCATTACTTTAACAATAGGTTGGTGTTTTGTTTTCCTATTCATTGCCATATTTACAGTATCCCATATTTTTTTTACATTTTGTCCGGCTTGACTTATTTTATCTCTATAATAGTCGTTCTTGGTACGTCGGATTAAATTAGTTAAAATGTTTCTATACTTTTTAAAGTTTATCTTTGCCGAAATATCATTAGGGCATCGCATTGTTCTCATATATAGCACTTCCTTATATCTTATAGATACAATTATTCCGTATTATTTTATAAATTAATTTGTAATATTGTTAAACAAAAAAAGGATGTTATATTAATAAAATAAATAAAGAATAAAAATGTATATGTGTGCTGTGTACTTCTTCTTCTGGGTCACAATCCTAAGATTGGTCTGCACCAAACACTCGATCTTTCCACTTAACTTGCTGTGTACTATGTGCTGTATACTTTGTGTACGGCGTGAGTATTCTACTTTATCGATTATAGACTATACTACTCATTCGATTCTTTTCAAATTTTGCGTATTAAAAAAAATGAGAAGCACTATTCAGATATCCTTCAAAATCTAATGGAGTCTAAGCGAATATTGGATTTACAAATTTGTGAAATTTTAAAGGAATCGAATGAGTACTTTAGTCTATAATCGATTAAGTAAAATAAACACGCCGTACATAACATACAACACATAGTTCATAGTAGGTACACAGCACACACACACATAGTACATTGTGATGAAACTTTCAGAATACAATCTCAGCATGAAACTAGTTAATAAAAAAAAGTCTTAAAGATTGCGATATCATAACTCCCCACTCTACTCGTATCTCCTTGGGTTAGTGAGGAGTAAAAATAAATATCGTGTACTTTTAAAGACTAAACAAATACACAAAACAAAACTAAGTATCTATTTAACTTTAAGAAAAAAAAGTTTCATTTTGACCTAGATATTGAATTCCTTGTACAATGTACACATAAAAAGGTACATAGTTGTGTATGAAAATAAAAATTTATTCTTTTCAATTTATTTTCATTATATAAGTATGTTAAAATATTCTAAACAAACACAATTTCATGGCAAAATCTGGGCCTTTGTAATATGGAGTAATTAGAACTTCCAACGAGTCGTAAATCAACAAAGGGTTTGTACATTTACTTAAAATTACAAAACAAATTGCCCACTTTTACAGCTGAGTGAAATGGACCATTTCATCCACGTTTCATCCTGGATGATTGCAACTTTTTCACTACCTACTCTGCCATTATACCCATTCGCAATGTTACGCCACTCTGATGAAATAAATAATGAATTCTCTCAATATTGCGTCACTCTGATGAAATACATATATATCTAATTAATACTCGCACTATTGCATTACTCCAATGAAATATATAATTTGTCATACACGCAATTTTGCGCCACTCTAGTGAAATGTATTATTTGTACTCATAATATTGCTCCATTAATGAAATAAATAATTCATACTCTCAATTTAGTTTTACTGTGATGAAATACTTATATATTTAATTTATTACCCACAGTATTGCATCACTTTGATGAAATTTATAATAATACTCGCAATTCGGCGCCACTTTAATGAAATGTATTAACAATCTCAATACTGCGTCACTCTAATGAAATACATACACATCCATATAATACTCGCAGTGTTTTGCATCACTCTGATGAAATATATAATTATACTCGAAATTTTGTGCCACTCAAATGAAATATATTATTAATACTCACAATATTGCTACATTGATGAAATAAATAATTAAAACTTGCAATATTCCATCACTCTGCCTTAATTATAATACTTGCAGTATTCCATCAATCTAATGAAATATATAAGTATACTCGAAATTTTGCGCCACTCAAATGAAATATATTATTAATACTCACAATATTGCTACATTGATGAAATAAATAATTAAAACTTGCAATATTCCATCACTCTGCCTTAATTATAATACTTGCAGTATTCCATCAATCTAATGAAATATATAATTATACTCGCAATTTTGCGCCACTCTTATGAAATGTATTTTTATGATGAAATAAATAATTAATGAAATAAATAATTGATACTCTCAATATTGCGCCACTCTAATGATTTTATATTATAAATATTATTATTTAAATAAACGTGTTATCATCTTCAACAAGAAAAAAATGCAAATTTATATACTATCAAACCATGTCACCCATAGAGCAGGCAAAGAAACTCGTATGTATATTTTTCGGCTCATCCACGTTCATCCATCGTCACATACACCTTGGTCTTTTGCTCAAGCTTAAACGACCCATGCTTGGTTAAATACATTTTTCCCTTTCTCTCTTAAAACATTTCCTTGGTAGTTGACCAAACAAATGGAAGAAGGAGTATTAAGAGGCTGAAATAAAGATGATTCATCTTTTTGGACACCAAACCTAAGATTTCTCAACTTTCTAATAGGGTGGAGTGGCGACGGTTGCTCGAGGAGGTCAAGACTTATACTTGGTTGTAGCACACACATATATGTATAGGTACATCGTGGATAATAAATATAACATATTAATTTTAAATTATTGAATCTTAAAGTAATTGAGGTTAAATATTATGATGGTTCAAAATAAGGTTTTGGATGATTTTTTATAAAAAAATATTCAAAACAGACAGGAATGGAACTAGAGGCCGAGTTTATTCAAAAAGTCATTTTGAATTCTGGGTATATATTCTTCATTTTCCTCATCACTGAGGATAGCGGCTGCAGTCCGTCACCACATGTGTGGCCCGCCTTAATGCCAATCTGTTTTGGGCTGAACGCAGAGCACCAGTCACCGAAGACCCCATTCTGGACTTAACCAGATCGCTCCATCTGGTCGGTGATACACAACGAGATCTCCGTCCTTCCACGCTGCCCATCACAACAAGCTTCTCAAGGCAGTCCGGTTCCCATCTGGTAATGTGTCCAAAGAATTTAAGGATACGTCTGTAACACATCGTCCTCAATCTTCAGCTCGTCTAGAATTGACACATCCGTTCTTCTGGCTGTCCATGGGATGCGCAACATTAATAATAATAATAATAATGAACACTTCCTTGCACCCTCCGCAGGTGGCGAGTTTATTTCCGTGTGGCAATTTCTTCCAACTAACCAGTGTTTCCAGCCCAGAGAGGCAATATTTTCGTGAGAAATAAATTTAAATAAGTTTCTCCTCTGCTGGGAATCGAACCCAGGATCCCCGCACAGATACCGAACGGCTGACCAACTGTGCATCTGTGCAGGAACATCTAGAATATCAGAGCCCTGATGAGAACACCCGAGACTTCGTGTTTTTTGTGATTCCTGTCCTTCCACACTCTTGTAACATGCCAGTGCTCCCTTTGCCGTGGCGATGCGTCTTTTCACTTCCACTTACCACCGGTGTAACATATATTGGAACTCAGATATGTCTTGGAACCCAGTTTAAGATAAATTTAATGGTTATGCTGTAATATAAAGCTCAATATAAAATTATTTTTTAACAGATTTTTAATTATCTCAATAGAGACGAAGTTGGAATATTTACTGTAGGAGAACCGGGAAATCAAGGCACCTACAGGGCTTACGACCTGTCATCGGCTGGTTTACGTGATTACTTTATGCGCTTGCGCAACGTTCACCAATTATGCCTTTTTAATGAGATCCCTATCAATTCAATTTTGAAAGTTCTATATATTGTAATACTGAAATTCTTTTCGCTTGAAAATAAGCAATTTTTACTACAGCCATCTATGTGTGAATATTCCAACTTCGTCTCTATTTAGATAATTAAAAATCTGTTAAAAAATATCTTTGACTCCCGACAGGGAAAAAAATCCAATGTTTGCGTATATGCAATAATAAAAATATTCGATTACTCAATATAAAAGTTTTAAGTTGAAAATATAAATCTGATGGACTCTTTTAATATTATTACTTCTCTTTACTTTGTTACAACCCTCCACATTCTACAATGGACCATTAATATTCTCCATAAGGAGATTGGACAACGGTTGCAGAGAATGTACTCGAATACTCTTCATATTCAATTTTCGTTCGATAACTTTCTCCGTAAACTCTTTTTATTATTACCCATTCTAAGGAAATCTCTTCCTCCAAACGTCCAGCATATTTTTATCCGTGGTCATTTACCTAATACCTGTTATTTACATCGAGTACATCCAGAAAACAGACATATTGACGCCAATTTGCTCAAAATGTTATTTTCTGCGAAAAAATCGATGAACGGAACGAGGTTGGGTTCAAATGTGAAACGTTTTATCAAGGTTGTCAATAATCAAAGCGGGAACCATACGAATCGCCATTTTTTTTTCGGGATTCAGTTTCGGATGACATTTTTTTCTACTAAAACAATATAACATATTTATTTTATCGTTGTTTCGTTCACAGAGTGTAAGTTCATAATGAAATTATTACGAGTATAATAATATATTTTTGATCCACGTATGAGTCACAATGAGCCTGAGTTCTTTTGATGGTTACACCATCATCCTCAACTTTACATTATGAATTTAGCCAATTTGGCAAAACAAGGTTACATATTAAAAAAAATTATAATAAAATCCAATATGTGCCAAATATTAATACATTTTAACCAGTGTTGTATAAAAAGTAACCTTGTACCAAATTATATTTATATACAATCTAAATTTCCTAGGTACTGGCCATTTAATTGGACTATATTTAATTTAAATTGTCGCCATTCAAAGGATAATGGTGTTACCATCGAAAGCGCTCGGGCTCGTTGTAACTCATACGTGGAATAAAACTCTGTGGCAGACTACTTCGAGAAGTTTCTGTCGCACGCGCGCCTAGTGACAGCAAAAATATTTATTCGTCGCTAGGCCGAGTTCAGCACCCTCGGTGTCAAGCGAGTGACAATAAGCTACAACAGCGGTATGATAATACGATAAAATGTTCTAGAGAGTTCGCGGACATTGAACTTACCACCCTTTACACAAGCACTATATAAGGGAGTGTACAAAGCATGGTCATTATTCGGCTCACTACGTTTTGCTTACTTACTCGCTCGCTAGCTCGGTCGTTGTTATTCCGTATCGATTTATCTAAAATATCTACCCATCGTGAGAAAGTTTTACTCGTATTATTGTATTATTGATTGTAAATTTACCTGTGTGTAAACTGTAAATTGTTTGTGATCAATATATTCGTTGTAAGTTGAACCCATTATTTATTTTCATTCTCTCTACCACTGTCCGTATCAAATCTCCTTGATTTGATATTCAACTATTCACGAATTACCAAAACTGTAATTATATTCGTTATTATTTTAAACAATATCATTCAATGACGTCTCAATCATCATTTATGTAATATAAAACAAAATAAACTATTCCATGTCAAATTATTCATTCCTTCTGAACCGATTTCCTTCTGCTTTCCATTTTTATTATTTCTAATAATGTCGAGAATCAATAGTCACATGTTAACTTGAGATAGACTCCATATAACGACATCAATTTGAAAGATTATGTTTTATTATTCAATGCTCAATATCGTATTTACATAAATGTTCATTGAGAATAGTCGGTCGAAAGACATACATAATGACCGATGCTTTCACACTTCTGTAGTATGTTTAAAAATTTTATCGTTAAATTCAATTCACACTTGTTGAAATTGTCGAGAAACCAGTTCATATAAGGTCACAAAATCCGGAAAGCCGGAAGTGTTAGGACGCATTGTTTTTCGGACAGCCCTTTCTCTGAACGATTATATTGCGGTAAAATAAACTATTGACGATGAAAAAGTCTAGAATTGGCGAATTTCGGCTTGTTCTAATATTGTGGTTCAACGCGGCATTGTCCTTGAATATTTTCACAAAAGAAGTGAAATGAAAAAAGTTTTTTGGTGAATTAAAGTTGAAATCTGTTGGATTTTCAAGACAGGCCTTTTATGTCGTAAGGTAGTTTGGGTGATGTTTATAATGAAAACGATTGGCAGAGAATAAAGTTTTTAAATTAAAGAAGGCAGAATCTACGTCCTTTTCTTAACTTTGATCCTAAATAGGTAGACGCACCTTTATACTTTAAATATGTCGTAGAAAAAAAATCAATGCTGAAATAAATAGTTGTAATGATAAGTTTTTTATTTCAGTTTGTAAACAGGGGAGTGCAATGCTACAAAAATATAATACAAAATTATACATAAACACTAAACTCTCCACAACATAGTAAGCGTTTATTTTTTTCTTCTTCAAATGTTGACAATCTCAATATGGTAAAATATGCTTATGTTATATGAAATATTTTATTCATTCTAAATTTTACTCTCAGGAATGTAAATTTTCTAACGATAGTATATATTAAGATAGACAAACTATTAATGCAGTATGGTGAAGAATGCTTACTTTGTATGAAATATTTTAATTAAAGCAGATACATTTTGTTTTAAAGAGCGTTAGAGCATTTTGACAATTTTGACACGTGATATCATATGAAGACATTTTATGATATCTATGAAAAGCTAATCAGTTCTAAGTTCAAGCTATTAATATTCTTATATAAATATGAAATCAAAGAACTAAACATTGCCAAACATAAAAAAAATATCTTGTTACATATAAGTTTCATACAAAAATCAATTAAATAAAATATAATTTTTTAAACCGTTGAATATTTTTCTTTTAAAATTGACCAACTTTGAATACAAATTTATGAATACTCTTGGTGTTGTATAAATATTTGAAACCAAATTAAAATATCTCTTAATTCCAGGTCGTGAGAGCATTTTTTCAGGTTTAATAGATGAAATCATAAAGAAACATTGAGAAAAAATGAACCGTTGTCTATGGAAACTAATCAGCTCTAAGTTTATGGACTTAACACATATGGTATCAATATGAAGTCAATTGGACTTATAGTTTGGGCTGCAGAGAGGACACAAAAAAACAACGTAAATGATGAATTCATAGAGAAGAAATCAAAAGTTTAGTATGAAAAACTAATCAGCTCCAGGTCTTTGCACTTTACACATATGATGTTAATATGTAGTCGATCGGACTTATAGTTTGGGCTGCAGAGAGGACACAAAAAAGATAAATGTTACGGCGTACGGCGTGTACACCGTATACGCCATACTCACAAACACATCACGACGAAACTCATAGTGTGCATTCTCTAGATGATACCGATTAAGAAATTGATGTAAAAAAACAATACGCTTAAATTTTGCGAAATCATGACTCTCCCCTATTCCATAGCGTGGAGAGTAAAAAGAAAGAAGAATAAAAAAAATGAAAAGAATAGCACATCAATACAAAGAATTTTTCATTTTGTTAATAACAACAACATTTCATGTTAAAATTAAACAAACTATAGTGCAACTAAATATTTTGTGCACACTGCCAAACAGTAAAGTCATAAATAGACAAACCTTTATTACTGATAACAAAGTTTTGGTTTAAGTTCAATTGTCATAATATTTTTTTCAGTGTATTGATCAATGCAGTGAAAGTCGAAACGAGCTGTCGGATGCTTTGGGGCCGGGACAGTATCTATCCTGCCTTACATGGAAGACATTGAATAGAATCCGTGTGGGTGTCACAAGGTGCAAAAAGAACCTGTACAGCTGGGGTATAGGACGAGAAGATGTATCTTGCGATTGAGGGGAGGTCCAAGATGACAAGCATCTTATCTGCCGAAACATGGAACAGGGATGTACCGAAGAAGACTTGGTTGTGGCAAATGACGCAGCAATTGCTGTTGCAACGTATTCGAGTGGAAAGGCCTAATGTTTACCCGGACACGTTAAGTAAGTAAGTAGGTGTATAAAAACACAAAAAAAAATCAAATACAAAATAATATAACCGTATAAAAATATCTTTTAAAATCACTTATATCACTGCATTATAATAATTGATGTACATCTATTGTGAATTGGAGAGTAAAGCCATATACCAGCTTCTTGAACAATGGAATCGCTAGACCCCCACATTTTTATTCTTCCATAAGCTATCTTCTGTCTTTGGAGAACGGCATGTAAATCCATAAGAAAGACCATATTTTTTTTCAAAACTAACACAATAAGACAAATTAATTTAGGGAATGTAGGAAGAAGTAGGTACTTGTTTATCATAAACATATTATTTTTTTTAATAATTTGCTATCCCTTTTGATCAAAATAATCAATTGTATTAATTTTCTTTCTCCTTGGCCTTATGATTGACATTCAACCACTTTTCGAATGATCTGCTATCATGTACTACATAATATCGTCTTGGGAAAATCGAAGGGATTTGATGATGGAAAATCTTATATTTGTTTTTTTGACAAATTTCTAACATCTCATCTGAGACGAAGACGGAATATCATAGAAGAACCAGGAACTCAAGGCACCTACAGGGCATACGACCTGTCATCGGCTGGTTTATGTGACCACTTTGTGCGCTCGCGCAACGTTCACCATCATGCCTTCTTATTGAGTTCCCTTATCCATGCATTTTTTTAAAAGTTCTATATCTAAAGTAATAAAGCAATCAAAATGTTAGTGTATGTGTGTGTGTATGTGTGTGTGTGTGTGTGTGTTTGTCTCACGCCTTCTGAAAAACCAAGAGCATCTAAAAATCTAATTTATGTGCGAACGTGTACCTGTATACCTGATGCAGTGTCACGCTAAAAATAATGCGATAAAAATGCTGAATTTTAAAAATATTTCAATAATTATTTTTTTCATACAAAATTTTCCAAGTCGTATCTGTCAAAAAAGTGTACATTTTGCACGCATATATCTGTTAGTTTAAAAGTTAGAAGTACGTATTTACACGAAAAAAATTTACTTTCAAGTATAACTTAGCGTTTAAGTGAAAAACATGGTGAATATTTTGTATAATTATAATGTTTAACTTATTTTTAAAGTAAGCGTTTTGTACATAAATGCCGCCATTTTAATATCTTTTCATACAATATTTCATTTTCCTACCGAATGAATATGTTCTTGAAAATAATAAACCTTTGAAATAAATATAAATATGAAATAATAAAATGAAACACAAGACATTACAGCAAGTTTTAAGACGTATATTGTAAAAGTCTGTTAATTATTAGTAAAGATATGGGCATAATAAAATTGCATAATTTGTATATAATATTTGATATTTCGGACAATTTTCATTTTTATGGCATCGAACAAACCAATGTAGGTACCTACATATTCAAAAAATGTATCCGAACCATTCGATATTACTTACGTGTTCGAATCGTTTCCATGGCTACAGAAAGAATGTGATATTCAAATAAAATTTGTTAGGAATCGAATTTATTTAGAAGGTTGTTGTAGGTAGGTACCTACCTAATACTATTTACTTACAAATCAACAATAATATACCTATACTGATTTCCTATAGGAAAATTATTTTATTTATTTATTTATCAACCGTTTGTCCGATTATAATGAAACTTTGGTGAATTGTCGAGCGTATGCCCAGGATGGTTTTTGGATTTAAACTTTTTTCTTATTCTTCTTCTTCTTCGTGTATTTGGTCGTTTTACCTATGAAGGGGGAGTATCCTGGGAAAAGAAGGTCCGACTGTCCCTCCATCTCTTCACAGGTCTTCCAGGACGGGTTCTGCATATAAACTTTTTTCTTCTTTTTCTTCAACGTGTACTTGGTCATCTTACCTATGAAGATGAACTATCCTGGGAGATGAAGGTCCAATTTTCCTTCCATCTCTTCGCAGGTTTCTGGATTTAAACTTTTTTCTTCTTCTTCTTCATCGTCTATTTGGTCATTTTACCTTTGAAGGTGGACTAACCTGGGAGAAGAATGTCCAATTTTCCTTCCATCTCTTCGCAGGTATCTGGATTTAAACTTATTTCTTCTTCTTCTTCTTCATCGTGTATTTTTGGTCATTTTACCTATGAAGTTGGAGAATCCTGGGAGAAGAAGATCCAACTGTCCTTCCATCTCTTCGCAGGTATCTGGGTTTAAACTTTTTTCTTCTTCTTCGTGTATTTAGTCATTTTACCTATTAAGTAGAGCATCCTGGGAAAAGAATGTTCTTTCATCTCTTCGCGGTTCTTCCAGGATGGTTTCTGGATTTAAACTTTTCTTAACCGACTGATGGGACGGGATGTAATGAAGGGAAGGGATGCACTAAAGGGCCTGAAGGGACGGGAGGTATAAAACTGCCTGAAGGGACGGAAGGTAGTGAAGGGTCTGATGGGAAGGGACGTAATGAGGGATTAAAGGGACGGGAGGTACTGAAGGGCTTGAAGCGGCGGGTCCTGGAGTCTAATTCTGTTTCTTCTTAATTTTATGTAGACCTTTAGGGCAGTTTTTATACAAACTATTTCCTATTGTCTAATTCATCTTCTTCTTCTTTTATGTATACATTTGGGTCATTTTTTTATAAAAATTATTTCCTTTAGTCTAATTATTATTCTTCTTCATTTAAGTACGTAGACTTTTGGGAGAGTTTTAATACAAACTATTTCCAATAGTCTTATTCATTTTCTTTTATGTAGACCTTTTGGTCAATATTTATACAAACTATTTCCAATAGTCTAAATATTCTTCTTCTTCTTTTTTGTAGACCTTTGGGTGAGCTTTTATACAATCTATTTCCAATAGTCTAATTCTTCTATTAGGTATATGTATTTTTACTTATTTTATGTAGACCATTGGAATAGTTTTTTATACAAACTATTTCTTATAGTCTTATACTTATTTTTCTCTTTTTTATTTAGTCTTTTGGGTTAGTTTTAAGTCTAATAGTCTATTGTGCAGAAATATTATTAACGATATGCACACTTGATGAAAATACATATGAAATGAATGGGATATGGGATGTGACGATATAACCTGCACTAGAATCTTTTCAATACTTTTGTTTAATTAAATTTAAACCATTTATATCATCCTATTTTGAATAATTTTCAACACCTAATATTTAAAGAATGGGGGTTGTGGCCATTACTGAACTCTTCACAACATTTATATTCAAATTAAAAACTATTTACTATAGTTCAAGTCTTCTTCTTCTTCGTTAATGAAGACTTTCAGTCAAATTGAGCAAAAATATACATAATGCACACTTGATGAAAAAATATAAAAACGAATGGGATGTGACCAATACTAGATCTTTTCAGTACCTACGTTTGTTTAATCAAATTTTAACCACATCCCAACATCCAAAATTACTAAATTTTCAATAGGTACACATTACAATTTGTTTTCGATGATAATATTTAAAAATGGGGGTTGTGGCCAAACCAATCTCTTTACAACGTTGATAAACAGTCATATTTAAAACCATTACGCATAGTCCATGCGAGCAGAAATTGTATAAATATTATACTTCATTCACACTTTATAGCAATATATAAAAAAGAATGGGTTGTGGCCATTACTTGAACATATTACAATACTTAAACTCAATCAAATTTCAAACCACTTTTCATAGTCTGATATTGCAAAATAATTGGGTGACAATATTATAAAAACGATTGCTTTTTCTTTCACAATTTTACATTCTTGGCCAACGGCGGGACATAAAAGCTAGTATTTTAATAATGAGATACAGATCGTTTCAAAATAGTACATTTTTACTGTTGCCATCTATGAAGTAACGGAACTTTTTTTAACGGTTTATTTGTAAAAAATGAAAGCAACAGTCCTTATTCATGAGGTGACAGTGTTCTCACACAGATGTCACTCTCATCACTAGAGTCTGTGAAGGACCTCTGGATCTTAAACCTTTCAATTACGTTAAACCTGTTCAAAATATGAAAAGGTACTGTTGGTAGATTTTCAATTTATGATAACGAAACTTTTTTTTTGCCGATTTGTCACACAAAAATAAATAAATCGTAATCCGTTCAAAATAATATGACAGTAAATTTTAATTTAGAATCTGACAAAGTGGGTAAACAGTATAAAAGTCAAACTTAAATGTGTACCATCTTTACACTTTGTCTCTTGGGATCAAAAATATAAAAATTACCCCCAGTAAAATTACCCATACATCTAATATGCCACCACACTGGCGGATGTATAAGAGAGGTATGAGGGAGGATTAAGCCTCGAAAAGTTATCAGATTTTTTAAAACTTTATCTTCAATACACCGCGTCTCCCTGTGTAGTCACTATTTTTTTTCGCCGTATTTTTTGTCTCAAAATATATTATGTAACATTCTTAGGAGATTTCGCTAGAAACCGATCAAAAAATCACGACGATCGGTTTATAATATGGAAGAGAGAAAGCTTCTTACGTCGATGCAAAAACACTTCAATATCTGGCTTATCTTATTACAAATAAATTTGTTGAATTTATAGCAGAGAGTGGCTTCATTCAATATTTTTGTTTAAGAGAAAAATTTCCAAGGTTTTTTGATATTTTAATTTTAATATTTTAAATTTAACGTAGTTTGCTGATATTCTCTAGATAAATTTATTAGTTTCTAAATATTGAATTTTTTCTGAAAAAAAAACAGTATTCTAAAACCTACATACTACGAGAAGATGTGGAATTATATTTTAATGCTTTGGATTATAGACGGGTATAGTTTAGATGAGTCAATATCAGAGAGCGGTTAGCGCGCTGGGCTAGTAGTAATCCAGTGGTCGTGAGTTCGAATCCTGCCTCGACCGAAATCGTTCACCTATTGCGCAAGCATTTATGCTTATTTTTAGGGAATGTAGGAAGATGTATATGTACTTGTTGAACAAGGACATATTCATTTTATATATTAAAAAAATATTATAATTATTATTTATTTATTAAATTCGTGTACAATAGTGTAGTGTAGTGGTCGCTCCAATCAGGAGTCTAGATCCAAGTGAAGCCAAGTCTGAAACTACCCGCTGAATTTACTACTAGCGTCTAGTACCAGCTTTTTCTATTCTGCATTCTTAAGTTAGGTTTAAGTTTGTTTAAAACAACAATGGCGACTGGTTATTTATTTTATAATTTTTGTTTTTTATTATTTTATGTCTTATTTCAATCTTGTTTATTCTTCCTCTTGCTATTACCAATGTTCTTTTCTTCAAGAAGTATCTTATTGTAAACCATTTATGGAAACTTTGCTGGTTTATTTGATTATTATTTTGTACCATAACAATATATTTATAAAATGTAAGTTAAAAAAAATATGATTTGGTTTGAAACGAAAATAGCTGAAGTGAATGAATTAGATTTCTTACATACAAAAAAAATATGAAACAAACATTATTAAGAAAACAAAGGAACGATTCGTAATCCAAAAATTGTTTCATTTCGCCACAAAGAGATGGCGATGTCGTAACAAGTCACGTGAATAAATACCGCAGATTGGATTTCGGTAAAGGCACACAATAATCATAATACATACTTCATGGAAATGTAAACAAAAGACCAAGTTGAAAAGTGATTTATGATCGAGAAAAGTAGACTCTTGAGTAACAAAAACGACCCATCTGGACTATGAGCTATTGTTAGTAATATAATGAAACAATAATATTAGGTTGACCTTCGTGATTCAAACAATTCACAAGATATCGGTCCCAGATAACCTGACCTTTTCACAAATTAAACCGGGAGAATCGATAAGATCTTCAATGTACAGTATAAAAAATAAAGTGAAAAGAAGTGGGTGTATTTTTCCAAGATATTTCAATTTTATTTTATTTACTGCACCAAAAATACGTTAATTCTTTGTTTTTGAGAAACTTTTTAATATCATCTCAATAGAGACAAAGTTGGAATGTTACAGCCAGGAACTAAAGGCACCTACAGTGCTTACGACCTGTCATCGGCTGGTTTACATGATCAATTTATGCGCTTGTGCAACGTACACCAATTATGCCTTCTTAATGAGTTCGCTTATCATGCATAGTATAAATCTTTCTTCTTCTTTCCCCTTAGCGCGTTTGTCCCGTTTCTATCGGGGTACGCTTTGACCATGATCCTGGAATTGGCAAGTCTGGTTATTACATTGAAGTGACTGCCATCTGACCTTCGTAACCCTTAGAAAGGGGAACCAGACAAATTGGATCATGGCTACACATAGCTAGTGATATAAATCCGCACATAGATTTTTTAAAAATCCAGAAGTGCGTGCCCCGCCCGGATTCGAACCGTTGACATCACACATGTGAGGCGACGACCTTTCCGCTGGGCTATCACCGCTCTGCATAGTATAAATAATTGAGACAAAAAATCTTGAAAGTAACAAATACAAATAATTAAGGGGCCTAATAAACCTAAACACCTCAATTTTAAATCAAATCCTCAAATATGTTAAAGTGTGTTTCTATAAAAAATACCATAACATTTCTCTAGTGAATGTTTGTCATACAATTTAAAAAATCATAAAAAAATATTAAAAATACCTATCCTTTTTTTTAAAGCATTTTTTAAATTAATCCATAACTATATGTCGTAGAGAAATAAATATTTTATATGCTTATAGAGTGCATAAAATCAAAGTGAATGACCGAAAAACTTTTTTCATTTCAACTAAGGTTTGTTCTTAAAATGCAAAAAATCGACAAATTTGTAGTTTCCGATAATTTAAATCACGTATAAACCTTTTTTACGCGATAGTTTACCTTACTAATGCGTAACTTCATAGTGTATTGGGCGAATTTAATATATCATGTTTTCAATCACTAAGTTTTGCGTTATATGTCCTCTTAAAGATTATTTTTAAAAATTCGGATTATATATTTTTGAGTTAATTTATCAAACTGTCGATTTGTTCAAGAGAACTTGTTTCAAGCCAGGATACGCAAGAATTGTATGCAGGGTCTAATTTTTTCACGGCTTTTCCAACTTTGAAGTCAAAAAACATCAACTTAGAGGCTTCGCTTCATACATTATAATATTATGTTTCACATACGGATTTACTCAGAACTCGGAGTAGAACATTTCGTGTGTGTGTCTGTGTGTCTGAAAAATGTTTTTCTATTAGTGATCCAACTGTCGATTCGTTCAAGAGAATGAAATTCTATTGAAGGAAGAGGCAGTTTAAATCCAAGATGCGTCTACGAAGGAACATTTTGTATGGCGTAGTTTTTGCATGCTAAAAACACCAACTTAGAGGCTTCGCAGCATATATGTTCCCATACATGGATTTACTCAGAATTTGGAGTAGAAGTGTGTGTGTGTATGTGTGTGTGTGTGTGTGTGAGTTTCTGTGTGTGTATCTATGTATGTGTCAGGGGGGGGCCCTTATAACTTTTGATCCGCTCAATTTACAGAGCCCAAAATTTCAGAATTTATAAACAGTTATAGGCCTACAAAACTTTTATACTTAGAATTTTAAATTTTTGTTTCAGTCAGGGGTTATCAACTTTTGAAATTTTGGTTTAATTTTCCATATCTCACAAAACCATAAAAGCTAGAGCGCTGAAAATTGGTATGATCATAATATAGTATAATCTCAAATTGTTTTTTTCAAAAAAATTCTATTGTTAGTAGATTTAATGAAAATATAATATAATACAGAAAGTTTGTCCTATAAATAAATATATGGGGTAGTATATGTAGTGTAGTGACATTGTATTTGTATAATATTCTAGTACCTATTCAAAAGGTATTCACAAGTTATTAGATATGGACAGGTTTGGTTATGTCTGTCTCTATAATAATAATAATATTTGATGCGATGTCCAGAAAGGTGAAAAAATATCAACAAAAAAGGTTTCTGATACAAACAGCATGATTCAAAATATAAATTATATTTATAATATATTTTTTAGTTTTTTTTTAATATATTGTGTAAACAGACAGTTATAAATAATATGAAGTAATTGAGTTTACAAATAAAATCATTATTATATTAAAAAATGGTTTGTTTTGGGGAAGGTAGCAGGGTAGAAAAGTATGATAAAGGGAGTACACGCTTACACCACCTAACAGAAGAGAAGCGACTTCAAAATTGAGCATCTAAAAATCCATTTAAGGAGTTATTGAAGAGGTCTACTTCATTAAAGAACGCGTTGTAGTCACTACACGTTCTGTATATCTAGGATTTTTGAGCATAATTCATACTTCAATTGGGTGGCTTCAAATGTATGTGTGTTCATATAGTAAATATATATTGAGTCTTTGTATAATTGCGTTCACACAGCAGAATTTCATTTTTTATCGTTGAGAAAGAATATTTTTCTAGTAAATGTATACTCAATAATGTTCACAAAGGCTATCTCATTCAACCAATTTAAGCAACGTCAAACTTCAAGTCAATTTGGGACAGTATTAAATACCGTAGTTACTTAAAAAATGGAACCCCCCACAATATCTTTAGATTTAAATAAATCATTTCTCTTTAAAAGGTGTCTGTTTGGGAGTTTCTGCCAACCAAAGTGTCTGTAAATGGAAGACGTGATATTATATAATAGTCTTCTGTAGTAAATTTGAAAACACTAACTATATACTATAACGCTTTATAATATGAATGAAAATATGCTAATCTCGTCAGACCTGGGGGGCAAGTCTGGTTCAATCGGCGAAATCAAACCCTCCGTGATTACCCATATCATGGATATAATTATTTTATGGAGTTCTACAATATCTTTAGATTTTATAGAACTCCATACGATAATTATATTCATGATATGGGTAATCACTGGGGTTTTGATTTCGCCGGTCGAACCAGACTTGCCCCCCTGATTAAAAATATTATTCCTCGATATTGCATTATATAGGTTTTAATGAGATAACATGACAAAATATTTTTCATATGTCCATTGTAATGGGCATTGGGTCTCAAGTAATATAATATTTTGACTGTAAAAGTTTTTGTATTTTGAATGACTATGAAATATATATTCCTTCTAATTTTTTATTATTTTTCGTATGTTCTGTGGAAATAAGCAAAACTAGATGGGTCGATGGCAGAGCGATTAGCGCGCTGGACTAGTTATCCAGTGGTCGCGAGTTCGAATCCTGCCTCGACCGATTTCGTTCACCTATCTTACAAGCATTTATTTGCTTATTTTAGGGATCGTAGGAAGATGTATATGTACTTGATTAACAAGGACATATTCATTTTTTTATTAAAAAAAATCATTCTTTAGCGTAACACAAATATACGGTACACTAATCGCAATGCACGTAAATTTTCGTAGAACATTCATACATTTTACACTTTGTACCCCCTGTTTTTGAAGAAAAATCATTACTATTGAGACCGGATGTCCATTGCAATGGATATCAAAATATAAAGTTATGTTAGTCATTATTAATGTATATTTTTAATAAAAAAATAGACAATCATAACAAATGAATGGGTAACTTAAATACAATCGTTATTATGAAGAACCAAATACAGCATTAAGTATGTATTTTACATGCATTTGTATTTCTTGTCCATTGTTAAGGATGCCAGGTCTAAAGAGGCTAACATAGCGTTAAAATAACAATCTCTGAAAGCCACCTTTACTCGGGGTTCTTATTATCCAATCGTTGTCACCTGCTCTGGTTCCTTTTACAGACAAAAATCAGTCTTAAATATTTGACGTTAATTTGTCATTTCCTAGATGTTTATGCGCAAATCTTCTTTTCAAATTCGCGATCATTCTTTTTATACCGAAACTGATCGTCTCAAGTGCTTCAAAAGCCAATATTATGCATTTCTTTTACTCGACACTTTACAGTGCTTGATATGCAAATTATATATGCAAATTAAAAAATAAAATAATGAAAATCGATTGCGGTACAAAATAGAATCACCCTGTAGCGCTACCAAGACAAAAAATATACGATTCATGTTCGGATCTTTTTCGGATGATTCAAAAACTCCCATCTCTTCCACATTCTTCCTACCTTCTTTCATCACAATATCAGCTGCTGAGATTGCATGTCTTCGGGGTTTTTTCCCAGTTTTTTTTTTTTTTTTGATAACACAGTATCTAGTTCTTCTAACTTGTTGTTGACCAAAATTATTTGGATAGAATCGTGTGTCAGATATATCGGGCACGTGGAGTTTGAAATCAAATATTCATAACGGTATAGGGTCAAAGTCGAAATATATGGATATTTATTATTTCAACTCTGTATTCGAGAGATTTCCACGTCAGAGGTGAACCGTTCGAGAGTTGCCGGACCTATAGGACATTATTATTATTTTTTGTCACAGACAAAATGTGATGATATAAACCCGACACTTTTGAAAAAAAAAAAACAATACCTTGCAAATGGTGTCAAAAGTTGACAGTTTTTTAGTATTATTAACACAATATTTGAGGCCCGGATTTTGGATTGACTTGTCAGTGTTAAAAAGTTTCTTGAAATTTATAAGTTTCTTGAAAAATTCTTTCATGAATGAATATCTCAAAAATTGTAATAGGTACCGAATATATATTTATATTTTAATTTTAGCTATTGAGGACTAAAAACGGCCCCTTAAAACTCATTACAGAACACAAAATAAGTCCGGAGAAATCTAAAATCTTGCAAACACTGCACTTAAAGTGTTAGAGATATGAGATCACCGTAATTAAGACAGAAACTCCCTCAAAGCCTTGAATTTACTCTTTGTGGCTACAAAGTCCGCATGTCCAATGGGTCTTAAGAAATTCTCTCGGACATCGTTGTAGAGTTTTCGTAGGAAAGTTGACACGGAGAAGTTAGTGCATTTTCATCAGATATGCTCAGAAATCTGTTCAGGGTTATCACAAAGCTGACATAAAGAAGCAATAAAATGCTATGTTTATAAATAATATGTTTATAAAAAAAATATACAGGGTATAAGAGATGGAAAGCGGGGGTCGCCCAGAAAAGGATCGCACAATGTCCTCAAAGAGGAAATTGTAAGAATCTTGACCAACGTGACAAAGCGTGACGGTCGGTTCTCTCTGCCTACCTCGTGAGGGACACGGAGTGATGTACGTATATATGGGGATGATATAACTAAGTACCTACTGTTTTATACCAAAATTTTGATAGTTTGAAAACACACTTAAATATTTTTTCTTTGATCCATTATTTCCAATACTTTGACCGTAACTGATCGTTTCTGGACAGAAGCCAAGTAGTAAATAGGTATCCTCTCTTCATGGACTTTATTCACAAATCACTTTAGTAAGTCAAAGGTACGTATAGATTTCACTACTGAAACTATCTTTGATTGTTATTTTACTATACTCTGGTAGTGATAGTAGAGAGTTATGATTTCTGGTTCATTGACTTTAAATTAAATTTCAATACATAACGTGTCATAAAGTTGTATGTAGGTAAAATCAAATCAAATTGAGTCCTATTGTATAACACATTTGTATAACATAAAAATTCTCAACTCAACGTTCGAAGTACAATCAGCAAGACTATGGAATAGCCTAAGTCAGGATATTGCGTCGTCTAACTCACTTTGTATTTTAAAGGTGTTAAAGGATTAATATTCAAACTAACGAATGAATATTAATCCCTTAACACCTGATCCCGATTTATTCTCCTTGTCCTTTCCCAACCCCCTTTTTTTTGCTTTGATGTGTTTTTTTTTAATATAAATATTTGTTTTATCTATTGTTGATGTTTTTTTTCATACTTTGTTATCTAGTTGGTTAGATGAAATTGTCTAATAGCAATTAGTCCGCCAGTGTGCAATATATATTTTTTTTATATTATGTACAAAAATATAAATAAATATATAATGTGAAATACTGTATATTACTACTTGAACAAAAGACCACAGTATGTAAAGATAAATACAATTAATTGCGATGAAAGAGTCACATATTTCGGAATACCACAGGGAACTGTTCTGGGACCCGTACTGTTTATAATATTTATTAATGCAATATTCTCAATATAATAAAGAGTCAAATAATATCATATACAGATGGCACTATCTTTATAGTGAGTGCAAAAAGTTGGGTGTAATTGAAAGCTAAAATAAATGCTGATACTAATAGATTAAAGAGCTGGTTTTATACAAACACATTAACATTAAATAGTGAAAAAATACAAGTCCTTCCATTCTCCATAAACACAAGAGAAAAAAACAAACAATTTCAAAATAGGAATCAATAGTATACCTTAATTTGTCCCATAATTCAACTACATGTACATCTGATTGCTCTGTTTTAAATATACTTGAAAAAGTAAAACACCTAAGAATTACTATTGATAAAAACTTATAATGGACAAATCAGATCTAGGAAGTGGTTAAGAGAATCAGAAAACTTATACATATACTTTTATAAATTAGGAATTAAATTAGGACAAATAAAGAAATGTATTCAATATATTACGGGCTAGTAAAATAAATATGACAATACTATGTCGTAGCGTGGGGGGCTGCTTATGTTACACATATAACTTATAAATTATACAAAGACTTATCAATCAAAATAATATTGAAAAGACTTACCCTACCCATTTAATTTTTGAAGAATTAACGTACAAAGATTTTACGATATTTTTAAGAAAATTTCAATATTACAGATATAAATAGAACCAGAATGTCACTTGTTTATAACATAAAACGGTACCAGAAACAAATATAAATATAAACATCCAAAATTAAACACATCATTTGCGCAGCACCATTACACATACATGGCAGAACATTTTTTCAACAAACTTCCAACGGATATAAGGGAGTCAAATCATGAAACGTTAGGTAACAAAATAAAAAAAACACTTTCATTAAAACAATAAAAAAAATAAGTAAAACAATACGAAAAGGGTTAAGAAAATCATGGGTTATAAATTAATTTATTGTTTTGATATTTTTTTTGTGTAGGTACCTAAAGTTACATATAATATTGTTGATTTTATATACTTTGTGTGTCTATATATTTTTTGTGTATTTGAATCGTCCATATGTTCTCAATATCTCTGCAGACATTTTATGTTTTTTGGGAAAGAGAAAAAAAACAGTGAATAAATTCAAATAATTGTTGTTTTGTTTTATTGGATAAATACTATCAAATACATGCATAACCTAAGAACCTGATCAATTTTTATTGGCAATGCTATGTTTTTTTTAATATAAGCTTGCTAAATGGTCTTACGGTCAAAATCAAAATAAATTTTCCACGCACCACGCATTTTATACTAAAAACCCAATCCAACCATGGACATTTGGCTTAGGAGTTTGATATCTTTGCCAAGCGTTGTGAATGAAGCATCTAATTAATAAATATTTGATTGTATTTTGTTAAAAAGAACTGTTTAAGACAATAAATAGCATATGTAATTTATTTTTAGTATAATAATTCTTCGTTGGGAGTGTAAAGAGTTATGTGTTATCCACACCCCGACAACACATTCGTTTGAATTTGAAATAGAAAAATGATTTTTTTTAAAACGATGAAAGACTTTTCTTCCACTACCTGCTGAGACCCAAGGTCTGGAATCAAAGGAGATATGTATTATAATAGTTGGCACCTTACCAAGTGGACACAGCAGTCGTAAGATTACCAAGAAGTGATGTGTTATTTCCTCTCCTTTCATAATACGATCATTCATTAATCACAACTCCATATTATTGCCTTTAGGAGCGGACAATGTGATGGATGATGGTGAAATTGTTCCAACTGCTGGAAAATAGCAAATGGAGAAACTGTTTTCATATTGTGATATTTCCTGGATCGCCTGACAGTGACCTCACTTTGAAGACGAACGAAAACAAGACGTTTAATATTCATTAAATCATAGTTGGATATTTGAAAAATCAGAAAATATGACAGAACTCAAGAGGACGCTTGCTGCCAACGTAGGTACCTAGTATTTCGATTTGATATTACATTATTACAAGAGAGCAATTCATTTTTAAGAAAAAACTTATATAGTTTGGATATTAATAAAGAAAAATATTACTTAAATTTATAATTATATTCTGTATGTATTCTCGTAGAAATAAGCATACCCCGATTTTTGACATTTGTCTTGTATTTCATTTTTAAATTCAAGTAGACAGAAATAATATCTAGAAAAATAATATGTGATGCATTAATGCTGCAGGTTTAGTAAAGAAACCTCATAACCTTTTATTTCGCAATGGCGCAGAATAGAAAATAAATGATTTTTTAGGTAGTTGCACTAAACCGCATTACTGTAAATGTAAAGACATATTTTTCAAGATATTTTTGTCTTCTCTAAATAAAAAAAATCTCTACGCCCTATAGTTTATTAAATGTGTAAAATAAACGATGAAGATCTGGGTTTAAACAGAACATTATTTAAAAGTTAAGAAATATTTTTTTTCATTAATACCCAAACTATCTAAGATATTTTTTCGAAACGTTTTTGGAATATTAAATTGAAAAATAGGTAGGTACTCTGACAGCAGGCGCCCTCTTAGTCAAAGATTTCTTAAAACTATTCAAGAATTCATTATAACAGAATACGAGTATTGTGGCTACACAGAATATTGATGCATATCTCATGGGTCAATGGAGTGTCCAGCGAAATAGTTTGAAATATGATAGAAAAAGAAAAAAAAGTTGCTTATCACTGTCAAGAAATTTTGAGTTGCATACTGAAGCCACATAATTTGGAAGCGGAGGGAAGACGGGGTTTGCGGCGTAAAAAAATATCGTTGCTCAAAAATCTCAGGAGAGAATATTATCTTGCACCTATTACCTTCCTCCAACCTCAATCCCATATTCTTCTTTAAAGTACACCGTCACATTCCATGTTTGTTGAAAATTCGTCTGAAGAAGGAACGGTTACACTGACAAAAATATAATGACAACCGAACTGGCTACCTGCGTTTTAGCCAAACCTTTGTTATCAGTAGTAAAGGTTTATCTATTTATGACTGTACTGTTAGGATGTGTGTACAAAACATTAAGTTGCACAAAACCGAATGTGTTGTAGTCACTATAGTTTGGTTAATTTAAACATGAAATTTAGTTACAATTAACATTTTTTTCAGTGAAGTTCCGTAACCGGTCGCATTAGTTGCGGTTTTTCCAAAGTTAATAATAAAAATATATTAATTAATTTAAAGTATGTATGTATATAAGCTGTGAGGTACCGGCTTAGAATAGTGCTTCCAATATTTTCTATTATTGTTTTCTAGTGTCCAGTATGTCCAGTATGCCGGGTATTCGGAAATACAACAGGAAACAATAATATCTCAAATAGTTCACCAATAAGTTTTACCACCCATTCGGAATGTAGTGCCTTTTTTGTTGTGTGATTAGACTGGTGTGTGGTAAACGTGTATGTGTTGTGTTCCTTCTTTATGTGTTTAAGTATGTATATTTGAAGTTGTAAAAAAAAAAAGTTTTCACAGTATGAAATATATAAAAACAACAAAAAACACGAAAGTATTATGAGGTTATAAAATATTTACAAGGATATACACATCCGCACACCTGTCGCTGGTTACCTTAATGCCGTGATGGTATGAATGAATGTATATTCTATGAATTGTCAACAGAAAAACCCATCATCGGCTAAGTATTTGAGAAATTGTAATATATTTATTGGAAAATATATACGTGAACCCTCTCGTTACGATACCCGTTGAATCCTTTGTTAAAAAAATCCTCAAAACGGAATCTCCACTAGTAGTTATCTAGGGTAAAAATGAGGTAGCCTTCATTATATAGATATACCTGTGAGCGTAGGCACATAATATGTTATTTCAATTTTATAAGCTACATTAAACGGAGTTTCTGCTTTGGAAAAAATGTACACGGTCATAAAAATATATCACTAAAAGCACCGTTATGGGTAAAATACTACTGAGAAAATTTTGAATTTAGCTTACTTAATTTTACATTATGTATTTGAGAGGAGACAGGCGAATTGTAGATTCTCATTTGAGGCACGTCTGACCCCAAAATTACAACAGAGGTAAAATTATCAAAGTGCCGGCTCATTTTTCGAACTTATTTAACTAATTTGTTTGTTCAACTTTTTAAGACTTAACCTCCGGAACGACGCCATTTTTATATTGGACAATTTAAGCGCGTGTATTTTTGATACGGGGAAACCCGGGACAATGTTTTTTTTTTGACAGCGAAATTATTCGCGAAAATGATTATGGTAACTGGAACAAATAATTCATTTATTCGCTGAAGATTTTTTCGAGACGAATATTAAGGAATTTTGATAGTTGATAATACGCAGTATAGATATGGGTGTTTCGAATATTTTGAATGGATATATTCATCTCAATAGTTTTGTTTAATTTTGATATTTACAATAATTCTCAATTCACGTCCCTATTGATTTTATTATTATTTAAAAAATCAGCCAACATCTGTCAAAAAAAATACTAAAATTGTTGATTTTTAAGGAAAAATTAAATTTTCCTGCAAGGAAAATGATTATATTATAGTAAAGTAAATTTATTTTAAAAATATAAAAAAAGGATACAGAAGATATCATGACAATAAAAAGTATACAAGATATCACAATTTAGAATTTGAAAAAAATACTCCTCGAAACGAACGAAACCTTGTGCTTCGTGGAGGAGTTCAGTAAATTTACAATCTGCTATTTAGATTTGAGAAAAAAAAATGCAATTTCTATATATCGGTAGTTACATCGGCCTTCGTGGCTCAGTTGGTTGGGTATCTGACTGCTGAACCAACGGTCCCGGGTTCGATTCCCGGTATAGACACAGTTTTTAATTGTGTTTTCAGTCTGGAACTGTGAGACGATAAATATCGTAAGTCTCCAGAATGTGACAACTTGTAATTGGGTACGTGTTAAATTAATATTTGACATAGTACCTGTTAGTTCCCCGAGAAGCAATATAAAAAAAATAATAAAACTACAATTAGTATAAAAGTACACGAAACTTTACGCACACACATATACAAAATTGAAACATTATTATTTTATTATAATAATTATAAAAGGCTAAAACCCAGTTGTCGACAAGAGAGAAGCGAAGAGTGAAGATTATGAATTTGAGAGAGCAAAAGAGATACTCCTATTCTATCCGTAGATCATCATTTAAAATATATATCGCATTGTTTATAACTTATTATTAACCAAAGCAATCATAAATTCCATTTTATATTGAATAGAGCAAGATACATTATTCGTGATTATGATTACCATACTGTGAAGTCATGCCGGCTTAGTAATTGTGAATAATTACTAAGATTCTTATAAGATTAATGCTTCCACCCTTTTTATTATAATCATCGTTTTTTGGGTGTCCATGAGCCAGGTAATCGAAAGTACAACAGTTCATACTTAGACAAAATTCGCACATATTCATATACACACACATTGAAATTATCACATATTCGACAAAATTAATTTCTTTGACGTGTTTGTAGCAATATGAATAACTTAAGGGGCCATATAAACCTAAACACCTCAATTCCAAATCAAACCCCTTAAATATGTTAAACAGTGTGTTTCTAGAAAAAGGTGTACAAGTCTTTTCAACATTTCTCTAGTAAATGTTCGTAAAAAAAATTTAAATTTCAGCCTAAATTCCCATAAAAAAAATTAAAAATATCCTTTTTTACAGCATTTTTTTTTTAATTACTCCATAACTGGGTCCGAGTTTTAATTACGCTCTGCCACCGACCCATCCATAAGATGGGTCGGTGGCAGAGCGGTGAGCGCGCTGGGCAAGTAATCCAGTGGTCGCGAGTTCGAATCCTGCCTCGACCGATTTCGTTCACCTAAGCACAAGCATTTATTTGCTTATTTTAGGAAACGTAGGAAGATGTATATGTACTTGTTTAACAAGGAAATATTCATTTTTTTATATATAAAAAAAACAATGTGTCGTCAAGAAATAAATATTTTATATGCTTGAAGAGTGCATAAAATCCAAGTGAATAACCGATATATTTTTTTCATTTCAACTAAGGTTTTTTCTTAAAATGCATTAAATCGAGAAATTTGAGGTTTCTGATAATTTAAATCACGTATAAACCTTTTTTAACGCACGCGACAGTTACCCTTACTATAATAACGCGTACCTTCATAGTGCATTAGGCGGTTTTAATATAATATTATGTTTTCAGTCCAGAATTTCAGTGTAGCATAACAGCAGCTAGATGTATTCTTAGTGCAAATTATTTACTTAATATTCTTAGTGCAAATTATTTAATTAACCACTGAAATATACCTACTTCTTTTTTAATGTTTGAATGTTATTTTCCGCGATTAACCATTTTTTTCATATTTGACATTATTTTTACCTCGGTTGCAGGAGAAAACTTTATCCATTACAGAAACACATTATATTATGATGTTATATTATGTATCAAACTATTGAGTCCCCGTATATATTGTGTAGTATATACTGCCTTAAAAATTGTATGAAATGATGTCGTCACTAAATTCAATTTGTATTAAAATTGTTATGACAAACAATCGCAAAAAACGCTTTTTAAGCCACGTATCAAAAAAGTCATAATAACGCGTGAGGAATCACAATAACCATAGAAAAAGACGAATAATGACATTACGATGACGTCATTATTATTTAAAAAAAAACCTAGGATGATACTATTTCTTCCAACCCATTTCATTATTAATCTAAATCGATTTCAAATTCTAGGTTACATTTTTTTCACATTTGACATTATGTTTACCTCGGTTGCAGGGTGGATCTGTTTCAGAAACATATTATATTTTGATGTTATATTTTCCAGCTTGAAACCGACGATATGGCCTATCAGCGAACGCTTCTAATTGACTGTTAAAAATAATATATCAGATATAACACTGTAATGTTAAGCTGTAAGTCTACCAAATTATAAATTATTGAATAAATAAATAAATAAATAGTTCAGCTATGAGGTTCACTATACATTCTGAATGATTCACGGACAATTGACTGTAGCCGATTGACCTTGGACAATTAGCCGTACGCCCTTTTTACCGAATGGACAATTGACCGTAAGGACAATTTACCGCATGGACAATTGACCGTGGGGACGGTTGGCCATTAGGACAATTGATCGTGGGAACAGTTGACCAAACGGACAATTGACCGTGAGGACAATTTAACGTATGGACAATTGACCGAATGGACAATTCACCGTGTGGAAACTTTTTTTAATAATACAAAAAAAATCTTTTTCGTATGAGTTAAATAAAAATGTTCGTTTATTGCGACAAACCGATTGCCTTCTTTTATTAATTTCAAAATACTACGAGAAATCCAATATAAAAAAGGCGTACGGTCAATTGTCCACATTCAATCGGCTACGGTCAATTGTCCGGACACGATTCTGAATGCATATTTTGGTGAAAAGAGTCTGGTGTGTAGGTTCTTCCATTCAACCGTGATGGTATGAATGAATGAATGAAAACAAGTCTTTCCCACCTCTGATATTATTGAAAGTACATCTGATCCAATTATCTGTAAGAGTGATGAAGCTGAAAATGTTAGAAGGGATGGTGTGGGACGTGGGGAGGAGATATTTTAGCAAAGTTACATAGTTTATAAGAAGACATTTATATCGTTCAATTTTCTGCGTCAGTGACGGCGTCACATTCAACAGTCGTAAAACAAAACTCACCAATGCCTGTCGATTCACCTGAGCTTAACCTTTAAGGACTATCATTTCATATTCATTCACTAACGTCTGTTTTCGTCATAGTTAATATTATATATTTACTTAACAGTTTTCGTAGCCTAGCAGGGTGAATTTTTGCGAGAGATCGCGTCCAAAAATGATCAGTTTATTATTAGAAAACCCATGGCGATAAACTGCGCACAATTAAATTCTGTAAACAAAATTAAACACTTAAACAAGCATAAACACGATCTGCCCGAACGTCATTCGGCCTTGTCAATGCAAAAATATTGTTCGCTCGGGGAAAGCTCTGCCAAAGAAATGTAAACAAATTTTGCCCGAGTCAGGCTCAGGCTCGTCAATATGCAAATACAGTTCGCTCGGAGAAAGCACTGACAAAGAAATAAAAACAACTTTTGCCCGAGCGAGGCTCGGGATCGGCAATATATTGTCAAACTCCACGCCCGAGAATCAATCGGGCATACCAGTTAATTGGTTTAGAATATTCAGACTAAACTAACTAATATAAAATTAGTTCACCTTTAGCACAATCATTTATTTGCTTATTTTAGGGAACGTAGGAAGATGTATATTATGTTCTTGTTTAACAAGGACATACTCATTTTTTTTATGTTATTTTATACAGAAATTGATGAAAATGTCTACTTAACTTTGAACATAACGATTTTTAGTATTGAATGTAGATTTAAATTAGGTTATAATAATTGAGTTTTGATTTATATATTTTTACGATTAAGACAAGATAAAAACATATAATGAGCGTATCATGAGTAACTCTACAGATCGATTCCCGGTGGAAACACAATTTTTAATTGTGTTTTCGGTATGGATTTGTGAGACAACAAATATTGAAGGGCTCTAGAATGTGGCAACTTGTTATTGGATAGGCAATAAACTAATATTTGACATAGTTCTCCTTAGTTACCCGAGAGGCAATTCAAAATAAAAGAAGGTAAAATAATTTATTTATTTATTAAGCCAACAGCTCATTTTATAATACAAATTTTAACATCAGAGCCAATAACAAGCTTTCCATCAATAACAATAAAATACTGTAAACAACTCATGTTACACACACACACACACACACACACACACACACACACACACACACACACACACACACACACACATGCACATATACAATTTGTTTGGGATGGATAGGAGGGTACGAGGGAGGAAAATTAGGAGCGTATCACCTTCAATATCTCGCGACGAAACTTATCATATTTCACATTGAAGATGTCCACCCCGGCTGAGAACAACGTGTTATGAGAATCACATACGCGTGGAATTGTAGCATTCTTTCTGATATTTGTTCTACATACCAGAAAATGTAAAAGTTCAGATCGGCAAACCATTCTACCTGGAACATGGATACCCACTAGGTTAACAAGCTCAGGTGAGTCGATGGCACCGTTCAGAATTTTATGCAGCAGCGATTGGTCGTGCAAGACTCTTCTAGATTCGAGAGTGTCGAGTCTGTGATATTTTAATGATTCCCTATAGTCAGTAAAATTTAAATAAAATTTATGATTTAGGTAGTTAATGAATTTATGTTGTACTCTTTCAATTCTAGTGATATGTGTTACATATAAAGGGGACCAAATTTGTGTACAAAATTATATAGGTGGTGTATAAAGTATAAAAAGTGTTAATATTTCTGAAAGGCCTGCTTATGCGGATAATAAATCTCAACATCTTATTTGCTTTGCTAATTATATTATTAATGTTTTCAATGTAATTTAACTTAGAATCAAGTATCACACCCAGGTCTCTTATATAATTGAATTCATTGATGTTTGAGTCATTGAAGGTATACGTGAAGTTTATCTTGTTTATGTTGTGGGTAAATGTTATTTTATTGCATTTCAATATGTTCAGATTTAATTTATGTAATGTACAGTAAGAGTATAATCTGTCAAGGTCTTCTTGAAGTTTGTAGCAGTCGGTTATGGAGTTAATTGCGTAGTATACTTTCATGTCATCAGCAAATGCGAGATACGACGAATGAGTAAAACATTTGTGAATGTCGTACGTGTAGATGTTAAATAAGAGAGAACCTAGGTGAGATCCTTGAAAATTATACTAAAAGAGTAGCTAAAATAAAATAAGACTCTTATTTTAGGTAACGTAAGTTCCATTTTTTAGCAACTGCACATCTAAATATTCACACATTTATATATTATTTTAAAAGAGCATTATTTAAAAAAGAATTATATCTTCTTCCATTATTCGAACATCAAGCAATAATATTTTATAATTTTATTCCAAATATTGAGTTATATCTTATTTTAATTGAGTTATATCTTAGTAGCTAAAATAAAATAAGACTCTTATTTTAGGTAACGTAAGTTCCATTTTTTAGCAACTGCACATCTAAATATTCACACATTTATATATTATTTTAAAAGAGCATTATTTAAAAAAGAATAATATCTTCTTCCATTATTCGAACATCAAGCAATAATATTTTATAGTTTTATTCCAAATATTGAGTTATATCTTATTTTAATTGAGTTATATCTTGTTTTAATGATTGGACATATAAGGAGCGGTTCCAAGACTTAGGACTGACAACGCTTAAAGAAAGAAGATTAAGGGGTGACCTCATTGAGACATTTAAAGTATTGAACAATCATTATGACTGCCCTGAACTGCCCCATATATACATTCACAATCAAAATGAGCACTTGCGTGGCCATAGCCCGAAGTTGAAAAGAAGTGTGTTTACTCAGAATCCTCATAAACACTTCTTAAGTGAGAGAGTGGTGGATGCTTGTAACAGGATGCCTCAGGATCTGGTTGTTTCTGAGAGTGTCAACTTAATTAAGAACGGAATAGATGTATTACAGTGACACTGTGAACTCATTCAAGCACATCAGCTTTATGCTGCCTGCATGTCACCTAAATAATAATAATAAGAATAATACATTTTAAATAAATACGGCAGATTAAAATAAAAATGAAAAATTTACTTTATTTAACATTTTACGTTAATTTTAAATAAAAATAAAATATCAAGTAGGTACTACGTCTTCCCGAAGAAAATTTAATTCTGTTAAAGTTTAGCGCTCGGGGACTGCCAAATTAATTAAATATCAAAGATGGGGACAGACGTGATGATCAAAATTCCAATCAAATCAAGTTTCCACCATAACATTTTATGAAAATCTTTTATACATAAAGTAGGAAGGTACATATATCTAGGTATTTTCTTTCTAATATTAAGACACTAACTGGGGAGGAAAAATACAATTCATCACTCAGTCAAATATAAGTTGGTTCGTCAAATTAAAAAAAATTCAGTTTGGGATAAAAATGAATTACAAGATATATACTAAGTATGCGTTCACATTTTTGAAATGAGTAATATTAATTTACTAGTTGCATGTAACACAACATGAGATCCAACTGTCGATGGCGATAGTATGTATGTATATACGTACTTGAATACAAATTTATAAACATTATAAGATATTTTGTTTTCTACATAAAACATGTAGATACGTATGTCAGGATAGAATACTATGGAGGTCAGTCTTTTTTTCCTACCCAGAATATGAAAACAGCATGATGGTATGTATGTATGTTTGGAGATTAAGTATCAAACTATTGAGTCCCTATAGATATTGTGTAGTATATACTGAATTATAAATAGTAAGCAACGTTGTCGTCACTTAATTCAATTTTTATAAAAATTGTTGTTACAAACAATCGCAAAAACGCTATTTAAAAAAGTCAACAACGTATGAAGAATCACAATAACCATACTTTTTTTAACTTTTTTACGGACAATTCTTGGTAGAACTCCATTTCAAATAATAAATAAATTTGGAATGGTTAAATAAAACCAAAGTTTTCAGTTCTACTAATTTAATGATACTGACTAGTTTCGGTCATCCAGTGACCATTTTCAAAGTGTGAAAAAACAAGAGGTGGTTGGTGTTTATATAATATCTGGTTAAGGGGTTTGCAATATTTTTTTTCCGTCAGTTCAATTAGTGTTGCTAGAAAGAACTGACAAAGAAAACTAGCAAACAAAGCGGAGCGTACAAAAACAAAAAGAAATTAAATAATTTATATTGCAAAATTATTGAATGCTGCTGGAACATGACATGATGGTGTCTGTATCTATTATTGAAGTTCTGTGACCAATGGTTGAGAACAGCAATGTAAGGATTAACTGTGTACCTGTAACAAAATATATTGGGGCAGTAAAATTCAAAAGCATTGAGTTGTTTGTTTACATAATATATAATGATAAATGGTTGGAAATACCATTCCTTATTATTGATTACTTGGTATATGAATAATATATTTATAGATTAACTGTGTACCTGTAACAAAATATATTGGGGCAGTAAAATTCAAAAGCATTGAGTTGTTTGTTTACATACATAATATATAATGATAAATGGTTGGAAATACCATTCCTTATTATTGATTACTTGGTATATGAATAATATATTTATAGATTAACTGTGTACCTGTAACAAAATATACTGGGGCAGTAAAATTCAAAAGCATTGAGTTGTTTGTTTACATAATATATAATGATAAATGGTTGGAAATACCATTCCTTATTATTGATTACTTGGTATATGAATAATATATTTATAGATTAACTGTGTACCTGTAACAAAATATATTGGGGCAGTAAAATTCAAAAGCATTGAGTTGTTTGTTTACATAATATATAATGATAAATGGTTGGAAATACCATTCCTTATTATTGATTACTTGGTATATGAATAATATATTTATAGATTAACTGTGTACCTGTAACAAAATATATTGGGGCAGTAAAATTCAAAAGCATTGAGTTGTTTGTTTACATAATATATAATGATAAATGGTTGGAAATACCATTCCTTATTATTGATTACTTGGTATATGAATAATATATTTATAGATTAACTGTGTACCTGTAACAAAATATATTGGGGCAGTAAAATTCAAAAGCATTGAGTTGTTTGTTTACATAATATATAATGATAAATGGTTGGAAATACCATTCCTTATTATTGATTACTTGGTATATGAATAATATATTTATAGATTAACTGTGTACCTGTAACAAAATATATTGGGGCAGTAAAATTCAAAAGCATTGAGTTGTTTGTTTACATAATATATAATGATAAATGGTTGGAAATACCATTCCTTATTATTGATTACTTGGTATATGAATAATATATTTATAAATATTTATAGCGGTTTAAGTAGAAGTGAAGTAGAGAAATCTGTTTGTAAATTAATAAGTGTCTTGTTCATATTATTATAACCATAGAAAAAGACGAATAATGACGTCAATATTCGCTGCATATATGATATTATTATTTAAAAAAAATCCTAGGATATTTAAATCTAAATCGATTTTAAATATTTTCATTAACATTTCTGAAATGTGAAACTATTCATTTGCAGATAATTTGAGAGAAATTTCGTTGCGAAATACGATGGATTAATGCTCTATTTTTAATTGCAAACATACCATTACGGCATATCTCATAGTGTGGAGTAACCAGCGAGAGGTGTGCGGGGTATTACCTGATAAAAAGAAATTTTGTGTATTGAAATCATACAAAAAAAACCCTATTCCAGAACAATGAAAGTAAGAAATGGGGCAGCGATAGGATTTTTAAAAATGTTTTAGTTCTGCGTTTTATACCAAAACTTTTCCGGGCCACTTCCTCGTCTGTTAAGAAACTCTTTTGTCATATTCTGGAGATGTTCAACGTTGCGAAAAATTCAGTTTAAAATTTAAATGCAAATACGATGTATTTTCTCTCTTTTTGCTTCAATTCCCGATCTTGACGGGACATTCGTGATCTGTATACTCGAGCGGTTTTGTGTGGACGGTCAGTTTTGTATTCGAAATTTGATAAAAAATCATTTCAAAGAAGGCGACTGCTGCCAACGTACCTATTTTTTCAATTTGATATAGGTACCGTCATTATTACTAAACGAATCATTTTGAAAAAAATAACCTAGTTAGTTTGGATATTAACAAAGAGAAATATATATACCTTAACTTTTTGATTATGTTCTGTATATATTCTTGTAGGAAAATAATAAGCATACCCCGATTTTAGACATTTATCTTAAATTTCTAATAAAATATAAGGTATAGAGCAATATTTTTTTTTATAAATTGAAGAAGAACAAAATACCTGGAAAAATATGATATGACGTTGCATTAACGCATCAGGTTAAGTAAATAAACCATAAAAAACTTTTATTACGCAATGGCCCTGAATGGAAAATAAATGTTTTTTTAGGTTTATTTACTAAACCTGAAGCATAAATGCAACGTCACATCATGTTTTTCTAGATATTTTTGTTTTCTTTAGTTAAAAAAATATATATTACTCTACGCCTTATAGTTTATTAAAAATATATGATAAACGATGAAAATCGGGATATGCCATTATTTAATTACAAGAATTTATACAGAGCATTATCAAAAAGTTAAGGTATATTTTTGGTTATTTATATCCAAACTATCTGAATTATTTTTTTCAAAACGAAATAATGATGGTATATCAAATTGAAAAATAGGTACGTTGGCAGCAGTCCCCCCCTTAAAAGCGTCCAAGCTATAAATTTAAAATATTTCCATACAACCCAGATCAACAGCGTGTCGCACTAAATACAGTAAATATCTTTGTCGCTCATTTGCTTACATAGATACCTGACAGCTGAGCCAAAATTTCGGTTTTGATTCCCGGCGGAGATACAGTTTTAATTATTGTATTTTCAATCTGGATCCGAGAGACGATTGATATCGTTTATATCCAGAACGTGATAAATTTTTTAATTCATTTTTGACATAGTATGTGTTAGTAAGTTATCCGATTGGTAATTATCATATATCAGACAGCATGGGAACAATTACAATTAACTATACAAAATAAATTTATTCAACTATCCAATTATGTTTGTGACTAAAAAAAAGAATATTGAAACCGTACGATTATTTTCAATTTATTATTTGTAATCGAATATTTTTATTATTGCATATGCGCAAACATTGGATTTTTATCCCTGTCGGGAGTCAAAGGTATTTTTTAACAGATTTTTAATTATCTCAATAGAGACGAAGTTGGAATATTTACTGTAGGAGAACCGAGAAATCAAGGCACCTACAGGGCTTACGACCTGTCATCGGCTGGTTTACGTGATCAAGTTGCGCAAGCGCATAAAGTGATCACGTAAACCAGCCGATGACAGGTCGTAAGCCCTGTAGGTGCCTTGATTTCTCGGTTCTCCTACAGTAAATATTCCAACTTCGTCTATATTGAGATAATTAAAAATCTGTTATTATTTGTACTTAATGTATCTTCCAATACTTTTTTTACAACGATATGAATTTTTAAAATTTATCCTTAATCTTTATATATTTATTTGAATCTTTCTGTACATATAATTAGTAGACTGGCGGGCTTATTGCCTAATGGCAATTTCTCCTATCCAGCCAGAGTTAATGTTAAATATATAAAACAGTGTGTTCTTTGGCAATAAGTTATTCGCATTCCAAAAATAACCAAAGATAGCAGAAGAAAGTAAAAAAAAATATAGAAGATAGCATATAAGAACAATTCATGGCAATGATAGGAAAACTAAAGGAAAAAGAAAGGAAGAGGATAAGGAAATATACTAATTGGTCAAACAAAAGAAAATAAGAAGCTCCTAAGCCGGTGCTTTTTTCTTCAAAGTTGGTAATGCTTTCAGATTTTAAACTATCTTGTACATTTTTTTCCTAACAGCGTGACTATGATCAATATTGCCAACATTGCTAATCGATTACTTAACGACTGTATTTTTAAGAAACTACAATGCAATTAATTTTACTCCAACCTTGGCTAAAGAAAGTTGGTCATGATAGAATTATCTCTGCCAACCTCACAAGGAACACGGTATGATTGGGTGTATGCAAACATTTTACCTATTTTTTGATTTTTGATTTTATCTTATTTCAAAGCAGTAACAAATTTAATCCTTCTCCCATCCTTTTTCCTTCCCTTTCTTTCCCATCACAAGCAAAAACGTAATATGTCACGGCAAAATTAAGTAATTGTGAACTTTATTTTATTTTTTGTTCTAATGTGATTATTTAATAACCATCATATGTGGACTAACGTAGAGGTAATCGAATATTTTTATTATTGCATATGCGCAAACATTGGATTTTTTTCCCTGTCGGGAGTCAAAGATGTTTTTAACAGATTTTTAATTATCATATTTAATTATTTTTTCAAGCGAAAAGAATTTCAGTTTTGCAATATATAGAACTTTCAAAAATGGAATTGATAGGGATCTCATTAAAAAGGCATAATTGGTGAACGTTGCGCAAGCGCATAAAGTGATCACGTAAACAAGCCGAGGACAGGTCGTAAGCCCTATAGGTGCCTTGATTTCCCGTTTCTCCTACAGTAAATTTTCCAACTTCGTCTCTATTGAGATAATTAAAAATCTGTTAAAAAAAACGTAGAGATAATTGGTCTTTTTTTTGTTTATTTTATAGTTTATTTTTTGACAATGGATGTGAAGGAAGCTAGGATTATGTGCAATAATAGAGGACTATGGCGCTCGGTTAACTCTGCTGACATGGCGTGATTGTAAGTATATATTATAAGACTGTTTTTGTCCCTCGAATATGTCCCTCAATCATATTCATTCGACCCAGTCAAAGAAAACATGCAAAAAATACCCAAATAACACATCATTGTATCCGGACGACATAAACATATAAGAGATAAACATAAACAATAATAATAATATTATGTTACATACTGAAAATCCATCCGATAATGTTGTTTTGTTGTGTGTGATCAGAAATATAAAAAAACATAGAGGCCATTAAAGTAAGTGTTGATCCATATCGCCTACATCAATAACAATTTTTCTGCCATTAAACGAAAAAAAAAGAAAAAGGTAATGTTATCACCATTAATGCGGAGAAAATAACAAATCACTTTCTCTATGGAGTAATACGGGTACAGCTGACATACAGGATGGTGCAAAATAAATGTCAATATTTTTACTTATATTATGATTACAATTTATTTTCATGAAAATATTTGTGTGTAAAAAAATATTTTCATATTTTCTTGGCTGGAACAATAAATTGATTTCACTTGCCGAATACTTTAAAGCAAATTGTATTGTTAAAGGTTAATTAGCAATTTGTTTGAAAATGTTTTTCTTTATATTTTTTCCATAATAGAATACAATATAAAAAAAAAATTGCGACAAACATAATGTTCTCGTGGGGCTGGATTCGTGAACCCAGTGAAACCACAATTACTTTTCTCTTTTGTATCTTATATTTATCTACTACGTAACTCTATTAACCCTGTAGGTATATGGATGCATTTTTACCGTATATGTAGAAAATAGTAATATGAATTTACTAAGAATTTATTTTCATTCTAAATGATCCTGTTAAGTATATATGGTTGTATATACAATGTACATAATATGTAGATATATAAATGTATTGTATTGTAATCAACTAGTAATGGAATGGTCATATTAAAATTGTTATCAATCAAGACGCATAGTATGCAGAGCGCCATTTTTATTTACTAAAAGATAAATCGTAAGAATATTAATGAAACTCAACGAATTGTTAAATACTGTTGTCGCGGAAAATAATCAAAACGTAGATTTTGGGCCCTATGAGCTAGATGAAATCATGAAATCACTAGCCAAAAATATAAAATTCAATTCAATATATGACAATGTTATTAATTCGTTACTAAATCGTAAATTTACAACGTTAGGGTCCTTTTCAGTACGTCAATTACCACTAGACGATCTTTGCCAAAATTAGTAAATAGATAATAAAGTAGAAGTGTAGAAATATGTGTAAGAAAGAAAGAAGATTGGTTAGATAATTTTATCGTGCAAGAAAAGGAATTGTAGATTTTGATTAGGTAGAATAGTTAGCTAGAAATAGGAGGTGTTGGGACTTGTTTAGGTTTAGAGTAAAAATGGTTTAAATAGATTAGAGAGGTGTCCCATCACAGAAGTGTAGGTATACTCTACAGGACACTACTTTCATACGAAAGAAAAAAAAAAACATTAAATAAACAAATATTTTTTTGAAGCACCATGTAGTAAAAACAACAAACATACAGTTTTTGTGTATATCAATAATTTATAGTAAAAATGTATAACTAAATTTTGTTTATTTTAATCACGTAATGGATGGTTAAATTATTATACGGAGAAAATTGAAACCGCGTTGGATGAATTAAATATTATTTTTTATCAATAAAATAACCATATTTTAGAAATATTATTAGTCTAAAAATTAGTTAGATATATATTATAGTTTTATGTCATCTTGATTGAAAGAAAAAAATAACTTTCTTAGATGATTATGAATTATATAGATGGGTCGGTGGCAGAGCGGTTAGCGCGCTGGGCTAGTAATCCAGTGGTCGCGAGTTCGTTCACCTAAGCACAAGCATTTATTTGCTTATTTTAGGGAACGTAGGAAGATGTATATGTACTTGTTTAGCAAGGACATATTCATTTTTATTAAAAAAAAATTCATTGATACGTGTTGATCTAGACGACCTGAGTGTGAGATGCTTAAATCTGAGACAATCCTTTAGTATAATTTGGTGCTTAGTTTAAAGCAGTGAACAATAGCAAAAAGAGATGTGGTGTGTTGTCAATTCATCTTAAAAGAACTACAAAAAATCATCATTTAAATTTTTATTCCAAAATTTGATCATTAGCTGAATATTCGAAACCTCATCAGTAAATAAATGAATAAATTATAGGTATGTCTGTTTTTTCAAATGTTTTTTTTTTGTAAAAATTGTTTTCAGACAGTCTTTTTCTTCATATTGAAATATGGATTAACTTATATTTTAATAATGAGATGTTTCGCAAAATTACATAAATAAAAATAACAGTCATACATGGATGCGTGCATGGTGTTTGAATATAATATATTTCAGAGTAAAGAAAATATGCTTTCTGCTCATAAATTCATACAGGAAAAACAACGCCTTTTCCATTAAAAGTCTTTTCCGTACATTTTCATAAATCTCTCACAAGTGGCAGATATTTTAAACTGAACGTCGCGTCGGTCCAACTTTCATACCATCATAATAATACATATGTTGGAACAAAGGCATTAAAACGTCCTGATGTTTCTTCCTTTGCAAAACCACGTGTAACTTTTGCCAAGGACGCATTTTATTTGAGCGGAATTCGCGGCCGATTGGTAGTTATTGTGGTGTGAATCCACTATTTTTTTTAACTCCTTTGACGGTGAGAAGTCTTTAGAGTTGTAAAGAATCATGGACTCTTAAGAAAATCAGAGGGAACAAGGATCGATTCCTTCGAGATGTGGTATAGTTGGAGATTCTTAAGAATCGAGAGGACTGCTAAAAATTCCAATATGTCGGTTAACACTTATAATATGTGCCTAAATGCCCGTTAGCTCCCAGTAGGCCACAAACTCTTTTGTTTCTACCTGTAGGTGGACTCGTTACGCAAGAAATTCCCAAGCAAACTGGCCAGAAGCCATTGGGTATGCTAATATGTAGGTGCTCGGTGTCCTGCGTCTATCCACAGTGGCACATCGCGTCTTCAGCCATTCCCCATTAGACCGACCCCGGTCCTAATTCTGTTAAGGGTTTTCCACATTGGCAACGGTCGGTCGTGTCCTGGGGGCAGTAGTTCCGTTGGTGTATTTAAAATGGCTCCTTGTGTACTCTCTGTTGTGTCGCTCTACAGGATTGAATCAACTACTGAGAATGGATCGCCTGTCAACGGAAAGTTCCTTGAGAAATTCATCCTGGGGGGCAAGTCTGGTTCAATCGGCGAAATCAAAACCCTCGTAATTACCAATATCATGGATATTATTATTATATGGAGTTCTACAATATCTTAAGATGTCATAGAACTCCATACGATAATTATATCCATGATATGGGTCGTCACTAGGGTTTTGATTTCGCCGGTCGAACCAGACTTGCCCACCTGAAGGGTAGAAGATCCAGAAAAAATAAAACGACCCGATGCAGTAATGCAGTCCGCTACTTGATATTCAATTGTTATTGAAAAATTGTATATAGTAACAAAATTACATGTTAAATTAATCGAACTAAAATGAATACCAAACATTTGGTTCTTTGCACACAGCCAAACAGTCATAAATAGGTATGTAAACCTTTAGTATTGCTAACAAAGGTTTGCCTGAAACGCTGGTAGCCAGTTTGGTTGTCATAATATTTTTTTCAGTGCATGAGATCGAGGATGAAAAAGAATAGTTCGCGCTTTTGACGTATGATTTACTTGAACCTTTTTTTTATTTTTTGCTTCTCTGCGCTGAAAATGCATGAAAGTATATTTTCCTTCCGACTAAACCAGTTGATTTTTTTGTAATTAATTATTTTTCGATTAGATTAATGACATATTTATATAAATATTTCGGAATACAAATCTGTTGGTGGTTCCTTAAAGGAGATTGATACAAACGTTTTGAAAAAGAAGAAATGAATTACATTTCCAGGTAAAACAGTCGAAGGATAAAAAAAATCTAGCACAAATACAAGTATTAACATCGTATTATTTCGGGATTATCCCATTCGGGATATTTTTATTCGTTTGGGATGCTCGATATAGAGAGGAGATGAATCCGAAGGAAAGGTCGATTCATTTAAGATGTCAGGAAATACACGGGAGGCATATCAATCAATTATCTGGAAGCTTCAGATAAACGATTGTCAACTATTTATTATGTAGAAGACACCTGAGAAAAATCCTGCTTTATTTTTGATGGATAGGACCCTGGGGAGAAGAAAATCTTAATATAATATATTTTATACAGAAATAATATATTGTTGTAATGAAATAACTATTAATATTTTGATATGAAAGCATAGACATTCAGTATTGCAAATTTTACGCGGATCAAAAGCTAAAAGGGGGTAACGGACACACGCACACACACACACACAATCTCGCGTATCTAGACTTGATACTTTGTCGTTATGTTAAGAGAAATAAATGCACTTGAACAAATCGACAGTTGAACTTGCATAACCCAACAGCTCTTGTGCTGCCTGTTTATAATAAAAGATGGTTGATCTTAATTTCACCTGAAATTTCTTATAATAATTTCGTCCTTTTAGTCCCTCTAGTGTCATCTTCAGAGAGGTACCCCCACCTTGCGAGGTTCACTCTACATCGTGTGACACCGACCCTTAATTTATTGAGGGTAGTCCATATACAGTAGGGAAGCTCTTCTCCTATTGGGATACCCTCACGTGGATACCTTCTATGTAACTGCGGCGTTACCCAGGATGAGAGTCACCTTCTGATATGTCCACTTATGGGGGAAGGATGCACCCCTGGTGACATAATTATGGCAAACGACAAGGCGATAGCAGTCGCCGCATATTGGAGTGGCAGGGTTTGAACCAACCGGACATGTAAAGTAAGTAAGTAAGTCCCTCTAGTCCCTTCCGTCCCTCCAGTCCCTTCCGTCCCTCCAGTCCCTTCCGTCCCTCCAGTCCCTTCCGTCCCTCCAGTCCCTTCCGTCCCTTCAGTATGGAAAGACAGTTGAACCTCCATCTACCAGTACAGTTGACCTTTACAGGGCAAATGATCTATTACACGACGAAGAAGAAGAAAAAAGAAAATTATACCCAGAAATTAAATCGAGTATACGCTCATAAATTCATTAAAATTTCATCATTGCAATCACATGAATGTTTAAAGAATAACCTCACGTACAATCATACATTTTTCAATCATACAATCATACATTATATGTAAAATGAAAGTGAATGCTTTAAGGTGGTTTGGACATATAGAAAGAATGAACGATGAACGACTGACCAAAAAAATATACATGGGTGCAAGAGATGGAGTTAATAGCAGAGGTCGCCCCAGAAAGGGATGGCATGACCATGTGAATGATATTTTGAAAGAAGGAAACATAAAAAGTTTGAACAATCGACGAGCATGTATGAGACGATGCATGGATGTAAAGGAAGCCAGAAATGTGTGCAAAAATAGAGAAGTATGGCGCTCGATTCTCTCTGTTTACCCCGTAAGGGACATGGCGTGATGGTATGTATGTATGAATAACATAAAAACATAATTTTTATAAAAATAAATTAAAATATGTTATAAATAGATTAAAATCGTTACAAAAATACACCATCTGGAAAATATTGATGTCATCAAATCGTATTTTTTTTTTAATTATTATAAATCATTTTCTACATGTACCTATAACAATATCTGAAGTAGGTACAATATAACTTGATAAAGTAGGAAATAAAAATAAAGTTTAAGTTATCAGTGTATATAATATTTAATTTGTGGATTAGGCCACTCTACTAGGCTATGCCTGTTGCAGAGTAGTGTTATATAAATCAGTTCTATTATTTTTTATTCGTCATAATGTAAGTTAATTTTAATAAGGTTTAGTTGTAGATGAAGTGAGACAGAGGTGCAAGTATACGTTTAAGTGTAATATGAGATGTTTCTTGATGTAAAAAGGGTTAATGCTAATATAATTTTGATTTTTTGTAAATCAATATTACGTAGTAATATTAAATAAATTTTCAGTCAGTTTTAAAAAGGTCATTTTAAGACCTATGTACGCGTGACCATGCTTTGACTTAGTTTTTGGTATTTCGTCAAGATTTACTATTGCTTGTCTAGTATTATGTGAAATGCTGTTGTCGTTTGGAGGTTTGAGGTTTTGATGTAGAAAGTGGGAGTTGACTTAACAAACAGCTGTCTTACTTCTAGTATATTAAATTCTAAGTGGTTTTGTTTGATAAAATTTTAATTCAAGGTGTCACTGATGAGTTGGAAGAAACAGCCATTTAGAAATAAAACCGCAACATCCACAGGGTGCTAAGAAGTACATAGTGTTAATTATTATTATTTAAGCATAAAATATTGCAAAATGCCATCTTGTCAAAGTACTTATTCAAAAATATTTTTTACTTTATTTTTTTTTCTTAAAAAAAACTGTTTATTAATATCTGTACGATAAGCGAAAACTTCAGACCACTGTTTATGAAAATTGCGCGCACTAAAGAGTTTGTTATGGTTACAGTTTATACGGATACAGAAAGATAAAATATACACATAATATGCGTAACAAATACATGCATTAAATTTAAAAAAATCACGTTAATCCATAATTCTTTGCTTTCGATTTGTCCATGTAAAATAAAGATGGTGTATATAACAAATAAAAATAATTTCAAATACATAACACGTTCAAGAAAATACATAATAAACTGTGAAATAATATAAATGACAGTTAAAAAATTCCTCTTTGCAATATGCGAAAAGAAAACTTTGTACACCTCGATGAAAACATGATGTTTCTTTATCAAAGATCAGGTAAAATATTGTCTTATCAAATATAAAAATTGAATGAATTTAGGTAGAATTTTGACCTCTGTGTGATCATGAGTAGGATGTCAGGATTTTAGACTTCCAAAATACTAGATTAACATGTACACATAATAGTTTATATCATAAAGGTCTAAAAATGTATAATAATTTACCACGGAACATAAACGAATCCACAAGTATGTTGCTGAATACATAATTAAAAACTATTAATGTTCTCCATAGTTTTACATGATGTTTTTATAATTTTATGTCATACAATTAATAATTATTTGTTTCAAAAATATATTCTTATATTTTTTTGTTTAAACAAGACGTACCTATTGAATTTAATTTAGGTATGTTTTAACATCTAAATAAATTTTACTACTATAACATAAATACACATTTACCTAAGTAATGAGATATATTAAAAAAAATAAATGTTTTTTTAATGTTTCATACAGGATTACTGAAACAGTATAATAAATTATATTTTAATTTGACAATTATTATTCAAAAGAGACAGTTTCGGAAGAGTTTTCAGGAAAATTTCGGCCATCGAAAACGAATAAGTTAATGGGTTTATCTTTGTAGCTTTTTTTCGCCTTTTCCTTATTCAAGTTGAGGGAGAAAATGGTTAACTTCAAATATTGTGTAATTTTAGCCAAGTTTCACCATTATAGCGACAGTTTCCAAGCTCTCGGATTTGCGATGTCTTTTTTGCGATTACGCATCGTCCCGAAGGATGGGTTGAGTAGAAATTTGTATATTAAAAGGCCAGGTTTACACTTTGCTAGTTGTAACCACAAAATGAAATTCGTAAAACAAAAATAATCCATGTTTTTCATTACAAACTAGCTGAGAAGCATCGCTTCGCTCAGCTTCTAAGCTAGGGCTTTCAGCCTACTTTTTACCGCTGCGCGGTAAATGGCCGCCTTCGGCGGTTCATGCAACAAAATGAAACGAAGCTTTTATGGTAGGTACTTAAAAAATATATTCGGTACAGTGTTAACCAACACCTGGTGGACGTCACAATGTCTAGTGGACTTCACAAGGTGCGGGCTTCCAGTCCATTGCCAGTGTTGTTTTTGCGGCTACTCCGCATGGACACATGGCCCCAGCCACACGCCCCATGAACATGCTCATGACGATGCCAATAGTCCATGAAGACTTGGCCACGTCAACCTGAGCACCCGCGAGGAAGAACGAACGCTTGCCCTTAACTGTGAGTGCCGTGAAAAGATAAATTACTCTGGATGCTGCAATTTATCGACCTGCATCTTCGCTTTGTGTCTCATGGGCATATTATGATGAGTAACAGCACTCTATTCTCCATCATCAAAATGTAGTTATTTACCTCATTTTGATTATTTTTAAATAGGTACATAAGTATTTTTTTTATTTATGTTAGTCCAATTAATCCAAACTTTGGGTTGCCAATATAGAACGAATGTGTTTTTAAAGTTGTAACGTGCACAGCATACATTATTTTATAATAAATAATCAATAGTTGTTGATAATAATATTTCATTTTGATGGCCTTTTTATTATTTCTATTCGATATTATTCTCATCGGAAGAAAACTTATATTTTTTAACGCATTGCGGCGCTTTTGTGATGTCATTCAAATAATACTCCATAGTTAAATAATAATTAAATTTCAAGACCTGACACGAAAGTAGAAGGTATATAAATATTTTGTAATCTTATATATTTTTAAATTGTAATCAATAATCAATAGTTGTTGATGATAATATTATTTCATTTTGATGATCTTTTTATTATTTCGATATTATTCTCATCGGAAGAAAACTTATATTTTTAAACGCATTGCGGCGCTTTTGTGATGTCATTCAAATAATTCTCCATAATTGAATAATAATTAAATTTCAAGACCTGCACGAAAGTAGAAGGTATTTAAATATTTTGTAATCTTATATATTTTTAAACTGTATCCCTGTTTTACAAAATTTCGTAGAAATAAAGTTATTTTTTGTAAAAATGATTTTATATTGTGTTTCCATAACTTTGAAAATTTACCGATAGATGTCGAAAACCAACCATTTATACTCTTTGTATATTTTTTCGTATTTATTAAAAAAAAATCAGGCGTTACCACAAAAAAGAATATTTTTCCCGAAATATGTATAATATTGACTATGTTTAAACAAAAAATCAATATAATTGGCGTTGTAGGCCACTTGTAAAGAATCACCATTTTGACAGCTAAATCGGTAAAACAATGCAAGTAAAGCAAATCTGACCCACAATGCAAAAGGAAACACTTGTTCCGTGTAAATTGTTCCCTCTCCCTATGTAGGATTTTATTATTTCGTGCCTTTTGAGCTCTGGCTATGACGGGAACAAACAAAACTTTACGTTGGCATCAGTTGGCATTATAATAACCGTAAGGATATATTCTCATAAATCAATTTTGGCGACTCGGCGAGTAATGCAAAAAAGCATTCTATAAGTCTTATTATATAACATTAAAACATACCTTCTTTTGAAAATAACATAAAAAACATATCAGCTCGCGAGGCTTTGTGTTTTTATACTGTTTCAAATGTAATATTATAAAAATGTAATATTATAAGATTTTTGCTCTACTGTAAAATTGACGATTTTGCGGATTTTGACATAGTCATATTTCAAACGAAAGACAGACAGACAGACTGACATGAATTTAGCCGTGCACAAACATGTGCAAATCCAGAACGACAATCTTACCAGGTCTACTTTATTTATATGCAGATAAGTTTACATTCTTTACACGAGTGGGTTGTAACCAACGCTATGATCCTCACTACCAAGTCACTCCAATTTTGTATGTAATTTTTTAAATATTTTCATGAAATGAGCTTGTTGGATTATTTTTGATTTTAAAATTTATTATAACTTCATAATTCTTCAATGCCATTTTATGAATGCGATATGCCTTTTTAGCAATTTGATCAAATATTAAATTACCTGAGCTCTGGGTCACTGGTCAAGGAATTAATTACTAACTAGTCCAACACTTTATTTAAATCTTACTTATGAGGTCTCAAAAACGTCATTTTAATAGATCTGTTTATTGAACCAAATGGGTTTGTCCTACTTACGAAACTTTTATGGTGGTATTGCACATTTTTTCAACGCATCTTTTCGAATATTGTACAGGATTTTTATCGAATTCTGTCACCAATCGTCACCAATCTATGTTATAAAAATCTATGTCACCAACGTCACCAATCTATGATATTAAAAACAATTGAAATGTTTAGTTTCATTTTATTCTTTTGGTAAACAACAAATTGAATCAATTTTATCTCTTCAAAAGAAAGCTTGTCTTATTGTAATCCTGTGTTCGGTTTATTTCGCAAATAATATGACAAAATAATTAGTTACTTATCCAATTTTATTAATTAACCTTAAAAAAATACATTTGGCTAGATATTAAAAATCATATATATCGTTTTATTCGCAAATGATATTAAAAGCATACTTTTTTTGCTGGTGTAATTTTACTAAATCACATTTATTAAGTTTTTTATACGCGCTAAGTACTGGCCAAAGAGTTATTTAAAAAAAAATATTTAACACATTTCCATTTTTTCTTGTCAGGGTTGCATTTTTTCTTGTTTGATTTGTTGGATAAAGTTATACCGTCCGCTTCTATTGTCACCACTGTTGTCGAGTTCGTTATGTCCTCGTAGTCTCTTCAGTAGCTTTTTATATTTTTCTCCGTCTCACGAAATCTTCAACATTGCAGACTCTCCGAGTTTTGTACTTGGTCTCTGATGGTTACTACCGCAATGGGTCGGAGAGTTTTCAATTCAGTGTGTGGTGTATAAGAATACGTGGTAATGCCCCTTTCCCGATAAAGAGTATAAATACGGTAGAGACGCGATTCGCGTCGCTTTTTTCTCCCGCGCGCTATACAGATAGTTAGGTATTATAACAGTGTAGGTACTTGTTCGGCCAAGAGCTCTGCTACGGAATAAACCGAGTATAAAGTAACATAATATGTATTTAATCATATTAACCCAGGACAAGACATAGTGTTTCTTAGTAAACTGTTCGTTCTATCATATTCTTTACGCTGTTATACAAACCATTTCAACTAGAATGTTTGATCAGCGGTTGTGCCGATATGGGCTCGCCGCGTTTTGTAACTGAGCCGAAATATTGACATGATTATGTTGCTACCCAGTTATTGGAGAAACTTTGAACGATGGTAACAATGTAAAATAATGTGATGTATATTCCGCAGGCGAGAAAATTCCCTTATTGGATATTTTAAAATTTCCACCCAGACCACCGCTATAAAATATATTCTCTCTCGTTCCCCCCCGCGAAATTATAGCCGGAACTTTTATTAATGTAGCATAGACACGATTTTAGCGGAATTAATGTGTCGAAAGATAAGACCACAGCGTTGGCTATCACTCTTGATATAATTTTCTTTCGTAGACCTTTGGGAAACTTCGGAGGAGGAGGCCTCCCTTTTTGATTTCTGATGGTACACCTACTTGCCCGAACCCTCACAGCTTTCTTACCCAAAAGTCTCAAACTTGTGATGAAATATGACGATTCACGATATAGAATACCAATTTCTCCTACAAAAAAGAAATTTGTATTAGACATTATCGTGTATTAAACAAATGAAAAATCTACTCCTTGACGACAATATCAACTCAAAGCTGAGACAAATAATGGTCAAGTGTTAAAAATGTGTTATCAGTGCTGCTTTATGGCGTGGAGGTGTGAACTCTCAATGTGAATATTATAAACCGCCTAGAAGGCATTTGAAATGTGGATCCACCGCAGAATGCGAAGAATATCGTGGACTGACATGGTCAGTAACACTGAAGTACTACGTAGAGCCAACACCAATAGAGAATTATTCACCAATGTTAAGCTCCGTAAAGTGTTGTACTTCGGCCATATTCTGAAAGGTGAAAAGTATGCCATCCTTCAGCTCGTCATGAAGGGGAAGATTGAGGGTCGTAGAGGGGTCGGAAGAAGGCAGATTTCCTGGCTGCGATACATCCGGGAATGGACCGGAATTAGAACTGTGGAGGAGCAGTTTCACACTGCACAGGACAGGGAGACTTTTTCTATTGTGGTCGTCAACGTCGGGAAGACCTGATAGGACAGAAGAAGAAGCAATAATAGTAATAATAATTTAGGTATTTATAAAACAAAGGTCGAAATTTGACCGTAATTCATTAATTTATTGAATTAAATAAAGTCATTGGTCCTGATCTGTGAAAAAAAACACCAAAATAAATTGTAGGTATTATTAATTAAGTTCTACCATTTATATTTTTTCACAAAAGAAAAGTATTTTTCTTTAATATATTCTGTATTTGAATTTTTATTAATCTTACAACTTCGTTTGACAAAGCATGTTTAACGTTGGCAGAAATAAAGTAAAAAATCTATGGTTTGACATGAAATTTTTATATGCATGAAATTTGTAACACATATTATATATAAAGTTTACCTTTCTCATAATCTCCTCTAGCTTTTTACTTATACAATACTAAATCTTATTGTTACGGACGGCAGTGGTTAGCCGAACGCAGCACTTTATTTTATTTAAGGCGGTGGCTCGCCTCTTCACCGTGGATCGCCTCGTCGTCTCCACGTAGCTCCAGCAGCTCGCTACACAGTATACGACTCGTATACTATGTAGAAGAGATATTCGGGATGAATGCTTCCGTCGGTGGTTGATTCCAGTTCAAAATGGTAGTCCAGGTTCAGGCAGGGTCGTCGAGTGTTCCATATTCCAAGCAGGTTCAGGCAGCGTCGAGTCAAGAGATAAATTATAAACGCAGGTAGTGGTATGAAAGAACATATATTTTGCACAATGTGCCGTATATTTATATATTGCCGCCGGTCAATGAGCGGCCGGCGGTACAACGATTTTCGGGCGCGGTGAGGCATGCTAGTCGGTCTGCGCGGGGGTGTGCAGTCGTGTACCGCGGCGGGTATCCGCCGGCGGCCGAACGACTTTCACCATTTCCCGGCTAGGCCCTACACATGTATCCTCGCCGCTACCCAGTTACATTACAATATAATACAATATAATCAGAGTCAGGCACATTGGCTTTATTTTTCCGCGATACATTTCATAACTTAAACCTAATCCAATCTCGTCCGTTACATCCTCCCCCCGTGTCGCTCCGCGGCACTAGTCTCTTAGCGGGCGGTGATTGGAAGGACTGCTACTTTGACGGCTGGCTTGAGGTATGTACCGGTGGCTGTCTGTACGCGGACGGTGCGTACTTGTCCATCTGCTGCGGTGATCGCCTCGATCACCCGGCCTCGCGGCCAGTGATTGCGTGGCTGGGAAGCGTCGACCACAATGACTATGTCGCCGGTCTTGATGGGTTCAACCGGTTCCCTCCATTTTCTTCTCTGGGCTAACGTAGGTAGGTACTCTCGTATCCACCGCCGCCAGAACATGTCGGCTATCTGCTGCGCCAGCCTCCATTGTTTACGAAGGCACACTTCCTCCTGTGCTGACGTGTAGATTGACAGGTTCGGCCTTCGTCCGGCCGATCCCAGCAAGAAGTGATTAGGCGTTAGGGGCTCCTCATCTCTTGGGTCGGCCGATACGTGTGTTAGGGGTCGATTATTGATGGTGTATTCCGCTTCCGCGATCGCTGTTAATAGCGTTTCTTCACGCGGTGCTCGCTCCTTCAAAGCGGCTGTTAGTGCGATCTTCACAGACCTCACTAAACGCTCCCAGGCGCCTCCAGTGTGCGGCGCCGAAGGCGTATTGAAACGCCACTCTATGCGGCGGTTTGCCAACTCAGCGGCCATCCGCTTGTCTGATTGCATATCTGCGAAGGCGTCCCGAATTTCATTGTCGGCGCCTTTGAAGTTGGTTCCGTTGTCGGTGTAGAAAACTTTCGGTTGACCGCGTCTCGCAGTCATTCGTCTGATTGCCATTATCGTGGCGTCGGTGCTGAGCGATGAGGTGACTTCTATGTGAATGGCTCGAGTCACCATACACGTGAACAGAGCGCCGTAGCGCTTTTCTCTGCGCCGCCCGACGGCGACCATCATCGGCCCAAATATGTCGAGGCCGCAGTGGGTGAAGGGCCTCTCGTGGTGGGCAAGCCGTCCCGGCGGTAGTTGGCTCATCATTGGTGGTGACGGTCTCGCTCGCGCTTGTCGGCAGCGTAAGCATTCGTGTAGCACCTTTCGCACCGTCGTTCTCATACGGATGATCATGAACGAGGCTCTCAGGTCGGCCATCGTTCTTTCGACTCCTGCGTGTTGGGCGCGTTCATGATGCTGCCTTATTAAGAGTCGAGTATATGGGTGTGTCCCGTCCAGGATGATCGGCGCTTGTACGCCGCGCGCTATCTCACTGAGCGCGTTGAGTCGCGTGCCCATTCGCAGTATTCCTTCTTCGTCGACGTAGGGCTTCAGCATATTCAATCGGCTGCTGGCCTTTATCGGCTCCCCCCGTCGTAACGGGCCCACGTCTTCGAAAAAGTTATCGTCTTGACATTGCGCAACCCATCTTCGTTCTGCTTGTGCAATCTCGGCTGATGTGAGTTCGGGCCCGCCAGGCCCCCTCTGCCGGCATCGTTCGGTGAATCTCACTGCCCAGGCCGTTGTTCTGATTAGGCGAATCCACGATGAGAATCTCGCTATGTCGGGAAGGCTCATGTCGCGACCGCGCAGCTGTGACGTCACCAAGACGGTCTGCGGCCGCACCTCCATCTCGACTTCGTTGTGTCGTACGTGGGTCCTCCTTTCTACGGGCCATTGAGTGGGTGGTTTCTTCAGGAACCCGGGGCCTCCGAACCACATGCCATCAGGTCGGAGGTCGGGCATCTCTTGGCATCTGGTGCCAAGGTCGGCAGGGTTGAGTGCGGTCGGCACCCACCGCCAGCTTTTGATGTCTGTCAGCTCGTCTATTTCGCCCAGTCTATTGGCGACAAATGTTGAGTATGACCGCGGGTCGGTCCTCAGCCATTGCAACACTGTCGTTGAGTCGGTCCAGTGCACCGTCTCCTCGATCGGCTTCTCGCACTCCCTCCTCACGGTGGCGGCTAGTCTGGCCGCTATGAGAGCCCCTTGTAGCTCGAGGCGCGGTATCGATAGCGGCCGTAGCGGTGTCACTTTGCATTTGCTCGTGAGAAAGGTTACTCGAGTGTCGGTTGGCGTACCTTCTACCATATAGGCGACGGCGCAATACGCCGTTTCGGATGCGTCGCTGAAGACGTGTAGGGTCCTCCGTGCGTTGGGATACCATCGGCAACACCTGGGAATCACGCAATGGGCGGTGCTCAGCGCTGCTTGCAGGGCCTGCCACTCGTACAGGTGTTCCGGCCATAGAGTATCGTCCCAGTCTATGCTAGACCTCCATATTCTTTGTAGGAGGGCCTTGGCTCGCACGGTGAGGCATGAGGCAATGCCGAGCGGATCAAATATTTTCATGGTCTCCGCCAGGACTTTCCTCTTTGTCGGGTGTTCGTCGCAATCTCCCAGTAGATGATCGAACGTACATGATATTTCGTCTCGTTTCGGGTCCCAGCGGACTCCGAGGACGCGCTCTGTGGACTCGCCGCAAGTGATGATATCTACGGCGGCCGGCGCTCTCTTGTGTCTAGGTATGTCTCCTAGGACGGATTCGCAGTTTGACGCCCAGTTGGCGAGTTCGAATCCGCCGCTTTTGAGGAGGGCGCTTACGCTCTTTGCCAAGGTTTCGGCTTCGCCTGGCGTGTCGGCTGCGTCCAGATAATCGTCCATGTAAAATTTCTTCCGGATTGCCATTGCAGCTTTCGGGTGCGTCGCCTGGTACATTTCGGCGATCTGTTCGCGAACATATTGCGCGTTGCTCGGCGAACATTTCGCCCCGAACATCATGGATGTCAGGACGAAGGTGCTGGGCTGTTTTCCGGGGGTGTCTCTCCACAGGAATAGCTGAGCCGCCTGGTCTTCCCTCTTGATTTTAATTCGCAGGAACATCTCCTTGATGTCTGCGGCGACGGCGATCTTTCCTTCGCGAAAACGTAGAACATTGCCGAGCAGCGATGATAAGAGGTCCGGTCCAGCGAGCAGGGTGTCGTTCAGTGACGTTCCTTTGTACTTGCTGGCGGCGTCGAAGACAATGCGCAGCTTCCCGGGTTTCTTCGGGTTGATGACCGCGAAGTGAGGCAGATACCATTTCCGATTTGCCGTGACAGCTTCATCGGCAGCCAATGGGCGTGCATACCCCTTGGCGAGAAGGTCTTTCATTTTCTCGCGGTATGCGTTCGCCATTTTATCATCGGCTTTTAATTTTTTCTCTAATTGCGCAAGCCGATTTATTGCGCAATTCTTGTTGTCGGGCAGGTGTGAGTTTTCGTTTCGCCACAGAAGGCCGGTCTCCCACCGTCCCTCTGGTAATCGTCTCGTCGTTTCTCGCATGATTGTCACAGCCTTTTTGTCTTCTTCCCGTTCACGGGCGGCGGCGGTGACTCCCAGTGCGTCCACCGAGAAGCTCCATTTCACCAACTCGTTCAGTTCCCGATATTGGGCGGCGATAGTGCAAGCGACGGTATGTTGTGCAACTTCTTCGTGCGCTGGTCCGCCGCCGCCGTGCACCGTCCATCCAAGGGCAGTGCGTGACGCAATCCGTGCGCCTCCGTTTTCCCGTACTTCGCGGGATACAATTAGGTGGGCATTGTCTTGCCCTAGCAGCATCTGCGGCAGTGTGGTGCGTCTCGACGCTCCCGAGCGGCCATTGCACGCGCTGGCGTTCATCATCAGCGAGTGTGGTAGCCGTAGATCCTTGACGGTGTAGGCAGCGACTGTGTATTGATGGCTGTCGCCCGTTACTTTCAGTCGCACCCGGCGTGATTGAACGTCGGTATGCATTCCGCCTGCCCCGCGTAATCTCAGCTGTCGTGCCGGTCCGTCGGCGCCGACTTCGCGTGCCACTGCTGCGTCTACCAAGGTGATTGTTGACCCTTCGTCGAGAAGTGCGTGTATTTTCACTTCTCCGGTTGGCCCGTTCACTGTCACCGGGAGTATTTTCAGGAGCGTCTCTGTTTCCAAGCCGTCTCGTGCAATATTATTGCACACACTCTCTGTCGGCGCAGCGTTGTTGTTGCGAGGGTTGTGGAGTAGGTGGTGGTGCGGCATGTCGCATCCTTCGATACCACATTTCCTCTTCTTCTTGCAGAACTTCGCTCTGTGGCCGGCAAGTAGACATACGGCACATAATCGCTTGCTTTTCGTGTATGTCCAACGTTCGTTTACACTTTTTTCCCGAAATATTGCACAATCGTACAGCGGGTGTAACTCATTGCACAAGTCACAGGCCGGTGTATTTTTCTTTTCCTCTACTACGTGGTGGACAGTGGCGTTTCCGTCTCGACGTTGCGCATCTCGTTTTGCCGGTTTACCTGAGCGTAGACTGCCCATGTTCGGCGCCGCATTGCACAATCCGTCTAGCCACTGTGACAGCTCTTGGGTGGTCGCTTTGGTGGTTCTATTTCTTCCTGTATCGAACCACATCAGCTGCACGTAGATCGGTAGCTTCGCTACTATCTCTTCCAGTAGTTGAGGTGCTATCAAGTACGTCTTGTCGACCCCTCTGATTGTCGAAACCACGTTGCTCACGGCCAATGCGAAGTCCCGCAACGTGTCCATGGATGCTGGCTCTGCGACGCGCGGTATTCTGCGCAGCCTGTCCACCATCGCACCCACTATCATCTGGGGGTGACCGAAGTTTTTTTCTAGCCTGTCCATTATTTCGGGTATGTTTTTTGCGTCGGTCAACAGTGCTGAGACGACTTCGTGCGCTTTTCCGGTCAACGCTTGTCGCAGCCGGAGGATGTTCTCTGCGTCGGTCAGGTTGCACAGTTGAGTCGACTGATCCCACTGACTTTTGAAGTTACGCCAGTCCATGGCGTCTCCGGAGAACAGCGGCAGGGCTACCGCCGTACTGTCTCTCGCCATACACATATTGTGCCTTGGCGTATTGTTACTGCGGGTCTCTCGCTCGGGTGACGGGCAGCTGTCGGGTGCTGACGCTACCCGCCAGGCTTCGTTGAAGGCGACTGTGAAGAACGCCATCCGATCCGATTCTTTTGTCGCCCATTCTCGCGTTCGCCTGGAGGCCTCGGTCTCAGCGGTTGGCTCCGGCGTGACGTGGTCTGCATTGGATGTTCCTGGTGCTGCATGGTCGGGTCCGGCCGTGCGTGCTTTCAGGATCTCGTTCATCTGCTTCTGCTGTCGTTCCAGTTGAACTTTTTGTTCACGGATAACCTTCCGTAGCTGTACGATGGTGTCCTCGCTCGTTGTCTCGACTGTGTGCGTCGAGTCGTTGTCGGAGACATCTTCTTCCAGCTCCTTGGCAGCATTTTTCCCGCTTCTCAACGATGGAGTCATCTTGGCGATTATACACACTGGATGAAGATCGATCCGGCGCTCGAAGGACCAAAAATGTTACGGACGGCAGTGGTTAGCCGAACGCAGCACTTTATTTTATTTAAGGCGGTGGCTCGCCTCTTCACCGTGGATCGCCTCGTCGTCTCCACGTAGCTCCAGCAGCTCGCTACACAGTATACGACTCGTATACTATGTAGAAGAGATATTCGGGATGAATGCTTCCGTCGGTGGTTGATTCCAGTTCAAAATGGTAGTCCAGGTTCAGGCAGGGTCGTCGAGTGTTCCATATTCCAAGCAGGTTCAGGCAGCGTCGAGTCAAGAGATAAATTATAAACGCAGGTAGTGGTATGAAAGAACATATATTTTGCACAATGTGCCGTATATTTATATATTGCCGCCGGTCAATGAGCGGCCGGCGGTACAACGATTTTCGGGCGCGGTGAGGCATGCTAGTCGGTCTGCGCGGGGGTGTGCAGTCGTGTACCGCGGCGGGTATCCGCCGGCGGCCGAACGACTTTCACCATTTCCCGGCTAGGCCCTACACATGTATCCTCGCCGCTACCCAGTTACATTACAATATAATACAATATAATCAGAGTCAGGCACATTGGCTTTATTTTTCCGCGATACATTTCATAACTTAAACCTAATCCAATCTCGTCCGTTACACTTATATTTATTGTTTTATTTTACAAATATTTTACATATGCATAATTAATCATTCATTTAATTATTTATAATATTTTTTTGAAATGTGCACCATTATTAGTTATGCATAGCCTATATCTTCTCAAAAAGTTGCTGTTGCATATGTAACATATTTGTAAGAGAAAACAATAAAAAAACAAGAGAAAAATCAAAAACTTTGACTTGCATTATGGCCGGTTTTATTTTGTAAACTTTTATTATACGTAACAAAATTACTTTTTAAATAGTGTCTTTCATGTACCTATTTTTCTCAAAGAAAAAAATATCGATTTTGGTACTCGTACAATTAAAGTGAACTTTTCAACATGATCCTCTAATACAATGCGAATGAAATTTGCAGGGCTAGCTCTCTATGAATGTTAGTAGTTTCTAAGACGACTTGTGGAAAAAAAATAGTTATTTGAAATTATTGTTCCAAGAGCCCTTGAAACTTGAGGCATGCAAATTATTTTAAGATTTTTTTTTTAAGTTATTAGGTACTGACTCACAACGGTACCTATTGTTTTCCATAAGCATCACTATTGAACTATTCCCAGAAAAAAAATCATGATCGTAGACCTAATTGTTTAGCTACAGTGATGTTGTTTAGTATGAAATCTGATTTTTTTTTTAAATTTCACAAAATTGTACATAACTTTTGAACCACCCGATAACGCTAAACATACCTTGGGGTTAAATCGATAGGTATTGAGGTCCCCTGACTCCCTGCTTCGATTGATCCACTCCTCATGATACACAGTGTATAATTTAATGTCGTACTCTTACTTTAATTATTGTTTCAAAAGTTTATTTTTTATAATATTTGTATAAACTAGATGTCTTAATTTTTATACTTATATGTTTTAACGTCCAAAGAAATATTACTACAACTAATGAATAACTGAATAAGATGATTAAATCATCAAACCAAGTTGTAACATACGCAATACAGTTGTATAATATGGAGAATTTCTGTTGATGTTTATAAGGTCATGTTTCATCGCTTTTTATTGTTATATGCACAATTTTCATTACTATTTATTGTTATATATATGCTTCTTTATGTTCACTTTGTACTTTTTATTGTTGTATATATGCTTCTTTATGTTTTTATAGATTTTGTATAGTTATTTCTTATTTTTAAAGTTTTTTTATTACTGTTTTTATCTGGGATGCTTTAATATGTTTGTGAGAAATTTTTATGAACTTCGCATGTTGTGTTCACTTCCAATTAGATATTGACATTATTATAAAATTATTAAGATATACTTTCTTGTATGCGATTGTCAATGTCTGTAAGTGTCCCAAATATAATAAAATAAAAATAAAATATATTGTTGACGTTCAACCATCCAAATTCTTTAACTCTCTCATTCACATTGTCCTTTCACTGTCCTCTCAGAAAAAGGCAAGTGGGGTGATTCTTATAAAAAAAGACAAAATAGTTTAACAATAAAATTATCATAACAGAAATAATCGATTACGTTTGTTACGAAAATTATTCCGGAGGGGTCCGTAAGGGGCTTCACTTACGCCCAATAAAATACAAAAGCAAAAATAAGAATGAAAATAATAATATTACAGAATGGTCCCACGATGTTTATGGCCTAGAAAAGTATCAAAGTTTTCGTCTAAGTCATGGCCCGCGAGAAATAAGTATCAGAGGTATGAGGTAAGAAGTGGAATAATATTATTATGAACGAAGAGGAGAGTTTCGAGGTGAAATTGAGAAAAGTCGTAATTTTTTTAAGGAAAAGTTACGACTGAAACTTTCAGCCCAAAGTATGTGTTCCTTAATATAAAACATCGTTTGGACATGTTTAATCTTTTGTCAAACGCGTAGCTTTCTTATATATCTAAGAGATATGTAGCAATGTCAAAAATAAAATCATTTTTAATGGCTGGTTTTTTTGATAATTCCGTCCTTATTGAATGTAGGTATGAAAAAGGTAGGTCTGTCACCTGAGAGTGGTTGCGTTTACCAGTGCGCATCCCCTAATTATAGGTGAAAATTGCAGAGAACAGTACATGTTAGCTACCCGAAAAGTAATATATAAAATAAAACAAAATATATTATTAAAAAAATCAAAACGCATCCGTAATAATCGAAAACTAAATAAAACAAAGTGATTCTTATTTATATATATATACTGTTCGGTAAATGTGGCAACACTCCAGACCTTTTCCTCTCCTAATATATTGCTACCTACATGTGCAGTCAGTTGTACGATACAGCAGTATATACATCATCGTCAACTCGTCGTCGTGTACGTCAAACACTTCTTCTTCTTCTTCAGCCTATTTCCGTCCACTCCTGAACGAAGGCCTCCTCCATTTGACTCCACGTCGTCCTGTCCTGTGCAGTTTGCATCCAGGATGTGCCAGCATATCTTGTTATATCGTCCCTCCACCGCAGCTGCGGCCGCCCCACACCTCTCTTTGTCATACGAGGTCTCCAAGTCAGCACTCTCTTTGTCCACTTCTCGTCCGAGCTTCTGGCTACGTGTCCCGCCCATTTCCATTTCAGAGTCGCCACACGGTGGGTGGATTACATCTGTTGATTTTGTTCTTTCTCTCACCGTTTCGTTTCTTACCTTGTCTCTTAGTGACAGACCCAGCATGGATCTTTCCATAGCTCTTTGGGTGACTCGCAGTTTCTCGGCACTCAGTTTAGAGAGAGTTACTGTTTCTAGGCCATATGTAGCAACCGGCAGCACACACGCTTCATATACTTTCCCATATACTTCATATACGTCACACACAGTTGAAGTAAATTAGTTTCGATACATTTCGTATTGATCAACTAAAAACATACGCGCCGTGCGCCCCCTTTTGATGCCCAAATCGTATTTAGAAGTGGTCTATCACCAATATAGTGTGTGTTGTGATATCAGAAAACAGTGAGTGCCTTCCGTGAAGAACTTCAGAAGAATGAAGAAATTCGCCACCAGGTAGGTGCAATATTCCCTTCGCTCTGTATCCAACATAAACGATGAGGCTTTTTTAACTGATATAGTATTTTTTATTATTTTATTTCATCAAATCAAAATAACGTTTCTGAGAAATAATCGTTCTCTCAATAATGGCACAACATATTTACGGAATATAAAATTTCTTTGTATATTGATATGATTATGAATTTTTAGATTCTTTACGCTTTCTCTATCTCAAAAAAAAAAAGATAAATGAGATATTTAATATTATTATATTTCTCAATATTGTGTCTCTCCACTAATTTGCAGCCATAATTGCATTTTCATTTATCTTTCAATATATGTAAGTATGAATGTAATAACTGCTGTGGAATAAAATTAATGTGCCATACTATGAAGTTATATGAAAGAGTGATCGATAGTCGACTTAGGTCGGAATGTTCTCTATCAAAAAATCACTATGGATTCAGACCTGGCATTTCCACAACTGACCCAATGTTTGCCCTAAATACGATAGCCGAAGAATATCGGGAAAAGAAAAGCCCATTATACATTGCTTTCTTGGACATGGAAAAGGCATTCGAAAAAGTGCCAAGAGAGGTGATATGGTGGAGTCTCCGGAAAATAAATATACCTGAGAAGTATATCACTGTGATCATTGATATGTACGCACAAGTGAAGGCTGAAATAAGAACCCCAGCAGGAACCACTAGACCAATCGCAGTTACAGAGGGGGTACACCAGGGATCCGTACTTAGCCCATTCCTATTCTGTCTGGTGCTGGACGCGCTAACGGAGGATGCGCAAATGCAGTCACTATGGACTTTCATATACGCTGACGACATAGCAATCTGCACCGAAGACAAGAACTCTCTACAGCGAGCCCTTCTGGCGTGGAAACACCAGTTACAGAAAGGAGGCCTGGTGCTGAGTGTGAGCAAAACACAGTTTATGGCTTGCAATGTTCCCCAAACAGACACTGACCCGATTACAATTGATGGACAGCAAGTCACAAGATGTGATAAATACAAGTATCTTGGGAACATGATACATGAGTCAGGAAGCCTGGAAACTAACATTCAGCACCGTATTGCCGCAGCCTGGCTTAAATGGAGAGAAGTGACTGGAGTAATCTGTGACAAGCGAATGCCAGTGAAGATGAAAGGCCATGTATACAAGACAATGATCAGACCAGTGTTGACATATGGTAGCGAGACCTGGACCGTCACTCGAAGACAAGTTCAGTCAGTGCAAACAGCCGAGATGAAGATGCTTAGGTGGATGTGCGGCGTCACGAGAAGAGATAAAATACGAAATGAATATATAAGAGGTAGCCTGGGTGTACGCGATGTATCCGATAAGCTGATGGATAATAGGCTGAGGTGGTTCGGGCATATCCTTAGAAAACCGCCAGAATATATAGGAAACACTGCACTGGACCATCGAGAGTCTGGCAAAAGATCCAGAGGGCGTCCCAAAAAACGATGGAAAGACCTGGTAGATGAGAACATGCAGGAATGTGATGTCTCTGAGGACGATGCTCAGGATAGGGCGAAGTGGAGGAGCGCAGTGAGGAGAGCTGACCCCACCACCATGTGGGATACAAGCTAAGGAAGAGAGAGAGAGAGAGATTTATCTTTCAATATACAACCAGTATATGTATGTACATCCCTTACTTATTGAAGTTCAGCTGTATACTGTATACATTGACGACATGTTATCACGCCCTACTGCCCGTCATACTTCTCCGCCAATAGGTACCACTTACAGTAGACAGCCGAATCAAACAAATAAAAATAAAAAAAAATATTTGTTTATTTTACGAATAACCTTTAATAAACGGTTGAAATAACGAGTTTCGTATATCTTAATTTTTACTATGTATACCATTATGAAATGTACTGTACTGAAATATGTAAATAAATAAAAAACGAGTGGGTTGTGGCCAACACTAAACTCTCCACACCACAAATATTGACAATGAAATATTTTATTCATTCTAAATTTTACTACCAGGAATATAAATTTTCTAACGATAGTATATTTTCATGTTAAGATAGACAAACTATTAATGCCGTATAGTGAAGAATGCTTATGTTGTATGAAATATTTTAAAAAAAGCAGATAAATTTTGATTTAAAGAACGCGAGAGCATTTTCAAAATTTTGACACGTGATATCATATGAAGATTTTTTTGTTATTTATGGAAAGCTAATCAGTTCTATGTTCAAGCTCTTTACATTATAACATGAAATCAAATTACTGAACGTTTCCATACATAGAAATTTATCTAATTTCATTTTTATTCATACTAAATGTTACTATCAGGAATATAAATTTTCTTCCGATAGTATATTTTTATGTTAAGATAGACAAACTATTAATGCAGTATAGTGAAGAATGCTTATGTTGTATGAAATATTTTTAAAAAAGCACATAAATTTTGTTTTAAAGAACGCAAGAGTATTTTCCAAATTTTGACAGGTGATATCATATGAAGAATTTTTTTGTTATTTATGGAAAGCTAATCAGTTCTATGTTCAAGCTCTTTACATTATAACATGAAATCAAATTACTGAACTTTTCCATACATAGAAATTTATCTAATTACATTTTTATTCATACTAAATGTTACTACCAGGAATATAAATTTTCTTCCGATAGTATATTTTTATGTTAAGATAAACAAACTATTAATGCAGTATAGTGAAGAATGCTTATGTTGTATGAAATATTTTAAAAAAAGCAGATAAATTTTGTTCTAAAGAACGCGAGAGCATTTTCCAAATTTGGAGAGGTGATATCATATGAAGAATTTTTTTGTTATTTATGGAAAGCTAATCAGTTCTATGTTCAAGCTCTTTACATTATAACATGAAATCAAATTACTGAACTTTTCCATACATAGAAATTTATCTAATTACATTTTTATTCATACTAAATGTTACTATCAGGAATGTAAATTTTCTTCCGATAGTATATTTTTATGTTAAGATAAACAAACTATTAATGCAGTATAGTGAAGAATGCTTATATAGTATGAAATATTTTAAAAAAAACAGATAAATTTTGTTCTAAAGAACGCGAGAGCATTTTCCAAATTTTGACAGGTGATATCATATGAAGATTTTTTTTGTTGTTTATGGAAAGCTAATCAGTTCTATGTTCAAGCTTTTTACATTATAACATGAAATCAAATTACTGAACTTTTCCATACATAGAAATTTATCTAATTACATTTTTATTCATACTAAACGTTACTATCAGGAATATAAATTTTCTTCCGATAGTATATTTTTATGTTAAGATAAACAAACTATTAATGCAGTATAGTGAAGAATGCTTATGTTGTATGAAATATTTAAAAAAAAGCAGATAAATTTTGTTCTAAAGAACGCGAGAGCATTTTCCAAATTTTGACAGGTGATATCATATGAAGATTTTTTTTGTTATTTATGGAAAGCTAATCAGTTCTATGTTCAAGCTCTTTACATTATAACATGAAATCAAATTACTGAACTTTTCCATACATAGAAATTTATCTTATTACATTTTTATTCATACTAAATGTTACTATCAGGAATATAAATTTTCTTCCGATAGTATATTTTTATGTTAAGATAAACAAACTATTAATACAGTATAGTGAAGAATGCTTATGTTGTATGAAATATTTTAAAAAAAGCAGATAAATTTTGTTTTAAAGAACGCGAAGGCATTTTCAAAATTTTGACACGTGATATTATATGAAGATTTTTTTTTGATTTATGGAAAGCTAATCAGTTCTATGTTCAAGTTCTTTACATTATAACATGAAATCAAATTACTGAACGTTTCCATACATAGAAATTTATCTAATTACATTTTTATTCATACTAAATGTTACTATCAGGAATATAAATTTTCTTCCGATAGTATATTTTTATGTTAAGATAAACAAACTATTAAAGCAGTATAGTGAAGAATGCTTATGTTGTATGAAATATTTTAAAAAAAGCAGATAAATTTTGTTCTAAAGAACGCGAGAGCATTTTCCAAATTTTGACAGGTGATATCATATGAAGATTTTTTTTGTTATTTATGGAAAGCTAATCAGTTCTATGTTCAAGCTCTTTACATTATAACATGAAATCAAATTACTGAACTTTTCCATACATAGAAATTTATCTAATTACATTTTTATTCATACTAAATGTTACTATCAGGAATGTAAATTTTCTTCCGATAGTATATTTTTATGTTAAGATAAACAAACTATTAATGCAGTATAGTGAAGAATGCTTATGTTGTATGAAATATTTTAAAAAAAGCAGATAAATTTTGTTCTAAAGAACGCGAGAGCATTTTCCAAATTTTGACAGGTGATATCATATGAAGATTTTTTTTGTTATTTATGGAAAGCTAATCAGTTCTATGTTCAAGCTCTTTACATTATAACATGAAATCAAATTACTGAACTTTTCCATACATAGAAATTTATCTAATTACATTTTTATTCATACTAAATGTTACTAACAGGAATATAAATTTTCTTCCGATAGTATATTTTTATGTTAAGATAGACAAACTATTAATGCAGTATAGTGAAGACTGCTTATGTTGTATGAAATATTTTAAAAAAAGCAGATAAATTTTGTTTCAAAGAGCGTTAGAGCATTTTGACAATGTTGACACGTGATATCATATGAAGAAATTTTATGATATCTATGAAAAGCTAATCAGTTCTAAGTTCAAGCTATTAATATTCTTATATCAATATGAAATCAATGAACTGAACATTGCCAAATATAAAAAAATTCTCTTGTTACATATAAGTTTCATACAAATATCCATTAAATAAAATATAATTTTTGAAACCGTTGAATATTTTTCTTTTAACATTGACCAACTTTGAATACAATTTTATGAAGATTCTTGGTGTTGTATAAATAGTTGAAACCAAATTAAAATATCTCTAATTTCCAGGTCGTGAGAGCATTTTTTCAGTTTTAATAGATGAAATCATAAAGAAACATTGGGAAAAAATGAACCGTTGTCTATGGAAAACTAATCAGCTCTAAGTTTATGGACTTAACACATGTGATATCAATATGAAGTCAATCGGACTTATAGTTTGGGCTGCAGAGAGGACACAAAAAAAAAACAACGTAAATGATGAATTCATAGAGAAGAAATCAAAAGTTGTCTATGGAAAACTAATCAGCTCTAGGTCTTTGCACTTTACACATATGATGTTAATATGAAGTCGATCAGACTTATAGTTTGGGCTGTAGAGAGGACACAAAAAAGATAAATGCTACGGCGTACGGCGTACGGCGTACAGCGTATACGCCATACACACAAACACATCACGACGAAACTCATAGTGTGCATTCTCTACATGATACCCATTGAGAAATTGATGTAAAAAAAATACGCTTAAATTTTGCGAAATCATGACTCTCCCCTATTCCATAGTGTGGAGAGTAATAAAATTAAAAAACTCTTGATAGATATCGAGGGAGATTTATTGAAATGGGGTTGTTAATATTCGTTTGTACGTTAACGTTTTATTTCAGATGCAATCAAATTTTAGTGGTTATTTAAATCTCATTTTTTAGTTCAAATTTTGTAGAAGAGTGATGGACGAGTTACATATATTATATTATACAGATGTATTTACTCTCGCTATGACTCGAGAGTCGTAAAATGAAGTCTTTGAAAGTGGAATACTAGAGTAATTACGTCATTGGACGGATGGTAAAACTTTATACTTGTGTTCCACCAATTGGGGGACATAAAGATCGTGCCCCACTTCGGATTGGTTCCAATTTGAATTTGGAACGGTCGTAAGACATTCCCATCAAAGGAATTATATCGACTGACTACATTCTCCCGCCAAGACGCGACTCTTTGGTATGAAAGTGTCGAAAGTAAATTTGATTGCTCTGACAAAAGTAAATACGTGGCAAACTCGAAAGTGTAGAGATAAAAAACGTTATCATAACGAAAATATCGTGGCTTTATTGCGTCGCAAAAAGAAAAATCTAATTAAGTAGTATTTGCGATATCTAAAAGAATTGGATATGTATAAAACAAAACAATGACTGCCGAATTGAAAAATATTTGGATTTGATTCGATTTCTCTTTGAACTCCTCACTTACCCAAGGGGATTTAGTGGGGAGTTATGATTTAGCAATTTATAAGGATATTTTTTATTGCAAATCATCAACTAGTTTCATGCTGAGAATAATATAACCCCCTAACCCCCACTTAGACCCCATTAGATTTTGAAAGACATCTGAATAGTGCTTCTCAATTTTTAAGTGCCAAATATTTCAATGAGACCCCAAGCTCAGGAAACTTAATTTTTGAGATTTTTATTTTCAAATTGGTAAAAAGGCACATCACTTTCATAAAATGGTATTGTAGAAATATCAAGTTTTTATTGAAAATATTTAAATAAAAAAAATGTTAAACTAATTTCATAAATTTGAACACTGTGTGGAGTGACTTGGTAGCGAGGAGTATAGCGTTGGCCACAACCCACTAGTTTTTATTTAGATTTTTACAGCTAAACAGTAGAAAAACTATGTTTCACACGAAGATCAGTGAAAATTGGTGAAATTTTTATCAATTAAATGTATCATTTTGTTTCTGGAAAAATTTGCGAATGGGGTTTGTTTCGAATCATATACTGAAGGGTTTTTTTAAAGGTTGACAATCTCTGAATGTATGTTTTTGAAGTACCTACTTACATTTTCTACATATTTATTCTATTCATTTTTTAAACAAAAAATAAATATCACTTTACCAGAATGTTTTGATAGATTTATTTATTTTCCTCGCACCCTTCGCAAGTGGCCAGTTTATTGCCCTATGGAAATTCATTCCAACTAACCAGTGTCTCCAGCCCAGAGATGCAATATTTAAGTGAAATATTAATATTAAAAATTCTCCTCTGTCAGACATCGATTCCAGGACGCTCGCCATGGCAGTTATTACTATAACTTCAATCAACTATTATAATTATTTAAAAAATTAAAAAGACTCCAGTTATGAGAACAAACTATAAAAATAATAAATTAAAATGACACCAATAATGAGAACAAACATGATAAGAAATATAGTATATATATATAAAACAATAAAAAATCATAAGAAAAAATAATTGATTTGAACTTTTTGGTAATATTTGTATTAAATGTATCAGGGTCGCATAATCGAGTAGGAGATATTTTATCTCCGGATTCATCGTAAACAACAATAGTGAATAGTATTTTGGCGCGAATATGTAACATATTATCATTTTCGGGCATTTATTCATGTAAAACGGTCATTTTTCTTCCGTGTCCCCGTTTGCGAAACGGACGATCTTCGTTGTTTATGGTTCGCTTTTTAAATTGACCATTAAGGAGACGTATTTGCATTCGGCGAAAGAGCAAAAGTCACACGGAATACTTTGAATTTTTCATCTGCTGTCAGAATGAATTATAATATTATCATACTTCCCTGTGAATAATGCCATACTCGAAATCGGACCGCAGATTATTATCGTAGGTTGCGTCGGAAAGACGACAAAGAAAACATAATATTCTCATTACGAGACAAACGACAAAAATTATCAAATTCAAATTTAGAATAATATATCGGATTATTCAAAAAAATATTCGTTATTTGAATAATTTTAAATTTATTTCGATGGAAAGAATTCGTTAATTTATGCATAAGTATTCGTTCCAACCACAACATAATGCTTTTTAAAAATTAGCATTTCAAATTCAAATGTTTATATCGTAAGTAGGTACATATTTTAATTTCGATGGTAGTTGTCTTTTAAAAAAAATATATTAGAGTAGTTATTCTTGTACGAAAAATGACATTACATTCTAATTAAAATAATTTACCTGTATCGGATTGTTTCGAAAAAGATTTCACAAATTATTGACATTTGTGGAGTTACGAATTCACAATTTTTTTTTAAATTGTAGATTATTAACTAGTATCACGCTGAGTTTGTATTCTAAAATTTTCATTCCAATTTATCTGTGTGTTTATTCTACTTTATCGGTTATAAACTAAAGCACCTACCTACCTACTCATTGGTTGTGAGGATCATAACGTTGGTCACAACGCACTCTTTAAAATATAATTCTTAATTCAAAAAAATACAGTCTATGTTAGTACTGGAATCATGATTAACAAAATTACGGATATTATATCCGTCCCAAAGTGTGTAGGTATATAAAAACATCAATTGCGAATTTTGTTTGATGTAAGAATTGAAATTGATTCAAAACGATACCATGACGATAAAATAAACATTAATTTTTGTGGATCATATCTCCCTGATATTTTATTCAATGTGGTTATTTGAATTAAAAAACGAAGAAAAAAATATATACGGACAAAACGTGTAATGAATCGTGATGATGGTTATTTGTTGTTTTTTTTATTATTTTATCATAAATAATTTATATCTCAAATTTATATTTATTACGAGAGCAAAAAGCCGTTTGGCTAAGGAGCGCATGAATATCGAGGAGGTTCAAAATAAGACACCGTGAAATCAGGAAGCGTCGATCCATAATCCATTTAGCAGGGAAAAGAAAACACGTGCAGCAAACATGGAAACTTGATTTACCCGCGGCATTAGACTGTATTTTATTTACAAAATTGTTCCTTGGGAAAATTTCCAGAAAACGTACGGAACAAACACACGTAAAGCGATTACGCTAATGTAATTATTCGCCACACAAGTTTGTTAGGTTATGTCGGAACACGAGAAAATTGGGAGTTAAGGTGATTGAGTAGGTATACCTACATATAAAGAGGCTTCAAATTTGACCCCATTTGTATGGAAGTGCTAAGTTTTGGGTCTTTCTTGCGTACTTTAATTTAAATTTAACGACACGACACATCCGATTTCTAAAGGCAGTGACAATCGCTTCAACGAAAAATGATTCACTTCAACATTTACGTAAGTATTATGATCAATTAAATGCCCTTGGTATGAGGGGGTCATGCAAGACTGCGTATTGTTACCATTGCTGTTCGATCTGTATATTCGCTGTTAAAGATTTTGAAAGAAGAGTTATTGTTAGTTTCGTTTTTTCCTATAATTCTGACGTTAATTATGCACTACGTCCATTTGCAGTACCAAAGTTCCTTGGCGTTTGCAGGGAACCCTGAACCTTGCAAAAGACGCATGAAATAAGGAAAGATGTTGTAAAAGTGAGATCAACAGGAATAGTTGATAACAGAATATTAAATGATGGAATAAGAAACTTGTTATGCTTGGAAAGATGTCGATCGTGTTTAAGATAATACAAGAATGAAAAAGAAATCATGACTATTTTAAATGAGAGTTTATTTTTATTTTTATTTTATTTTTATTATTTTTATTATTTTTATAAATAGTCAACAGCTGTATAATTTTTTTTATATAAAACAATTACATATAAATTGAGCCAATTACAGACTATTATATATTAGTACTTCACATAGAACACGTACACGCATTCATAGAAAACATGTAAATATGAAAATATAAAGTAACATAAGAGAAAAAAAAAATATATATGTATATATAACTGCATGAATACAAAATAATGAAAATATAGCCACATCGTCACTGAAGGGGTCACATAAAAATCGCGCTCGTTTCTCTTACCTACTCTGTTAGGGACACGGCGTGACGTATAAACATATTTTAATATGACTTTTGGTAACGCCATAAAAGATATTCAAATAAGAATTTTCGGTCTACATCTGAATAATTCTAGAGTCCCTCTCTCTTTACGACAGATGATGAAACTTTGTATTTAATTTTGCGGGATTAATTAAAGCAGTTATATAAATTTTGCTCCATTTAAAATTCGAGTTATTTGAAAATACCGCATCGTTTGTTTTTATATTTATTCAGATAACTTTTCTCGTCAAATATGAAATTTCGTTATTTACTAACCATAAAATCTTGGGCTGAAAAATACATTTTAAACATGCTCAATGAAGCAAAATTAATTCGGTATAATCATTATTAAAATAATTTTCAGTAAATTATTAATTATTTTTCTTCTTATTATTGAGTTGACTACAAAATGTGTTTGACAGTGTTGAAAGATTTGAATAACCTGGCACCACAATACAAGATTCAAGAGCTGTGTCAGAGAAAAGAGCTAACTGGGAGGCATCTCACACTCAGGTCTTCTGGATCACAGAGTGACAACTTCCAAAAGGAGTTGGACAGAGACAACAAAGATCGACAACAATCGATGAGTGTAAGTGGTCCTATGAAGTGGAATAGATTGTTTCCAGATATCCGCAGTACAAAAAGCAAAAACACTTCCTCTAAAGGACTGAAAACAGCTTTGTTTCGTAGACCAACATAAGACAGCCCCCTTGGAATGATTCTGATCCATTAAACAGCGCTTTATGAATTACTTATATTAATAGTATTATTGTGGCGCTCCTTACGAAGGTTGGCGACTGCTCATCATGATCTAAAGAAATTGTTGTTGTTTCCGTGTCCAGACCATTTAAGTGCAGCCTCTCCAATAGCTTGTAGCTATCACAGTCCTGCCGCTTGCAGAAGGTCCTTCTCATTACAAGGCTCCCTCGTGAGTGGGCACACCAGCAGATGCGCCTTGTTGCGTTCTTCTCCACAATCGCATGTCACACTCTGCTCGCCATCCAGCAGTTCCCATCCCGTTATGAGTCTGTTCAGAGATTTACAAATCCCGTATGGATGTTGGTGTACAGTTGGTGGAGTCTCTCTTGGTTTCAACCATTCGTTCTTCACAATCTGATCCCGCCACAGCTCGATTCTTCTTTCATGCGGGGTGGTGCAATTGAGAAACTGCGTCTCGATCTGAGCCTCGTTACTGGGGGGTCATGCCCATACAGGGGGTGTCTGGGATCACTTTATGGCTTTCCCCTCTCTTCTTGAAACTTGAAGGTGCTATTCCAGCTAGGAGACGTACCTTTTCCAGAGGAGAAGGCCTAAGGCATAGCCACATCTACATTCTTGATGTATGAGGATCGGCACAACACTGGCGATGCATAAAGAAATCGTAACAGAAGGATACACTTCAGTGAACGTTACGAAGCGCATAAAGTAATCACGTAAAAGAGGCCATTTCTCATAACTCCACCGATATTTCATTGTTGTGTCCCCTTTTGTTATTCGGCTATGGCCCCAATATATCAATCTAATAAAAAAATATACCAGCACTTAAATTATATTTGATATCACGAGAATAGATCACAATAAAAACTTAAATTAGTTCCAAATTTACCAAAGTTTTTACGATAATTTTAATAAAAATCCCTAAAAAAACATTCATTTATTCTTTGCAAAAATATTATCATATAAGCAAAATGTTGAATTGCCGTTTATACACGAACTAATCAAATATTTTGGTATTCTTATAAAAGGGTTTCATCTTGGTTAGTAAAAAATGTATTTTTAGTTCAACATGAAATTCATGTCAGGCAATAAAATTTATATAGACCTACATAGCTATTAATTTTGTAGGCCATAATTCAATATCCTATGTATATTGACGAAATACAGAGATTTTTTTTTTGCCACAAATAGATAAACATTTCACTTGTGTATGTATGAATTTTCAGGATATGAAAATTACATCTTGTTTTTTTAAATTTTTTAAAAAAAACATTTTTTTCTCGTTCAGGGGGGCTACTCGTGACACGTTCTCAATAGTTTCTTAGCTCGCCTTAATCTTAAAAATGTATAAATCAGTGTTGTATAAATGTATAAATTTTGTGTTGAATTTGATATGGCAAACAAAGTCTATAGGTCACTTAAGCAATGTCAATATACTACCTAGCCAGTGTATTCCGCCATTATAATCTGAACTGGCACCAGTCGTACGAATTTAGCCATAACCGACCTTTGACATTTTACAAATAATACATTCGTTCTGCGAAGTCTACTAGTTTAAACTTTGAGTGGTTTTGAATCATTAGGTATTATTATTTTTGCCGACCAAAAGCCGTTCATTATGAATTAATAATTATTCGTATTGCGAATCGGTGTTTCAATTTAGCAAAAACAGTCAATTAATATCAGTCGTTAAAATATGAGCTCATTTTTGAAATATTAACAGAAAATTAATTTTCAAAGAGTATCTTAATTGATATAATTAAATGCAGGTTTATAGGTATATTTCGTTGAGAGAGAGAGAAATTGATGCAGAATAATATAAATTAACACGAATGATATTTATCGACGAATTGAAATATCAAGAGAAATAAATAATTATTGAATGTTTTGATATTTGACTAAAACGAAAAAAAAAATCGATTCATTCATACCATCACGGCATAACTAAAATGTGGGGGTTACCAGCTACAGGTTTGCGGGCCACTAGCCTCGACTCACCGAAAACGGCACTTCATTCGGAATGGGTGGTAGGAATTGTTGAAAATAATAAAAATAACGATTTATTTATATATTTAGAGGACAACATACAGCGTATAATAAATTATATAAAATAAAGATGATTTGAGTAATATTAAAGCCAATTACAGGTTGTCACTGGAGTTATTGTATATTATGCATAGTATAATATTAAGATAAGTAAGTTAGGAATAGTAACATATATATTATGGTGAGATATTGTGTGAATGATGTGTGAAATTGTATATATAAATGTGTGCAGTATATTGAGTGTTGAGTAAAATTATGAGGATGAAATTTTAAGTCTGACATATTTTTTAAGGGGGGGACTGCTGCCAACGTACCTATTTTTCAATTTGATATACCATCATTATTTCTTATCAAATCGTTTTGAAAAAAATAATTTAGATAGTTTGGATATTAATTAACAAAAATATACCTTAACTTTTTGATAATGTTCTGTATAAATTCTTGTAGAAAAATAATGGCATACCCCGATTTTCAACGTTTATCATATATTTTTAATAAACTTTAAGGCGTTGAGTAATATATTTTTTTAAATTAAAGAAGACAAAAATATCTAGAAAAATATGATGTGACGTTGCATTAATGCTTTAGGTTTAGTAAATAATACTAAACAAACATTTATTTTCCATTCAGCACCATTGCGTAATAAAAGTTTTTTTGGTTTATTTACTTAACCTGATGTGTTAATGCAACGTCATATCATATTTTTCCAGGTATTTTGTTCTTCTTTAATTTATAAAAAAAATATTGTTCTATACCCAATATTTTTTTAGAAATTTAAGATAAATGTCTAAAATCGGGGTATGCTTATTATTTTCCTACAAGAATATATACAGAACATAATCAAAAAGTTAAGGTATATTTCTCTTTATTATTATCCAAACAAACTAGGTTATTTTTTTCAAAATGATTCGTTTAGTAATAATGATGGTATATCAAATTGAAAAAATAGGTACGTTGGCAGCAGTCATCCTCTTAAATGCGGGGGCGCTTTGTAAGAATATGTCGAACTCTTAGAAATCTCCCATTCACCGGTATCGCTCTATGCTGAGCATCGTCAGAACGGTTACCATAGAGCGATATCGGTTAATGGGAGTCGCGTTTGCGAAAAAATTAAGTAGAACATAAAATTATATACACTTATTTTTTTTTCAATATTCTGGTTTATTAGATTTTTATCGAATCAGCTATCACTTTGATAGCTCATTCGATCTTGGTGAAAATGAGCTGTGGTACTTTCTAAGGTGTTGTCTGTGCCCATTTTAACACTTTCACCGCATAAAATATATGGTAACGTGGCACGGCACAATTCCTGGCTTAGAATAAATCAACGATGGTCCCTCGTTAGACCTCAGATTCCATCGCTTTCATGAATTGCTTCCATTAGCTTTTATGATCGTCTGCTGCAGTTACAAATGCAACATAGCATACATATACGCAGAGATAGGTGCCCCGACCACACAAAGTGTTCCCGTGGAGTTTATTAGGGCTGGCACGACCTATGTGACCCGAAACCACTAACTCAGATATCAATTCAAGGTTTTTAGAAACTATTGAAGATTTCAGTGTAAGAAACTTCTGTTCATCTGATCAATATTCAGCCAAACTACCAATTTCAAAAACAATTTAAGTCTCAATATTATCTATTCACGAATCAAGTTATCAATATTAAATCCGAAACTATCTTGACTCTGAAATACACTTATCTACAGGTCATAATTATTATTCAATAAAACATTGTAAGTCACTGAATTCTCGTGATAAATTATTACAATGTAAATCAAATAATTCGTTCAGACTTTGACGATCATTTTGTCCATGAATTTTTTTTTAAATGAAGTGGCATTGATTTCCTTCTCCGTTTTTGAAAGTTGTTTGAAAAACGGTGCAAATTCTTTGATAAATTGATTTAAACACTACTTTTATATTTCAATGTCTAAACTACAAGTTTCAACGTCAAAAAACTACAAACTAGAAATCAACGTTTTCATATACTTCAAATCCAACCTGTCATTTTTCCAGAGAATCATGCTTCTTATCCTGCAATGTACTATTTTGCTTAAAATAAACTATAGGTAGTTTCCTAGGTACATTCCTAGGTATTTTCATAGATCATCTGCCTTTTCATTCCATGACTTACTAACGTTCATGGAGGTTGTGGCTTATGTAATGGATTTTCAGACCTAAAAAATCGAGTGAGTTGTAGCAAACACAAAATATATTATCTTTATACTTTGCTGCTATTGCTGTGTGGCACATTTTAACTAATATAATTAAATAAAATCTCTTAGTTTTTAACCACGTTGAGTATATTTATATGTCACCTAGTTTCGGAGACGTAACCGCTCTTTCGTCCGGACAAACTTATACTAAACTTACATAGAGACTTAGATAAATAGGGCTTAAGATTAGATAACTTAGGGGCATTAGAGATAAAAAAAGTCTTAAATACAAAAAAACAAATAATTAATAATCAAGTACATTTAAACAATACTCCATTATTTAATATTTTTCCTTTGACAACCTCTGCTTTCAATAATGTAAGCTCCGCCCATCAACTTTCCGATACATAATTTAGGCACACGGGTCACATTATGTACATAGTATCTAAGTTTAGTATAAGTTTGTCCGGACGAAGGAGCGGTTACGTCTCTGAAACTAGTTGACATATAAATATATTCAACGTGGTTAAAAACTAAGAGATTTTATTTAATTATATTAACAAAATATATTATTTTATTTTATAGATTTTATAGAACCAACAGTTTACAATATGAAACTGTTGGTTCTATAAAATCAATAAAATAAAATAAATAAAATAATATATTAATAATATATAATTGTTGACAACGGCTGATAATTCGTAAATGCATTTTTGTGTAGGGCATTTCTATAAGATGGGTCGATGGCAGAGCGGTTAGCGCGCTGGGCTAGTAATCCAGTGGTCGTGAGTTCGAATCCTACATACCTCGACCGATTTCGTTCACCTATAACACAAGCATTTATGCTTGATTTAAGGAATGTACGAAGATGTCATATGTACTAAATTAACAAGGATATATAAATTTTGAATAAAAAAATAAGATTCTAAAGCAAATGTTAGTTTCCTAGAGGAAAAAGTTTTCATAATACACCAAACACAAAAAACATTGTCACGAAATTCATTGTATGCACTCTCTACATGATACTTGTTGAGAAAATAATGTGAAAAATTTCTTTGACAATAGACGAGAATGCATGAAATGATGCATGAATGTTGATGAGGCGATGGATATGTACATATCAAGATAGAAGAATGTGGAATCTATACGGAGTACCTACGCCATTCATACAAGAACACATCACGACGAAATTCATACTGTTAACTCTCCACAAGAGAAATTGATCTAAAAAATACCCTAAAAATTGTGACATTTTAACATAAGCTCAGGTCGGTTGGAAGAAATTCGTAATAAAACCGCTAACGTTCAAATTATATGCACAAGAAGTAAATAAATAAATCACAACTCCTTACCATACCGGAGAGTAAAAACAGCTAATGGTGACTTTTTAAAATGTTAAAAAATATTCAATATTTTTATGATTTTTTTGTTTTCCTTATTTCTCGGTTCTGCTATAATATTCGAACTTCGTCTCTATTGAGATATTATTTTGTTAAAATATTCCTTTATTCTAAAAGTAACATTTTCGCTAACCCTGTGTTTACAGAGCACAGTTTATAGATAAACGAATGTAGAGATTATGTCATCGGTATATTAAGAATAAATTATCCCCTGTGCAATGAGAATATTAATGGTTTTGTTATTATGCCACTGGAATTCATATTATACTGTATGCAATGGGAATATTCATTCACAACTAAGTGTACGAGTATTTGAAATCGCAGTAGCAAATGACTAATGTCCGGACTAAGTAAAATGTCTTATTTTCTCATAAGATGATTTCCGCAATTATAAAAACATTATTTAATTATTTTATGACAAATTTTAACATCTCCATAGAGACGAGGATGAAATATTATAAGGGAACCAGGAACTCAAGGCAACTACAGGGTTTATTACGAATTGCCATCACTTTATGCGCTTGCGCAACGTTGACCAGTTCAGTTAACTATTTTTAGCGTAGATTTTACAAATAATTCAGTCATCTTGTAATTATTGGCTTTAATGTATGTTATGTTTGAAATAGCTGTTGAGTTGTAATAAAATAAAATATGCAAACCAGCGAATTAGACAATTTGTTTAAGGATATCTTTTGGTACATGTTTTGTAAATAATATTCAAAATATACGGTTAAAAATATTCAAAGTTTAGCGAACCGACGAACAATGACTGATTTATCTTTTATTTATAATGTTTTAAATAACCATATAGACTCCGCCGATATACTCACACTTATTGACTTTAATATACCTATAAGACGTACAAGACATACACCATTATTTAAATGCAAATATTATAAAACAAATGCTGCAATAAATTCACCGATCAATAGGGCCATGGATGCTTACACAAAGTATGTGGATATTTTTAACTTGGACATTTTTTACGACTCCCCAAACGAATATCAACGGAAAAAATCCCAAATAGATCATTTAGAAAACAATAGCTAACTATGGCCCATCACTCTTAAGTCCACATACTCTCTTTTACACACACACACACACACACCCTCACACACACATTCATATACACACCCTCTCTCTTACATAAGCGGAATAATAATTAAATAAATAAATAATAAAAATACTTTACTACTTACACTACACACACAAACCAAAATTTATTTGACACATGTAACTGACATTAGATTTAGATAATTGATGTATCATATGTATTAATCCATGTAATAAACTATCTAATGTTGTATGTATGTGTTAATTAAAAAATAAAATAAAATAAATAAATAAATAAAGTACTTAATAGAATCGAAGAAAACATCACTCAGATAACCATAATCATTTACTATATCAATTGACCAAAATCGTCCAACCATCCTTATCAACTCGTAGACTAAGTACATGTTTTTTTCATTTTTTTTATTTAGTAGATGCCGTCTGTGACAGAATAGGTTGAATACTTAGTACATCATATGAATTACTTAGTACATAATGTGGATATTAGTACATAGTCTGTCAACTACTGCCTAAACCCCCTCCTCATAATATGGGGACTGTATTATTTCAAAGTTGAATCAGGCTGACAGTATTTTTTACTACGCCTGCCATTTGCTTGTGTTGGCAAAGTGTATAGCACAAACCGATAAGACAAATATTTATTAAAATTTATCAACGTGTCCAAAATATATCAACTTAATATAGTTTGTGAAACATTCCTCCCTCCCCCTGCTCACGAACTAAAATAAAAAAAAATATAATTATTATAGGTACTGACGTTTAAATAGAAATTTTCAATACTTAGAAAGCTATAATGATATCTATATAACTCCTAGGCTGCAACTTGAGGGCCGTATAAGACTCCCTTTGAGACTGACTAAGCTGGGGCAGAGCCACTATTCTTTCTTGGGTGTAAAATGGTACAATGAGTTGGATAGAAACATTAAATTGAAACCTTCTGACACATTGTCAACCTTTAAAAAAAGGTTTAATAATCTCCTCCTGATCATTGTACCATTAGAGTGTTCTTATGTTGTGTGCGAGGTTTTATGTCTTTATATCAATTGTAATTCTATTTATTTATGTATGTGTGTATACTGTATAATATGTATGTGTACATATGTATATGTATTTTTTTTGTTTTGTTTTGTTTTCCTTATGTAAACTGTAAATTGTTATGTTTTTATGAACTCCTCCCCGAAGCACAAGGTTTCCTTATTTTTCGGGGAGAATTTCAATACTCATATAACATATTTATTATTGCCATGACATATTATTTATCATTCTGTATCTTTTTTTTCCATAATAAATTTTACTTACTTACTTATTATACCCGAAAGCCACCAGTACTCACGGTTCATGCTATCCAATCGTTGTTATCTGCTGCGGTATCCTTTGACAGAAAAAAACAGCCTTTTTACCATGATGGAAGTCTGGCAGTCGCTAGCTCTTGCTCTTTCATTTGCTTAGTCACGAGAAAATACATTATCTTTGTATGGCAAAGAGTGTCATCAAAAACTCGTATTTAAATAAAAGTCTTTATTTCTTTTGTTAAGGCCCTTGTATACCCTGGGTAAACGGATGTACGCAAAACGAAAAAAATATCACCTGACATGTTATAATATACAACAATTTATCGTGCAAAAATGGTAAAATATAGAGGTTTTTTTTTAAAAGCAAGAAGAGTTATTAAAATATTATAATAATAAATAAACTCAGCCAGTAGATTTTCATATTCTCTTTTGATTGAAGTAAAAATCTACTTCATAGGCCTTGTGGTTTTTTAGTAACTTACAATAACAAATTAAGAAAGGGTTTTACTAAAACTGATTATTCAAGAAAAGTATTAAACAAATTCAAAATTCGAAAAACTCGTGCAATAGAATAAAGATGTACATACAAACTGCTCCTTATTTCATAGACGTATCTTTTGAGGATATTAGGGAAATTATTTTCAAAAATACTATATAGCCTACATATTGTATTTATATACAATACATTGTCCAATCTGCCTAGTTTGATGAGTATTTTGAATCTATAATATTTGCATCATTATTTGTGGAAATATTATTAACACGGAAATGGTTTGTTTCACAAGAGTCGCGCTGACAGCCGGGGTCCATTGTCAAATTGATTCAAAACCATAGATATGTAATTGACACGAAGAATAAATACGGTGAACAAAGGTCCGTGGCGTTGACGGGTCACAATAGAAAAGGTACCTCCAGGGTTGAAAGTGTGTGGAGGGTTTCACCAACAGTTGTGCGAGGAGCGTCTGTGGTCATGTCACCTGCCCGCCGAAGCCGAGGGTAGGCGGGAATTTAATTTGGGCGGGAAAATCAATATGGAGCGAGCCAGGATGACAGGAGAGATTTCGTTCGATTTTTTCACCGCTCTGTTTTTTCTTTGCGCTTTTTTTGTTCCGCCGCGCGAAAGTATCGCAAAAAAGATATTGAAATCGCGACAAAGTTGAGCACGGAGAATTTATATTTAAGGCACGGAGGATGACGTCACCTTTTCTAAAATCTCTGGATATTGAATTATTTCGGGGCGATAAAAAAATAATAAGTGATATCCTGAAGGAATTTATTTACGATCACACATGTTAAATGTAGGTACTTAAATTGCCGGAGATATTTATATAGACTTTCAGAAACTGAGTTACTCAGTTCTATTTATTTCACAATTCCGAATATGCGTTCTGAGGTAGTGCCTTTTCATACATCCCGGTTTTCTGGTAGCCGGCGCCGGGTAAGCTCCGGGTACCTGCAGCGAAGTGTATGGGCATGCATGGTAGCTTTCACACGCACCGGCATAATTTTCCGGGCCGGCGATGGACGGGTACACGCCGGACATACTACAGACCGGATTGCCGGTTAGCCGGCCGCCAGACTCACAGTAGTGTATGGAACACGCAACTAGCTTTCATACAGACCGGCGTGTAACCGTCAGTCGCTCAGGTAAATCTACATAGAGAGCACATGCGCGTTGTTTTGCAGTGCAACTTTGTCCAATAGTGCTTATTTTTGAAAAATGAAGATGGATATGGAGTTTTTAATTGGTTTTGTTGAATCTAGGCTGATTTTATGGAACAAAACCTATATCAAACATAAAGACAAAAATGAAACTACAAAGCTTGGAGAGAAACTTTTCTTCATATTTTATTAGGTCTAGGAATAAGATAAAGAATGCTCTACACTGTTCTCTTTTCATGTTAATTGGATGAACCCAAAAATTTCTTGACATCCTTTTCTGTCGGTGGTATCTTCGATATAAAATCCACATTGCAATTATTTGTTTGCGTTCCATTGTTAAGGAACACGAGACGCAACTGCTCACGTCGACGTTCTAGGGGCTACTGTCGGTTTCAAGCCGGGTCGTGTGCAAGCTCACCATGAAACCGGCAAGCCGGCGCCGGCTACCAGACAACCGGGTCGTGTAAAAAGGCACTTAGTGGTAGTGCTTTCAATATTTTCGGATATCTCGAAATCGAATATAATAATTTTATTATGCAAAAAAATCACATAATGTGAAGGACTTATTGCCTGTAGGCAATTTCTACCATATAATTTGTCATGTTCATTCATTATTTTTACATGGATACTTACTTACTTACTCAGCCTCATCTTGAGTCCAGTATTGGACAAAGGCCTTCATCCGCTTGTACATCCACTGGTCTCTATCCTGTGCCACTCTTCGCCATTCTGGACCTGACACTTTTTTATGTCATCGAACAATCTGGTCTGGGGCCTTCCCACGCTTCTGATTCCTGTTCTTGGCCTCCAGTCCACACCAACTTTTGTCCATCGGTCGTCCGACATCCGAGATATATGACCCGCCCAACTCCACTTTGACTCCGCTATTCTTTTGGTCACACATGCTACTCCTGTGTTCTTCCTAATCCATTCATTAGTTTTGTGGTCCCTTAGCGAGATATTCAACATTCTTCTTTCCATCGCTCATTGTGTCACCCTTAACTTTTCCATCATTCTCATTGTCAATGCGAATGTTTTAGGAATGCAATGAGGTGAACACAAGTACGCAAGCATCAATTTTTTTTTTCTCTAAGTGGTTAGGGATATTTGTAGATTTCAGAACATTTGATAATTTGCTGAACGCAACCCATCCTAGAACTCTTCTTCTTTCTTGTTCAGCTTCTTAATTATCTCTTCCCAGTTTCACGGTGTGACCGAGGTAGACATAATTCTACTCAGCCAATATTTTGACCATCAATTTGTATTTGTTCTGAACTTATGGAGGACTTAAACATGGGAACATAGACCAATAATCACACACACACACCATACATGGATTTTACGTACTTTTAAACTATTCACATACTGTCGCCATCGACAATTAGATCTCATGTGTTAGGTACATGAAACTTGTATTTAATGTCACATTCATCTTCTTTCTCTTGAATTTGTTTTGAAATGTTTTCATCTCAATAAATATTGGTTATATTTTTTTCAATTATCTTCTGTTTCGTTGACAAAAAGATTATTGGCGAAATTTCATATTGATATACCTACCAGTTCCGAGCTAAGAGGGCACCACGTGTTATAATAAAGTCTGACGCCTTAAGTAAATCTAGTAGTTTCCTTAATTCATAATGGCATTTTAAATCCTTGATTTAACCAATCGTCACCATCTCCTTCTATTCTTGCAAACGCTCATCCAGTGCTCAATTACTTATTTATTTATTTATTTATCACAACATATTCTACAACGATATCAAAAAGTAGATTACTGCTGCCCAACTAGGACATCCTGTTCTAGGACTAGTAGTGTACAATTTTTACAGTAACAATTATGAACAGGGTGATATTTCCCGCTCTACATTAGGTAGGCACACAATCACAATACTGCATAAATAACCATTCATACATAAATACCATCGCGCCTTTTCCTGTCGTGGGTTAGGCATAGACAACCGAAAGCCATATTTTTTCCATGTGGCACACATTTATAGCTTCGTCAACATTCAAATATCGTTTCATACATGTTCGTCTATTGTTAACTCTTCTAACATTTCCGTCTTTCAGAATATCGTTCACATAGTCGTGCCATCCCTTTCTTGCCCCAACCTCTCATTCCGTACCTGTCTGCAAATAACCTCCAATTCAATAAACATCATAGTAGACATATAGGTCGTACAAGAGATCAACCAGTTCCAAAATGCCAGTTATATAATGCACGCCATCAATGCAATCCCCGACGAGATTCGACATTTTAAAACTCGACTTTTCCTAAAGAGAAAATCTTTCTTTTTTTTTAAATCCATGTATGCTCCATCCAGCCATCAAAGTTTAGATCTACAAATACAGCGTCTGCTTTGTGTCTTTGTATGTAGAATCTTATATAGTTTTTTCCTCGCACATTATCTCTGTATGCTCGCTCATCGGAGCTTCCCAATTTTACTGATAAATTATCAATCCCTTTCTTCGAGTGCTGTCTCCAGCAACCATTAGGTCTATCTCCACCTTGTTTACTTCATGAACTAGATTGCTTATTTAAGATTCAACGCAAATGTATGAGAACTTCTGTTATATATACGGTGCATTTTTATCGGATGATTGTCATTTAGTTCATTATGTCCAGAGATTCTTGGTCACACCTTTGATGCTTTAAAATTAAAAAGATCCGAAGTCAATGACCCTCAATCTAGGGAGATCCATGAGTACTCTTTGGGTTTTGCATATTTTGTCGCTCACTTAGCGTTCTGCGAAGGGGTCCGATTATAGTTCCCATATACAGAGCGAGTGGTGGTTAAACGAAGCGAAATGTCGACTTATGAACTATGGATCCTACCTAATTTCCAAACCTGAATTTCAACGTTACTTGATCGCTAACGAAAAACAATTCTTGGAAATGGTAGGTACACACTGTTTTTCAATACTATATTCTTGTATACACCAATCAAAGTTATTTCATGACGCGCTCTGTGTGTACCTATTTTGAAACTGACAAGCCGACGTAACTCTATATAGGTAGAAGGATTGTTTATTTCATCTGTAAAAGGAAAAATTCTCCGTAGAGATGTCATCTTTTGGATAGCTCCTTGTATTTTATTAATTTTTTATTCGCCTGACAACATTTTCAAATAAATTTGTTTCTATTCTGGCCTTGTACCTGTTTTTTTTTGTTTTCACTGTCAAATATATCAGTGGAATGAAAGCAATACTTTGTTAAAAAATGCCTTGTATTTTATTTAATATTCGTACAACACTAATATTTTCGAGAGCGCTGTCACTTCATTTCACTGTTCTTTAATGACTACTGTGTTTTTATATCACTAGTTGCCTGTAACACGTCATGAGATCCAACTGTCGATAGCGATAGTAAGTAGGTATGTATAGATTAAGAATACGTACAAAACTATTAACCCATCAATCCAAATTTTTGATTTTTTAAAGATATTTTGTTTTCTATACAACACATGTAGATGTGATTATAGGATAGTATGGAGTTCAGTCATTTTTTTTGTACCAAGAATATGAAAACAGCATGATTGTATGTATGTATGTATGATTGGAGATTAATAATCAAACTATTGAGAGTCCCCGTAGATATTGTGTAGTGTATACTGCCGTATAAATTGTTTGTAATGATGTCGTCTAAATTCATTTTTTTATAAAAAATAAAAAAAAATCGAATAATTCTATTAATGAACATTTTTTATAGAAAATCATATTATCTAGTCGGAGTGTTTAATCGTCTTGCGATATTTTTAAAAAAATCTGGAAATATAGGCAGTTAAAGACATAAATTTATCTTAAAAAAATTAAGAGAAACACTTCATCTTCAAAAACAAAATAATTTGAGTATTTGTATTTTCCTATATTTGTACCAATTTTCAGCGTTCTAGCTTTTGTGGTTTTTGAGATAGGTATATGTATGTAAAAAAAAGTGAAAATTCAAAAATTGATAACCCGTGACTGAAAAAAAATTGAAATTCTGAGTAAATGAGTTATGTAGGCTTAAAATTTTCTATACTTTCTGAAATTTTAGGCTCTGTGAATAAAGCGGATCAAAAAATATAAGAGATTTCTTCTTCTTTTGTTTCAATCCTGAAGATTGGTTGGAAGCATTAAATTGATGCATCTCCTCCTCCACTCCGCTCGGTCTTCAGCGACTCTTTTCATCTCCAGAGATTTAGAAGCTTTATTTTGTTCGACAAATTGAAGGTATTTTTATTTGCTTTTGTCCTTGATGTTTTTTTTCCTAAATTTGTCAAAGTTACTTCTTTTTCTACTTCTTCCGGTGCCATGTCAGTGTCCGGAGTCAGGTTATCATTCTGTTCAACGCCCTTGTTTCCCTCGCCAGCTCCAAGAATATTTTGACCAGCCCAATACTGGTTCATTCGCGGATGTTCCTCAAATGAAATTTTGCTTACGGCCTACGCCTCTTCTTCTATCAATCTTGCCTCTGAGGATCAATTGTAGCACACCAAACCTCGGTCCCCGAATTAAATACCAGAGATAAGATATTAATGTTGCTTTAATAAATTTGCTCTTTGTAAGACCTCGATGTTGCTGATTATCTTTCCAAGGTATTCGCAACATTCTCCTGGGTAGCCACATTTCAAACACCTCCAGACGTTTTACTACTGGTTTCAAGTGTTCATGTTTCTAGAACAAAAATATTATAATACTAACTTAACGGATCCGATCACTTCTCCACTAAGCCACAGCACTGTCATTGACCATCATTAGGTCTTCTGCATCGCACCTCACTGGTATATATCTACAGATTAGGAGGTGCTCGATAGTCAGTATATCGCCGCAATTGCAGGAGATATCCTCTTCCACCCCTATACCCCATCTGAGAATGTTATCTTTGTACCTGGTGACACCAATGAGTAATCTATTAAGTGTCTTCCATTTCAGGTAGGGTAGTTGGTGTATCAGGGAGGGATGGAGACAATTTCTGGAGGAGGCCAAGGTCCGTAACTGTAGGACTGTAGTGCCAATGATGATGATGATGATGATGATGATGATGATGATGAGTTGGTGTATCGGTACCAAACTTTCCGACAGGTGGACCAGGGGTCCAAGTCCGGTCAAAAGGAGAAATCAAAACATTCATGATAACCCAGATCGTGGATATGATTATCTTATGGAGTTCTACATATAATATCTTTAGATATTCTAGAACTCCGTATGATAATTATATCCATGATATGGGTAATCATTACGGTTTCAATTCCACTGTTTTACCGGACTTGACCCCATGATCTCCACTGTTTTGTGCCTGCTTGAGATCTGTCCTTGCCCTACCTGTTGGTAATTGTAAGGAAGCTTTTCCGAAATTTAAGTATATAATAGTATGTCTACACAAAAGTTGCAGCTGTGCAATAGTCACTTTAACTTAATACTTTCTTGAAAAATAAATTAATATTAAGCAAATGGGTTTTACTTTTATTTTGATTAAGGTAATATCGTATCTATTTTACAGATTGTTTTAACTGTAATTATATCTCAATTCAAATCAAGTACATTATATACATTAATCAGACTGGAATAAAATCTTATTATTATTATTATTTCAAAGAATATTTATTTATTTATTTATATAATTTATGTACATGTGTACAAAGGCAGGTTTATTGCCATAAGGCAATTTCTTCCAACCAACCCGAGCAACGTGAAGTCTCTTAGTTAAATTGGTACAGTACTAATTAAGTGAGAAATAAATTGATAAAAAATAACATAAAAGAGTAAGAAATATAAAAAAATTACAAAGAGAAAAAAATGAAAAGAGAGTTTAAAAATAAAAGAATAATAAAATTAACACTGATCAAAGCAATGAGGAAAAGGAGGTTACGGAAGGATATAGAAGGAATTTAGGAACTATTTGACAAATAAAGTTTTTTTAATTTACCTTTAAATATTTTAAATACTTTAAATACTTTTTGTATTGATGTTTTTTTTTTGTTTTAATGCTATTTGTATTGATGCTTTTTGTATTGAAGTTTTATTTTTGTGTACCTATAGTTATAATATTGTTGATTTTATATATTTTGTATGTCTTCATGTTTTTATGCAATTGAATTGTTGTCTTAGGGACCTCATTGTGAATTGGGAATGAGGTCCCTAAGACGAATGTTTGGTAAAACAATTTATGATAGGATAAGGAATCAAGATATCAGAAGAGAATGTAAGATTGAAAGGGATATTGTAGAATGAAGATAAATGCTTTGCGATGGTTCGGACATGTAGAGAGAATGAACGATGAACGACTGACAAAGAGTGGAATGAGATGTAAGGGTCGACCGAGAAAGAGCTGGCATGATCATATAAATGAGATTTTGAAAGAGGGGAACATACGAAGTCAGAACAATAGGAGAGCATATATGACGCGATGTATGAATGTAAATGAGGCAAAACGGGTATGTCAAGATAGAAGAGTCTGGCGTTCGGTTCTCTCTGCCTACCCCAAATAGGGAAACGGTGTGATGGTATGTATGTATGTATGTATGTTGTTCTGTATGTTCTCACTTTCTCAGCACAAGCATTTTATACTCTTGAGAAATAGAAAAAAAAAAGGTTTACAAATTCAAATTATTGTAATATATATTGTTTTATTGAATAAATAAATTTAAAAAAAATGTTATTTTTGAAGTCCTTAATATTTTATTATTTTATTTTACGATTACAGTTTAAAACAATTATCAAACAATTCAATATTAACTCCGTTACAATATTATACTCAAACAGATGTTTACAGACATGAACACGTACATATAACTTTATGTAACTTCCTCACTACTAAGTATAAATAGAAATACCTAGTTGTGGTCATTAGTGAATTTTAGCTTTAGCAGAACGGTTTAACATTGGTTCCTAAACTTTTCTCGCAAAATGTTATCCATACAGCACACATACACATTGTCACTATGCGCAATTCGAGACAACAATCAATGATTTTTAAACATTCAACAACTTGGATTTGTTTGATATGTGGCGGAACATCCCCATGATGTCCGCACATCACTTTTTAAATACAATCGCTACCATCCAAAGCGGAAGATATAAACAGTAAGTCGTCCCCACCTACGCTAACCATTCGGGATTATTTCCAGTGCCGTGGCTTGGCGTATCGCGAATTCTCCTCGACATTCTTATTCTGTATTTATTAAATATCCTAATTATTTATCGACTAAAATGTATAACATTTATTGAAATAAATACTTGTCAGAGTGAGTACTATCTATCATTATATAAATAGTAATTATATTAATAGGAAATTATAAAATTTTCCAGATACTCGGTGTTTCATTGAATTTTCCTCTGTAGAGTCACTATATATTTATTACTTATCAACCACATATTATATGTTATGTTTTTTTCAAAAATATTTAGTTTTTATATAATATGTCTTTCCTTTTAAATTTATAGGTTTATATGATTTTATTGACAAATCAGGTAGGTATTTACGATTGTCATTAAATGACGATTTCTGAAATATTATGTATGTCGTGATAATTGCGAAACTAATACAAAATTCGTATTAACATTCAATTTTGTCATAACACTGTATTAATATGTATATTTCAAACTGCTGCTATTGTGCTAAATTTTCAATAGATTTCATTGACTTTGCATTGATTTCAGCGAAATTTCGCAATGCATACATACAAATGTTCCCCTTACCTTCCGTCCAACATATTGCACCGGAGTTGTGTAATTACCTTCAGACATTCGTGTAGCCTCCCCATTACTTTATTTGAATTTATATTAAAACAAACACCAACTTCCTACGTGTTTAACAACTAACCAAACTGAACCTTACGGCGCTCTTTACACGGCGCAAAATTGCGCGACGTTTCAACATCACTTAAGGTGTTTGGTGTTATTGCACAATGTTGCGCAATAAAGACAAGAATGCAGAGGAAGTGGTTGAAAACTAATTACGAATTAAAATTTGCCTAGTAGAATTTGAAATAGAAGTAGAACGAGTTGTTTAAATACAATGAACCTGATGTAAAGAGAAAAAGTGAAATGATCACGTAATATTGAAAACGAGTGGGTTGCGGCCAACGAATGTTCTATCAGGAATACAGCTTACATTGAGTACCAACTCTTAAAAAGAATTGGACAGAGTTCTATCACAACCTCTATCTCTTTTCTTTCTTTGTTGCTGTGATTTTACATTAAAAAAATTTACGGGTTTGTCTTTCTGATGAATATTTTTGCCATAAGTTGAATGTACTTACCACTAAAGATGTATAAGGCCCTGAACGACTTGCCTTCACACTACATTTAGGAAATGTGTCAAAATTATGTTCCATCAGGAAGACAGCTTACATTGAGATCATCTGGATCACAGAGCACCAACTCTTTAAAATAATTGGACAGAGTCCATAAGGTGGCCGGCTGTGAACGGGCCTCTGAAGTGGAATAAATTTCCCCTTGACATACGTGGAACTGAAAGCATTGACACCTTCGGTAGACTTTTTAAGACTGCCTTGTTTCGAAGAGCCGTCAAATAGGCTACAGCGCCCTTGAAGTGATCTTGTATCACTAAACGACGCTTTATAAATTCTATTTATTACTATTATTTTTATGCCCACATGATGAAATACCTGACGACGTGAAATAATATATTGTATGTATAATCCAAAACATAATTAATCGAAACCTTGTATGATTTACAAAGTATAAAAAAATGATCCAATTCAACACAGCATTTTTTGTATTTGAGTGTGATTGAGGTTTTGTATTTTAACAAATTCTAATCGATATGGTAGCGTTATTTGCAACCCAAAACGCAAATTCAGCTAAATTCCGACACTATGTCTTATAAACAAAGAAACGTCGGGCATTATTTTGTATTGTATACAAGTGGAAATTCGAAAAACTTAAAATGGTTAATAACGTTTAGTGTGACACCGCGGAGCAATATAGCCTAGATGCCAAGACAGCGAATATAGAACACTGAATACACTTGAATATCTTTACTGTGTAATAATGCTTATATGGCCTTAGCGAACGATAGCTTTTCACGAGTAGTATTGTATTATGGGAACGTTCACAAGTATTTACTTACAAAGCTGAAAGAAAGTAAAACTGTAAAAGTGACTATTTTCGAAATAATTCAGATAATAAACAAAGCACTCTGAAACACGAATATCATTATAGTACCTACTTTTTGATTCTTATAATCGACTTTGTTTAAAATGCGAATGATTTATTTGAAGCGACTCAACTTCGTCTGGTTATTATTTGTCATCCTTACTAGTCATATTACGTAACTCATTTTTGTGATCTATAACTGTGTAAGTACATAATATATGATCAAATACCTAAGTTAATTTGTTTGATTAATAGCATTTGAAAATGAAAGAACAAATATTCCAAACTCACAAATTTCCACAAAGTTGCCACAAAATTCGATTACAATAACCAAACGTTTTCGCCGAGGTGACTTGACAATATCTTTTTTTTTTTGTTGAAATTGGTTAGTTTCATTTTAGACCTTGAAATTGCCGAATCACCTCGGCGAAAACGTTCGACCGAACGTGACTCGACAATATCTTTTGTTTTTGTTGAAATTGATTAGTTTCATTTTAGACCTTGATATTGCCGAATCACCTCGACGAAAACGTTCGACCGAACGTGACTCGACAATATCTTTTGTTTTTGTTGAAATTGGTTAGTTTCATTTTAGACCTTGATATTGCCGAATTGCCTCGGCCAAAACGTACAGTCGTTGTAATCGAATTTTGTGGAAAAATATTTTTGTTCATTAATAAACAATGAAAGCAACAGTCCTTATTACAAGCCCGATAAGCCCTGTAGATACCTTGAGTGGTTCGTTAAACCACTTTACGCCAAGATACGTATAGTGGTTTTGTGCGTAGATCGTTCTTTTTTTTGTATATTAATAATTATAATAATAATAATAATATACACTTCCTTGCACCCTGCGCAAGTGGCGAGTTTATTGCCAAATGGCAATTTCTTCCAACTAACCAGTGTTTCCAGCCCAGAGAAGCAATATTTGCGAGAGAAATGAATTTAAATAAATTTCTCCTCTGCTGGATATTGAGCATCACATTAAATCAAGGAGTGGCTCTTATACATTCCGAAGGATATAATATATCGACGAAATACTCCCTGCAGATCTGCTTCAATAAATTTTTACTATCATCTTTTACCTGTCGCTGGTTACCCTACATTGTAGAATATGCCGTGATAGTATATACCTGTGCAAATAATATTATTTTAAATATATATATTTAGTAAAGTTTTCAATTTATCGTCATTTATTATCTGAATTTTCCCAAACCACAAACACTGTATGAATATTTTGTCGCAAGAGATTCGTTAAATAATTTGAAGATATTATTCTTCCACCTGGCATGGCTGTTACCAAAATTGGCGTAAAGTTTCAATGGTTCAAATGGCAATTGAATTACGTCAACGGCGCGTGTAATAATATTATAGAATATCCATTCCAGGGAGTGGATGGAACCGGGTAGACAGTTATTTTCCAACAGAGTTGGCCCTTGTTTAGATGTAAAAATAATTTTATAGTCTTGGAGAGATGCAGCGGTGTTTGGAAGTGCACTCAAATGTAATTTCTACGGCGTATAACCTCCATCCAAATACTGTGACAATAACCATAAAGATGGTAGACAAAGTTGGGGAAAAGTTTGCAAGTTTTCACCGACACCGCCACAACAGGAATGGATAAGATGGTGATGTTATCGAAGGAGAATGGGCTTGTCCGCAGATAGTAAAATAAACTTGGAAAACTGGAGGTGTTTTATCTGCATACATTCAAACTCTAATTAAAAGAAATAATATCGGAACGGCACAGTTCGCATCGTGATTTTGTTTGTAAGACTTGAAAAACCTCTCTGTTAAGACATACTTTATTAAGATATTGATTCAGTAAATTTCAAAACAAACAAGCACTACAAGTTAATACAATCTTTTCATACAATCGCGTCCCTATGAGGGTCGCGGGATTATGATGAAAGAAATAAGGACTGACCTGTCTCCGTCACCGGTTTCCAGATGACACTCTCTTCTTCTGCTGTCTTGCGTTACAACGAGTCTTTTGTCCTTCCAAGAAAGTCCCGGAAGGTATCAATACCGATTGCCGTCGGGAAAAACACACGATACTTCGCGACCGGCAATATGCTCCAGAACTACGCTTCGCTGCGATAATTATAATCGACGAGATTATGTTACACGCACGACGTGTCAACCGGAGCACATTTGGATGCAGACTGATTTCGACCCAACCTTGGCATGGTCAGGCCCGGATGAGTAGGATAAGGAATAAAGTGAGGAAAGAATATGTTCCAAACAGTTCCAACACTGAACACGTAGTATAATCTTAAATATCGTAGCATATTATAAGTCACTACTCTATGCCTTTATAAAAAGAGAAACTCTTCCATACCTTGGTGCTATTCGTCATTTTCCCTACAATTTTATGGGTTCGAATAACTGATAGGTCACTGTTTATTTTTAGTTTATGTTAAATTATTTCTGTTAATTCTTTCGCATTCAATAACATTTATCATGCATGCGTAACAGTTTAAATATTCATTGCCATCAAAAATACCAAAATCCTGAAAGTTTCAAAACTGACTGGTCAGGAAATTAGTTAAAAATCGATTGCGAAATTCCAGCATAGACATGCGAAATTATATGTACAAAAGGGTGTGAAAAAGTATGAACTAAATAAAAACGATTATGAAGTTTTGATAATTTCCAGCTGTTAATCGCAGCATTCAGTTCTCCTGAATTATTTTTTCTTATATCCAAATTAAAAAAAATACACAAAAATAATATTTTATAATTAAATCTAATATTTAGAGATTTTTAATTATCTCAATAGAGACGAAGTTGGAATATTTTACTGTAAGAGAACCGGGAAATCAAGGCACCTACAGGGCTTACGAACTCTCATCGGCTGGTTTACCTGATCACTTTATGCGCTTGCGTTCACCAATAATGCCCTTTTTAATGAGATCCCTATCAATTCAATTTTTGAAAGTTCTATATATTGCAATACTGAAATTCTTTTCGCTTGAAAATAAGGATTTTTACTACAGCTATCTTTGTGTGAAATTATGAACAACATTCTTATTATTTTTATTTATTTTTGTTGTAACGCCATCTATAGAGAGAATTGTTTTTTTGTGATTCATAATTTTTCATCAAAAACGTTAAAAATTATAAACACCACAACAATAATACTACTATTATGATTACAACATGAATGTACATACAAGATCTCACTAACCAAATAAGGTAATCAGTGGATTTCTAGTGCATGAAAACTAAAAATCAAAACTTAAATATCTACATACAAAAGACAGTAAAAAATATTTAGATAACAGAACAGGGGAGCAAGTCTGGTCAAGATGGGTCGATGGCAGAGCGGTTAGCGCGCTGGGCTAGTAATCCAGTGGTCGCGAGTTCGAATCCTGCCTCGACCGATTTCGTTCACCTATAGCACAAGCATTTATTTGCTTATTTTAGGGAACGTAGGAAGATGTATATGTACTTGTTTAACAAGGACATATTCATTTAAAAAAAAAACAACAAAACAACGTCGTAATCAAAACCATCCATGTTTACCCATATCATGGATATAATTATCTTATGGAGTTCTATAACATCTTAAGAAATCATAGAACTACATGATATAATTATATCTATGATATGGGTAAACATGGAAGGTTTTGATTATACGACGGTTGACTAGATTTGTCCCCCAGAACAATCACAGCATCAAAAACAAAAATACCATTAAAAAGGAAAAATATAGCTTGTAATAATTGATGAAGCTAGTATTTATGCATGCAGTCCAAACCAAACCGTTCTAGTGATTATGCGAATTAATATTTCATGTTGTTTTGATCGTCTGAAAATTGCGAAATTTATTTCCGTGCAATAAATTAAGGCGAGGTTTCCGAATTTTGATGTTAATATTATAATAATGGCGACATAAAAAGGGGACGAAACCAAAATAGCATCCACCATGCGACCAGTAGTCCATTTGTCCCCAATAATATGTCACAATTGTTATTTATAGAAGACACCCCTCACTGTTTACCGCAACTTTGGGAACGGACGCGGATCTAGACTCGTCGCTAATTATTTCTTCCCGTTTGTAAAATATCAAGAATCACTCGAAACCATTAGCGTTGATGATGTAAATTTGATATACCTAACTCAGTTTAGATATTCGACCAAAAGTACCTACTTACTTCCATTTTAATTATCTAGTGATCATTCGAAAGACATAAAAAATTAAAGTTTGATATTTAATTGGACCTGGGGGACCTTTTAAGGAGTTCTATTATACCTTGAGATGTTATAGAACTCCATATGATAATTATATCCATGACATGGGTTATCACGAGGGTTTTGATTTCGCCGATTGACCAAACTTGCCCACCTGATCTATGAATAAAAACATCATGTATTCATTAGGGGTACAAAGTTTTATTTTCCCATATACTTAATTGCAAAGTGTCATTGTTTATAATGTTTCACAGTCAATAATAAACGACTTATCGATCAATTGTGCGGCGAGTGTATTAAATTAAAAGCGGAGAGTATAATTGAGGGAAGAAACTTGGTAGAAGAAAAATTTGAGCAAACAACGTTTTGGGCGCATTTTACCCTACCACTGTACCGTGGACCACACCGATATGATATATGTGCAGAATGTTCATAAAATATACTACTTTTTGGCAACTTTTAGTTTTCCCATAAATTAAGCGGTCAAGTTTATAGAGGTACCTACCCATCTACCCATATTAAATAATTTATGTCTTTATAAAGTTTAGAAAAAAATCTATAGAAAAGAAAACCCTTCAGTGTTCTAAGCAATATTTAAAAATTCATGCATCGAATTTGTCGGAACTCATTACTTCTCAAATTTGTTTTTTATTTTTTTTATTATTTTTTTATGAATATGTCCTTGTTAAACAAGTACATATAAATCTTCCTACATTCTCTAAATTAAGCATAAATGTTTGTGCTATAGGTGAACGAAATCTGTCGAGGCAAGATTCGAACTTGCGACCACTGGATTACTAGCCCAGCGCGCTAACCGCTCTGCCATCGACCCATATAAATTATCGTAATATTTATTAAAATAAACCAAGAACAAAACATCATGATATTTAAACAACGCCTAGAACTTGAGTGCTTATCAAAAGAGACTTATTTTATATTAGTTTTTTATTTCTATTATTTATAGTTATCGATTTTTCCTTGATGTATTTCACTATTTCAAGGGCATTTTAATTTCTTTTTATTAAAAGGCCCTCTATTGAGCAAAGTACGAATATCTTACACCATTTAAGTTAGGCCATAAATATACATTGATAATATGGCAAGACCTATCACATTTCGGAAAATCGGCGCGCGCACAATCGGTGACGTCACGCCAGCTATAATAGATGCGACGGACCGTTTATCGGCATTCAAGTTCGTTCCTGCCTACCAGCTTCTCCCCTGACCGGAATTCGTTACGACCCAGCCACGTTCCTGTAGTCGTTTAAATTTATTGAGTTTTAATATTTATAATCTTCGCGTAATACCAGTATCATTGTGTTAATAACTTTGTGAATAAATCCAGTAAGTTTTAATCTTTGAGTTCTTATTTATATGTCTATTTAAATACCCAATTCTATTGTCGGTTACAGTCGTGCATGGTTAAAGAACACGCAGAAGTATTTAGCCGATCAACTGGTTCGATCCCAGTAGTCGAGCTCCTCATAAAGACACCCTCTGCACGGCAATAGTAACATTGGTGACTCACGACGATTTTAATGTATTTTTGTTTGAATTTTTAGCATATTTTAGTAGAAAATTGTTTTGTTACATATTATTCCTCCAAATTACATATACATTTCTTTAAAGTCATTTATAACATTGATTAATAACATTGGTATGGTCATTAGTTATTTTTTTTCCTCATAGTAGTACGCTCTATTTTTTTCCGTTCGTTTTTATATACATCGCGGACAGTAGAATTGGGTAGGCAATAAATAAGTGTAATTATTCTCTCGAAACGGTGGCAGGGACGGATTTGGATCATCACGGACAGCCAAATACCGTGAAAGGTATGTGTAAATTTTGACAATAATTTAAATTTTTCCAACGCAAAAGGCCCCGTGATTAAGCGTTAATTTTTTTTATAATAAATCTTCGTAATATTAAAATTTAGTACATGTCATACCTTATGGTATTTATTTTTTTAAAAAAATTGTTGTATGAACAACTATTATTTTATTTTATCGCATTTTAATCGTATTTTATTGTAATATTTTAACATTCTAAAAGAAGTAATATTGTGTGAATTTGGTGCAGTTCGCACAAACATTTTAACAATTTAAAAAAGAAAAATCAGTGTTTTTTTAAAAAAAATTGAAAGAAATCATTTTAACATTCTTATTCTTACAATTTTTAAATAACTTGTAAATCTTCATTGTGACCAATTGTAACATAAAATCAGTTTCTTTTTGTAAAAAATAGTGTTCTCACAAATTACAAATTACACTATCGTAATTATATGTACTAATTACTTGTGTTTTTTCTTTCATATGAAACATCGAATTGGAGAAAAAAAGCAAAAACCCAATCATTTTGATTGAAAGCTGTAACTATTGTAAAAAAAAAGAGGGAACAAAACGATAATCAAACTTGGATGAAAAACTAAATGTGAAATAAAAGGAGCAAAAACCAGAGAAAAGATTAAAAAAAAATTCAACAAGCTAAGTAATATTGTTTCTATTTAGTGTGTCATTCTTATTTTAAATTCATTTAAAAAAGCCGTTGCAGTAAAGTATAATTTGTTTTTTTGAATACCTACTGAAATAAAAATTGCTAAATTCAAATTTAAATCGTAAAACTAACTTAATTTAATTTTTATTTGATTAAAAACATCAATAATCATTGTAACATTTTTATTTTACATTAAATTAAGTGAAATTTTTATTTAGTTTGAACAATACCTAATTATTTTGGTGTTGAAAATTGAATTTATAATATAAACATAGACGATAGTCGAATTCGCCTAGCGACAAATCGTCGTCGCATAGTGCGAGCAGTATTATTATTATTATTCTCACCAAATAATATACGCCGCAAAAAATAAATACTAGTAGCTACTGTCAGTGGAAAAAAAGATACAAAAAACCCGCCCTTTCAATTATACGCAGTTAAGCTAAACGGAAATAGCGCAGTACAATACTCCGTATATATTTTTAATGTTGTGCAAATATTAATGAACTGTATTTTCAGAACGATTATTAAAATATTTTATTATTATTTGACTGTAACCATTTAATAATATAGCAAGAAATTAAGATCAATTATGTGTACAGATAATAAAAAACGATAATTTCCATTTATTAATTTAATCATAAATAATATACATATGGGACTTAGAAAATTCCAACTTTAAAAAATAATCGTAAAAATATTTTTTCGCGAATAATTTGAACAAAATACTTAAGTTTTACAAATAAATTTTATTGTTATTCAAAAATTTTATTTATTTATACAAAAGTTTTATCGATATTCATTTTTTTTTTTTTTAAAAAATTATACTTTAATAATTTTAAAAAGAATATAGGTAGTGCATCAAATTTTAAACAAAACATTTAGTAGCAAAATTGGATTAATTTTTTTTTTTCTTTTCCAAAAATTCAAAGCATAACAATTTTAAATTTTCTCACATTTATGTTTCAAAAGTCAAGCAAGCTTTGAACAGTGGTAACTTTAAAAAAATATTCTCATCTTTTAATTTGAATTGTAATCATGGCAACGGAGAACAAGGACAACACGAATACATTTGACAGAGCTTCATATCAACAAACATCAGATGAATCAAGAAACGAAATTTTCGCAGCGAACATAAAATTACCCACAGTATGGAAGGACAAAATCTACCTATGGTTTATAACGGTGGAAGCCCAGTTCAATTCTGCAAGGATCACCAAAGACGAAACAAAATATCAACACATCTTGGGAGTACTGGACCCCGATACAATCTCATGTGTGGCTGACGTCATCCAATACCCACCAACAAAGGATAAATACCAACATTTGAAAGAAACCTTATTAAACCGCCTTCAGGAATCTGAAGAGAAAAGACTTTCTCAACTTCTACATGGAGTACAGCTTGGTGATAGGAAGCCTTCACATTTACTTCGTCACATGCAGAGCCTTGCAGGACCAACCTTAGCGAATGATGCACTTCTTAAAAGACTTTGGATCGAAAGATTACCACATAGAGTACAGGAAATAATCTCGGCAATAATTACAAACGACATCAGCATACTCGCGCAAACGGCCGATCGGATCTTGGAAGTAAACGAAAGAACAGAAATTCAGTCCATTAATTCACCATCCACATCAGCAAGTAGTCAAGCTCACCAGAGTGATTTAGTCACTAACAGCTTACTTCACAGCATGCAGCAACAAATTCAACTATTGACAGACAAGATCGTCAGATTGGAAATTGATCATAGACAATCAAGAACACAGTCAAGACCTCAACATAATAATAATTGGAGGAATCGTTCAAGATCACGTTCTCCAAGCAGGAATCGATACCAAAACTACAATAATAATCACCAAAATAGGAATCAGAAAAATTACTATGACAACAGAAAGAGTAATAACAACAACGTGAAGCAAAACAACAATTATAGAAGAGAAGACATTTGCCATCTACACCAAAAATTCGGAACAAAAGCATTTAACTGCATAGCACCATGTAAATTCAACGATCAGGAAAACTAAAATTGCGGCAGGTGTGCGAGACGTCCCAGTCGCAGTTGAAACATCGTCTCTTCATTACAGAATTAGTAACAGGAATTAGATATCTCGTAGACACTGGAGCTGAAATCTCAGTAATACCTAGATATTTCAGAAATGACAAATCAATAATTTCAACAGATAGCATCGTCACTCCACTCTATGCAGCAAATGGTACTGTAATACCTAGTTATGGGCACAAAATAATCAACCTGAATTTGGGACTACGAAGGAGTCACAAATGGAAGTTTATCATCGCAGATGTCACAAAACCCATAATAGGAGCTGATTTTTTGGAATATTACGACGTTTTAGTGGATATTAAAAGGAAAACATTGATTGACAAAGCTACAGGAATGTCAACTAGAGGGATCGTCTACAAAACCAGTATAATGAATATTGCCACGGTTCATTCCACATCAAAATTTTACAAAATAATTGAGAAGTACCCAAATATCACTCGCGCAGATTTGAACCCAAAGCGCATAGAACACAACGTTACTCACCACATCCAGACGAAGGGACCTCCAGTCACAGCCAAAGTCAGGAGACTCAATCCACTGCAATTGGAGATTGCTAAAAAGGAATTCTCTTATATGGTCGAACAAGGCATTTGCCGACCATCCAAAAGCAACTGGTCCAGCGCCCTACATATGGTCAGGAAATCGGATGGAAATTGGCGTCCGTGCGGTGATTATCGCAGACTGAATTCAATTACCAAACCTGACAAGTATCCAATACCTCAACTACAAGATTTCGCACATAAACTTCACGATGCGAAGATCTTCAGCAAAATAGATTTAACCAGAGCTTACCACCAAGTACGAGTAGAAGAAGAAGACATTCCAAAGACCGCTATCATAACCCCATTTGGATTATTTGAATTTCTAGTAATGCAATTCGGACTTTCTAACGCAGCTCAGAGTTTCCAAAGGTACCTTCATAATATTACCAGAGATTTGGAATTCGTATTCACTTATATTGACGACATCCTGGTTGCCTCCAAAAACATGGAAGAGCACGAAAAACACCTAGACTTATTGTTCGAAAGGCTATCTAAAAATGGTCTAATTATCAACCTAAACAAATGTAAATTAGGAGAAGAAGAAATTGAATTCCTTGGTTATAAGATTAACAAGAATGGAAGTTCCCCAATCAAGGAAAGAGTTGAAGCGATAACCAAAATTGAACCTCCAACCAACGCAAAAGGTCTTCGAAGATTTTTGGGGATGATAAATTTTTACAGGAAGTACCTACAAAACGCAGCTGGGACCCAAAAGATACTTTTTGATCAGTTAAAAGGTTATACAAAAAACGACAAAAGGAAAATTCAATGGACAGAAGAGTTAACCAAGGCCTTTGAAAAATGTAAAAACGACCTGGTACAAGCGTCGCTTTTAGTACATATTGACCCCACAGCCGAAATATCAATTATGGTCGACGCCTCCGATACAGCAATGGGTGCCTCCTTGCAGCAAATGAAAAATGGAGCATGGCAACCCATATCTTTTTTCTCAAGAAAATTCAATAATCCACAGTTAAAATATAGTACTTATGACAGAGAGCTGACAGCTATTTACGAAGCAGTGAAATATTTCAGACAACAATTAGAGGGTAGAAACTTCACTATCTTCACAGATCACAAGCCACTAATATTCGCCTTCACAAAAAATAAAGTAAACTCACCAAGACAGGAAAGACAACTCGACTTTATCAGCCAATTTTCTACAAGCATTAAACACATTCCCGGCGAGGACAATATAGTCGCAGACACATTATCTCGAGTTGCTGAAATACAAATCACATCACATATTGATTATCAGCGAATGGCGCAAGAGCAGGAGAAGGAAAGTGTAATGATGGAAATGCATGAAAAATCATCACTGCAATTAAAGAAAATTTTGGTACCTGGCACCAATAAAATGTTATGGTGCGATTTCTCGACGAACGTAATACGACCATTTGTTCCCGAGTCAATGAGAAAGGAAGTCATTTTAACACTCCATAAAGTAAGTCATCCCGGCAGCAACGCAACATTTAAAATATTGAAGCAGAGATATGTTTGGCCTGGCATGGAAAAGACTGTAAAAGATGTAATAAGAAATTGTATTGACTGCCAAGCATCTAAAGTACACCGTCACACCATTACACCGTTACAGCAGTTTAAAGCACCAGATGGGAGATTCAAAAATATTCATTTGGACCTGGTTGGCCCCATTCCTCCTTCAAAAGAATACACATACCTGCTAACAATCATAGATAGATACACCAGATGGCCAGAAGCAGTTCCCCTTAAAGACATGACAGCAGAAACCGTCGCTGACGCTTTGATGCTAAATTGGATCGCCCGTTTCGGCGTACCCTCTTCAATCACTACAGATCAGGGTCGTCAATTCGAAAGCAACTTATTCAACAAGTTAACCAGCAAACTTGGCGTAAGACATCAGAGAACTACTGCTTACCATCCTCAGTGCAACGGAATTATAGAGAGATGGCATCGTACCTTAAAGACATCATTGATGACGATTAACAATACCTCCTGGACGAACGCCCTACCACTGGTACTGCTTGGTCTTCGTTCAGCAATCAAAGAAGGCTCAGAATTTACACCGGCACAGATGACCTATGGAACCACCCTCAGGCTGCCTGGTGATTTTTTTGAAAGCTCACCCACAGAGGAACCTGACACGTATGGACACAAGTTGCAGAAGATGATGTCAGAACTTCGTCCCATCCCAAACTCCAATAACAACAAGACGAAGACGTTCATACACAGACAAATGAAAGATGCCCAGTACGTTTTCTTGCGAAATGACGCAGTCCGCAGACCTCTTCAACGACCCTATGACGGACCCTACAAGGTGCAAGAGATGGATGAAAAAACTGCAATAATCATTATTAACGAAAAACCGAAGAAAATCTCAATGGATCGATTGAAGCCAGCATTCTTCATAAACGATGACCTCAACCCCTCTACAGAGACGAGTAATCATCAAACAACGCTCACACAGCAAAGCCAGATGACACCATCGCAGAATCATGATGCCACTTGTTTAAGATCTTCTCTCCGGCAACCCCACACTGTGACTAAGGCAGGAAGAAGAGTTCATTTTCCAGCACGATTTTGCTACAGAAACTAAAATTATTCATTTGTAAATGACGTATATACTTATGTAAAAAAAACGATTCATGTAAGTAGCTTGTAAGCATAAAAGCACAAACGTGACGTTTATCAAAACGTCCAATTTATCTATTTATTAAGAATGTTTTGGAGCAATTTTCTTTGAAATCAGTAACTCAAATTAAATAATTAATATATAAAATTTTCCTAATATAAAAGAAACATATTTGATATGTATAGACATTGCAAAGATTATTTATCCTTTTTAAGAGTGAAAATGTTCTATTTTATGATAATTTAGCCTTACCACTCTATATAGCTTATTAACTAATTTGAATATATATTATGTAACAAGTTTCTATTTTCATTATGAGTATTAAGAAGTAGAATTTAAAATAAAATGTGTATTTATAGTTTTTTTAAATAAAAAAAGAATGTAATAATGCACAGCTCCTTAAATACCTAAGTATGTAAAAATTTAATCTATATCAAGTGTCATATTTAATTGTATTATTTGTAAACAAAATTATACCATAAGGACACATTCCATATACCAACAAAAGTGCATTCTTATTTAATAGTGAACTGACTCACGCACATATTGTTATTTTCAGGTAATGTCAATTGCACAAGCACTCAATATTAATAGAGTAGCGATGTACTTAAAGTTATTATTTCTTTTTCTGCACTTTGTATTATTTTCATAAGCACTCAATATATTCAGAGTAGCGTTAAAACTTAAAGTTTATTATTATAGTTTTGTTTTAGTGTTTATTTAAAATATTTTGAACAAACATACATTCAATTAAGGAATGATTTTGTCCACAATAAGTAATGTAAAGTTATCGTAAAGTTTGTATTTTTAACCAATATTTGTTTGTATTTTAGATAACAGAATTAGTTATCAGTAATTATGGAACAATTAGCTTTGATAAACTTAATGATGCAGACATAATTTAACAATAATGTAAGATGTCTAGCATACACTTAGAACAATAAGAGTTATGTATACTTTAAAAACAAATACTTTGAATTTTTTTATTTTTATGTTACAGAGACTCAGGGATTCAGAGGCCATAGTTGTACCGTCTTCCGGACTGGTGAGGGAGTGTATGGCAAGACCTATCACATTTCGGAAAATCGGCGCGCGCACAATCGGTGACGTCACGCCAGCTATAATAGATGCGACGGACCGTTTATCGGCATTCAAGTTCGTTCCTGCCTACCAGCTTCTCCCCTGACCGGAATTCGTTACGACCCAGCCACGTTCCTGTAGTCGTTTAAATTTATTGAGTTTTAATATTTATAATCTTCGCGTAATACCAGTATCATTGTGTTAATAACTTTGTGAATAAATCCAGTAAGTTTTAATCTTTGAGTTCTTATTTATATGTCTATTTAAATACCCAATTCTATTGTCGGTTACAGTCGTGCATGGTTAAAGAACACGCAGAAGTATTTAGCCGATCAACTGGTTCGATCCCAGTAGTCGAGCTCCTCATAAAGACACCCTCTGCACGGCAATAGTAACAATAATATAAATGGCTCTAATATTGATCCTTGAGGAACACCAATTTTTATAACATTTATTTAAGATGTAATAAATGTTATAAAAATGTACATTAAAAATAATATAAATGGAACAAATATTGCTCCTTGAGCCACACCAAATCCCACTTCAATGCCTCAAGAATACGATGAACTTATGAATGCAATAAACCTTAATTTCCTCAATACGAGGCAATTTGTTCCAAAGAATGAGCGAGGAGGACGTCCCAAGACGGATCATGAATGATGCACCGGGGGGACGAAGAAAAGTTGGAAGGCCGAAGCTTCGATGGCTGGACGGTGTGGTGAAGGATGCGAACAACATCGGCGTCCATAACTGGCGCAATGCGTCGCAGGATCGACAGTCATGGAGGCGGGCTCTGCAGGAGGCTAAGACCCGACCTTGGTTGTGGAGCCACAGATGATGATGATGAGGCAATTTGTTTAAAACTATTCAAAATTATTTAAAAAAATCAGTTGAAATGAGATCGCTTAGAATAATTTGTAATAGAACAATGTATGACAGAGTAAGACATGAGGATATAAGGAAAAAATGAATGATGAAAATAAATGTAATTAATAAGATGAAAGTTGACACATCGAGATGGTTTAGCCACTTGAAAAGAATGAATGAGAGGCGCATGCCAAAGGAAATATAAAAAATTGACCGAATTGGAGTAAGAGGTTGAGAGCGCCCGAGAAAGTGATCACGATCGTGTGAGCGATATTCCGAAAAAGGGAAATGTTAGAAGCGACAACCAAAGACGAGGCGATGAATGTGTGCCAAGACATAACAAATGGCGTTCGGTTCTCTTTGCCTACTCCATTAGAGACTCGGCGGGATGGTTTGTATATACGTAGTTTTGTCTTTTATTGTTTCATCACATGCACAATTACATCGACTAATTTTCGATTCGGCACAGTAGGTACGAGTGCCGTACGTCTGTTTAAATCCGCTTAGTTAACACTCTGCTAATGTTCCACCGCCGATAGGGTAGGGTGTTGAACTTGTGATATCGTTGCGACAACACTCCCGATGCAACGGTTGATAACTCCCCCCCCCCCCGAATCCCACACAAGGGATGTTTATTGCAAACGGATACCGTGCAACCGAAACTTCTGCGTCGAGGTTTTGTGATCATTTCGATGCCTGCATCCACAGAACCGTGGGTGGTTGGTTGTCTGTGAATTACGATAATGAAATGGTGCATACAATATTATTATCAGACCTTGTCCACGTTGTATGTATTATTGGTATTAGATATCCCTTAACACACTGAACCGCAATAATACCGTAATCAAAATATTAACAAAAACTAATATCAAGACTTTTATTTTGGGCTCCTTTTTGACTCCTCACTATCACAAGGGAGTATGAAATCAAGGAGCTAATTTTAATTTCATTTGATATACTTAGGTTCTATTACAACTAGTTGCATGTAATACATGAGATCCAACTGTCGATGGCGATAGTATGTATAATCAAAGAATACGTACCAAACTATAAACAACACAAATTAATAAATATTTGAAGATATTTTATTTTCTATATAAAACGTGTAGGTATGTTTGTCAGGATAGGATAGTATGGAGGTCAGTCTGTTTTTCCTACACAGAATATGAAAACAGCATGATGGTATGTATGTATGTTTGGAGATTTATGTATCAAACTATTAAGTCTTCTTACATATTGTGTATAGGCGACTACCATACAAATTGTATGAAGTGATATCATCACTAAATTCAATTTTTATAAAAATTGTTAAAAAAATTTGAGATTTACTTCCATAATATTAATATTTTTATAGGTAATTAAATTATCTAGTTGGGGTGTTTCGGCTTTTGTCGATATTTTTAAAATATTTGGAAATACAGGCAGTTAAAATCATAAATTTATCATAAAAAAATATTTTTCTTAGTAAAAAATATTTGAGAAATCCTGGAATTTTTTTAAAAAACAAATTTGAGATTTTGTATTTGTCTATGTATAAACCAAATTTTAGCGTTCTAGCTTTTATGCTTTCTGAGATATATGGAAAAATAAACCAAATTTTCAAAAGTTGATAACCCCTGACTGAAACAAAAATTCACAATTCTGAGTATAAAAGTTTTGTATGCCTATAACTGTTTATATATTCTGAAAATTTGGGCTCTGTAAATTGAGCGGATCAAAAGTTAAAAAGGACACACACACACACACACACACATACACACACACAAAACTCACATAAAATGTTCTACTCCGAATTCTAAATAAAAGATTTTGTAATATCTAGATGTGGTATAGATTAATAATAAATACTTTTACTAAACATTCTTTACTCTTCCACGTGAAAAAATATTACAGATCCCTACAGACCTTTCTTAGATACCTTGTACTCCTCACTACCCCAAAGGAAGTAGTTATCAAGGTTATTTTTTTATTTCTGATTAACAACTAGTATCATGGTGATATTGTATTCTTAAATTTTCATCACTAATGTGTGAATTAATACTATGTGCTATATTACATATGTACGGCGTGTTTATTTTATTTTATCGATTATAGAATTAAGAAATCATTCGATTATTTTCTAATTTTGCAAATTTGTATATCTAATACTCGCTTAGACCCCATTAGATTTTAAAGAATATCAGAAGAGTCCTTCTTATTTTTTTTAACTCTAAAATATCTCAAGCTCATGAAACTTAATATTTGATATTTTCAGTTTCAAATTGCTAAAATGACATTGAAGAATTATCAAGTATCCACAGTAAAATTTAATATTTAAACTATTCATAATTTAAATAACTCATTTCAATAAAATGATGAAAATCTCCCATTCGAAATTTTAATACCTTGAGGAGTGACTTGGTGGTGAGGATTTCAGCGTTGGCCACAACCCACTCGTTATTTTATTTTTGTCGGTCAAACAATTATACCTGCATAATACAGGAATTTTATGAAACAATAAGTCTCCGTTACTTTAATTGTTTTCGTCCCTGTTTAAACTCGCTCTTGTATCAAAAATACTTCATATGTAATATCCTCTTTTACATTCATTCATACCATCACGGCATATCCCACAATGTGGGGTAACCAGCGAAAGGTGTGCGGGTGTGCATTGCCTTATAAAAGGGAGAACAACACATCTATATATACCCACACACCAGTCTCGCTTCACCAAAAAAGGCACTACATTCAGAATGTGTGATGGTGAAACTCATTGCTGAACTATGTGAGATGTTATTGTTGCCTGTTGTATTTTCGATTACCCGGCTCTTACGGGACACTTGAAAACAATGATTTAAAAGAATGGAAGCATATGTTATGTATATCCATTTTTCCAAATACTCAAACGCAACAGTACAGAGTTATAAATGCTATCCATCATGTTGTATATTACTCGACCGATTTTTGATTATATTTATATGCCAAAAAAAGCGAATTAATTGACATAAAAAAATGAATATCACCATCATTGCGGTAGTGAGAACGAATATCACCATCATTGCGGTAGTGAGAACGAATATCACCATCATTGCGGTAGTGAGAACGAATTTTCACAAATTCCAGTTGATTTGTCTTAAAATATTGTGCCAACTTCTGTAACTCAAAATTTAACCAATGATATTATTTATATGATTGAAAATTCGACTTAATTACATTACCTACGAGAAATTAGTAAAACACAAGTAGGTACTTACGCAGCTGTCGCCCGCATATTTAGTGTCATTAATTAGCATTTCCTCTTACCTGTAAAAAAGAAAAAAAATATATTAGTTAACCAGCATATTTAAAGTGTTTAATAATTATTTGATCATCAAAAACACTATAGAATAACCCTAAACTATGAAGACATAATATAAGCTGTATCTATCAAAAGCTCTTATAATAAATCAACCTTAATTAATGATATATTAATTAAATCGTCACGGAATCAATTTTTACGAATGATAAATGAATTAATTCGTCACGTCACAGAATCAATCTTTACTAATGATAAATTAATTAATTCGTCACGAAATTTATTTATTTATTTATTTATTTATCAATAATTGTGTATTCATAACATAACAGAAACTATGTCTAGAGCGTTATAAATAAATCATTAAAACAATATGTGCGCAACGCCAAGAAATCTACAAACTTTGTGACAGATGCACTAAACAAATCGATTTCGGTGTTATTTATTATATTTAAATAAGATGACGTTCGTCCTACTGGTGAGTTCATGTAAAGATTTGTACGACTGTGACGATCATATAAGAGACGATGCCTGCGTGCTCGACTATGAAGTTCTGGTACAAAAAAGTTCATTTTAGAAAGTATGTCGCTATTGTTTGTACATATGTCCGTTTATTAAGTGATAAAAGTATTTCAAAGTCGCAATGCATCTGCGCGTTTCCAATGAATGGTAGTTGGTCATTCCAAGTACAAACATTGATGGGTATAACCAAGGATATGTCCCATATGTACGCAGATACAGAAATCTTAAAAACTTTTTGTGAACCTGTTCTAGTTTTAATATATAAGTTGATTCGTGTGGGCTCCAAATTATTGAATTTGACTCTAAGACGCTTAAAACTAGTGCATTATATAACAATTTAATGGTTTGTGTAGTGTAAAAGGAATGAAAATTTCGGATAACAAATCCAAGAAGTTTGTATGTTTTTAAGCATAGATCGTTAATATGCTTATGGAAAGTTAGTTTGTTGTCAAATGTTACTCCTAAGTCTTTCACATAGTCGAGCCGTTGGAAAAGGGTATTATTTATGGTGTAATTAAATATATATGGGTCCTTGGATCGCGTGTATGACACAATGTTGCATTTTGGTGAACTAAAATTAAGACGGTTATTTTTGGCCCATTTTGAGATTGAATCTATATCTTATTGAAGTAAGATGCAGTCAGCTGGCTTTCTTATTTGTCTATATAATTTTAAGTCATCTGCGAATAGTAAATAATGACAGTTTGATATGAAGGATCCAATATCATTTATAAATATTAAGAAAAACAGCGGTCCAAGAATAGAACCCTGTGGAACTCCTGAGAAGGCTAAAAATTCAGTTGAAGAACTCCTCTTATAAAATACGTATTGCTTACGATTTATGAAATAAGAGGAAATAAATAACAAGATGTTTGTGGATAGGCCAAATGAAGCTAGTTTTTTTAATAATATACCAATATCAACTTTGTCAAAGGCCTTTTCTAGATCAAAATATGTAACATCTATTTGAATACGTTGATCGAGATTTTTAGATAGGAAGTCGGAAATACATAGTAGATTTGATGTCACAGACATTTGTGGTCTGAACCCATGTTGTCGTTCATCCAAAAATGGCTTTACGTGATTATACAAGTATTTGTGTAATATTTTTTCGAATACTTTTGCTACTGCACAAAGTATGGCGACTGGGCGATAATTTCGGATATCACTTTTGCCACCCTTTTTATGATAGGGTGTGATTTTAGTTGTTTTCCAAATGTCTGGAAAGGATCCATTTCTTAAACATTCATTAAAGAGATAACAAAGTGGTGTAACAAAAAATTCTGAGCAGCCTTTAATAAGAAATGCGGGGATTCTATCTGGTCCTACCGAGTGGGGTTTATTTAGTTGGGAGATAGCAGTTTTGACGTCTTCTTCGGATATTCTTTGAATACTAAACGGGGGAGCTGTATTTCCAGTATTTATTGATTGACTTATATCTAGGTTTGGTTGGTTTTTACTGTATACGGAAGAAAAAAAAGTCGCAAAGCATTCTGCAACTTCCATATTACTGTTCAGCTCCATTCCATCGTAATTCATCGAAATCAATCTTTACTGATGATAAATTAATTAATTCGTCACGGAATCAATCTGTTCTAATGATAAATTAATTAATTCGTCACGAAATCAATCTTAACAGATGATAAATTAATTAATTCGCCACGGAATCAATTTATTTATTTATTTGTAAGTATCTTTATATATTATGTTATCTGTAAACTTAAGGGCTTAATGCCAAACGGTAAATACTTCCAATTAACCACAGTTAATGTTTAGTACCTATACAATAACGTGTGTACCTACTATAGCAATCGTGTTATCACATAACAAAAATAAAATAAGAATAAAGATTTTAAATATAAGAGTAGTTCATAGCAATGATAGGAAAACAATAGATGAGAACGAAGGGACGAAAGGAAAGAATAAGGAGAGGAAGAAGAAATCAGTATTATTTACTCGTTTGTTTTAGCCTTTTTAATACGTTTGATGATTTAGATTTAATGAATAATATTATTAAGTTCATCGTCATGAAATAAGGTAATGCAAAGCCGCACATCAGTCGCTGGTTACCCCATATCATGTGATATGCCATATTAGTGTGTATTAATTATGAAATTCAACTATGTTTTTAATAAAAGTATATGGACAAAATTAGGTATCTATTTACTTTTTACAGTAGGTACCAAAAAGATTCAATCTGGTTGCGAAATTTACATTAAAGAGTCATGATCTCAAAAAAGGTAGGCTTTCGCGGCTCAGCTGATAAGACATCTGACCACCTGAGCGAAAGTCCCTGGTCCGATTCGCGGTGTAGACACATTTTATCTTATCATATGTCTCCAGGGATGGCATGTGTATGATATTTTGGATTGTGTACAAAAATATAGGAGTATGGCGATAGGTTCTCTCTGCTTACCCCGAAAGGGTCATGGCGTGTTGATATGGTTGTATATATGTTTTTTCTTAGATAGCACTACAGCGCGAATCGAGCCATGGTCTCTAAAGTAAGCACCTACCATCTTCATACATTCATTAAATTAAGCATAAATGCTTGTGCTAAAGGAGGACGAATTCGGTCGAGGCAGGGTACCTCGTACGGGTCATGCCGTAATGGTATGTAATGTAATGAAAAGGAGGTCTCCATAATGTGGCAACTTGTTATTGGGTGCGTGTTAAACTAATATTTGAGATAGTACCTACTTGTTATATGCACGAAACGATATGTAAAATAAATAAATTAAAATATTTTATTGGAATAAAACTATTTTTATTTTAAGAGGGTGACTGCTACCAACGTACCTATTTTTTCAATTTGATATATCATCATTATTACTAAACAAATCATTTTGAAAAAAATAACCTAGTTAGTTTGGATAAAAAAAAAGAGAAAGATTAAAAGATTAAAGATTTTAAAGAGAATTATACCTTAACTTTTTGATTATGTTCTGTATATATTCTTGTAGGAAAATAATAAGCATACCCCGATTTTGGACATTTATCTTAAATTTCTTAAAAATTATAAGGCATAAAGCAATATTTTTTTTATAGATTAAAGAAGAACAAAATACCCGGAAAAATATGATATGATGTTGCATTAACGCATCAGGTTAAGTAAATAAACCAAAAAAACTTTTATTACGCAATGGCGCTGAATGGAAAATATTTTTTTTTTAGGTTTATTTACTAAACCTGAATCATTAATGCAACGTCACATCATATTTTTCTAGATATTTTTACCTTCTTTAATTTTAAAAAAAATATATTACTCTACGCCTTATAGTTTATTAAAAATATAAGATAAACGTTGAAAATCGGGGTATGCCATTATTTTTCTACAAGAATTTATACAAACAAAACAAAAATTTGAGGTATATTTTTGTTTATTTATATCCAAACTATCTAAATTATTTGTTTTCAAAACGATTTCATAATAAATAATGATGGTATATCAAATTGAAAAATAGGTACGTTGGCAGCAGTCCCCCCCCCTTAATAAGTGGAGAAAAGACACTGAATAATAATTATATACATACTTTACATCCTCATCAAAAGCAATAAAAATAAAGCGATCATGTAACAATTAAAATATTGATAAATTTATTTTTAAATGTATATCTTAAAAGCACTTACAGTGTTTAGTAAGGGTAAATATGATATTATACATAGTTGAAGTAATAGGAGAGCATCAAGTGAAAATGGTTGTGGAGATCTGATGTTGCTTCCTGCGGAGAGAGATAGGAAGGAAGACTATGATGGATGGATGAGAGAAAATGTAGCTCAGACTGTACTTCATAATAATATATTGAGGTCCATCACGTACAACATAATATATTATGTACAATATCTACCAACCAAACGAGATATTATGTAACCGGTACAAAAATTCATTGAACTAGTTGCATGCAACACATGAGATCCTACTGTCGATAGCGATAGTATGTATAGTTGAATTTGGATATTGAGTATTCCATACAAATTGTATGAAGCGATGTCGTCACTAATATTAATTTGTACAAACTTTTGAGATATACTAGTTGCATGTAACACATGAGATCCAACTGTCGATGACGATAGTATGCATAATCAAAGAATACGTACCAAATTATAAACAGCACAAATTGATAAATATTAGAAGATATTTTATTTTCTATATAAAACATATAGGTATGTTTGTCAGGGATATTATGGAGGTCAGTCTGTTTTTTCTACACAGAATATGAAAACAGTATGATGGTATGTATGTATGTTTGGAGATTTAAGTATCAAACTATTAAGTCTTCTTACATATTGTGTATAGGCGACTACCCATACAAATTGTATGAAGTGATGTGGTCACTAAATTCAATTTTTATAAAAATTGTTAAAAAAAAATTGAGATGTGCTAATACATTGCCCCCAAGTCAAATTGAAAACGCTGTTCGTTTTCGCCAAGCGCTAATTTTTTTTGTATGGGATTTGACGTTTGTTGTTTGTTATTGTAGAAAAAATTTCTACAACAAACGTCAAATCCCATACAAAAAAAATTAGCGCTTGGCGAAAACGAACAGCGTTTTCAATTTGACTTGGGGGCAATGTTTATATTTTTTATATAAAATTAAATTATCTAGTTGGGGTGTTTCGGCTTTTTTCGATATTTAAAAAAAATGGAAATATAGGCAGTTAAACTCATAAATTTATCATAAATAAAATATTTTTCTTAATAAAAAATGTTTGAGAAACCCTTAAATATTTATTTTATGACATTGTTTCATACAATTTGTATGGAAGTAGCCTACTCACAATATCTAAGAAGACTTAGTAATTTGATACTAATCTCCAAACATACATACATACCATCATGCTGTTTTCACATTCTGGATAGGATCAAAGGACTGACCTCCATACTATCCTATTTTGACATACATACCTAGGTACATGTGTTGTATAGAAAACCAAATATCTAAATATATTAAATAATTTGTATTTATGGGTTTATAGTTTGGTACTTATTCTTCAACTGTACATACTATCGCTATCGACAGTTGGATCTCATGTGTTACATGCAACTAGTTTATAGAAAATTAAATTCTCTTGTTTATATGTCTCGGCATTTTTCGATATTTTAAAAGAAATGGAAAAAAAGGCAGATAAAGACAAAAAATTGTCAGTTTGAGAAGCCCTGGAACTGTTTTTCAAAGTCCATGTACTACGCCATACAAAATGTTCCTTCGTACACGCATCTTGGCTACTGTCGATTCATTCAGAGAATTTAATTCTCACGAACGAATCGACACTTGTATTACCTACATATAAAAATCCATTTTATTGAAATTATATCCTCACTTTTCTGTTATCCGGATACTAACTCATCAGTATAAAGACATATTATCCATAATTTACTGCAAGTTTTTAATACCCGGCGTTGCTCGGGAATGTACCTACCTAAATGTGAACCCACGCAGAAAAATGTTCTTGTCAAATTTGAAATTAATTCAAATATAGAAAGAGATATTGTGAATACATTGAAGATTAATGTTCTGCGATGGTTCAGTCATTTAGAGAGAATAAACGATGAACGCCTGACTAAGAAAGTTTACGAGGCTGAAAAGAGTGAAATGAAAATTAGGGACCGGCCGAGAAAGAGATGGCATGATCATATAAATTAAATTTTGAAAGATCGATAACCATTTTATAAAACTCTGTGTCAGCCATATCCACATAGAGATTTTTAAAAAAATATTAATTTTATACCAACCTTTAATACAAACCCGTTCATTTTTTTTTAGTAATCATATCTCATTGCATCGAGTTCGCGCTGAAAGTAGAGAAAAGTATCGGCCATTTTGTACATGGCGCTTTTCCCGCCTTTTTATCGATGTTTCGCCTTCTTTTTTTGTATTACACCTATTTTCTCCCCGACAACCACAGCTTCGTGGCCAGATTAAGGCTAATGGCGAATCGATATCGCAAAAAATATATATTTAGCGTTTTTGTCTACCCACTATTATCGACAAAAGCCCACCTTTCGATCCAGCAAAAAAAAATATTGAAAGACATATTTCGATACGCCACAAAAGGGGACATAGCGCACTATCAAATGTTTCGGTGACCCTAATTTGGATCTAACATGAGGACATACAGACTTAAAATATTTCTCGACTAAAAACTTGTATTTTTTTATCCATACACCAGCTAGCCTGCACCTTTGCATATTCAGATAGTAGGTATAAACAGTTGGAAAAACACCTTCATCAGGCTATTCCCGCCTACTCCTGGACGAAGGCCTCCTCCATTTGTCTTCATGTATTAACCCATAACGTTTTAAATTAAACCGTTACTGGATAATAATCTCTTTTGAAGTACAACCAACAAGTCTATTCTTCCCCCATCACAACCTGTTCTTCTTATGGGGACTAATAACAGCCCATTGGAAAACTTTGAAATAACACATAAAGAACATAAGAAGAGTCCAGAGAACTCTAAATCCTTGCAGACACTGCACTTAAAGCGCCAAAGAGAGTATGTGGAAATAACTGGCTCACCGATTACTGATAGTGAAGATAAGAGAACACCGTATTTAAGACAGAAAATCTTGAAATCTCTACAGTTTCTCTTCGTGGTCTGCAAGTCCAATGGGTCCAAAGAGATTCCCTCGGACATCGTTGTAGAGTTCTCGTCGAAAAGTTGACACGGAGAAGTTGTTCATTCCCATAGGATAAACTCAGAAGTATGTTCAATGTTCAGGATTATGACATAAGAACAAATTGGATAAGTGAAAAAGAAATAGATAACTTTTGAAACTGCCGTGTCAAGTAAGGAATTATATGTTCCAATAATCGGGAACAATCTACGAAGAAGACGACCTGCGACATTAGCAAGACTATGAAACACCTTAAGTGATTATATTAAAATAAAACAATTTGTTTTAGATTCTACGTGTATTTATAAGTTCGTCGATAGCTATTTCGCCTTGCTAGGGCATCTTCAAGACTATATAGTCTTGAAGATGCCCTAGCAAGGCGAAATAGCTATCGACGAACTTATAAATACACGTAGAATCTAAAACAAATTGTTTTATTTTAATATAATTTAAAATGGAATTCTACTACGTAAATTATCCACAAGTACCTTAAGTGATGATATTACGACGTCTCAATCGATTCAACTTTTTTAAAGACTTAAGCTGTTATAGTTACCTCTCTAATAACTCTTAATTGACACTCTTCCATCCTCTCTCACATCCCACAACCTCTATCTCCCTTCTTTCTCTGTTGCTGTAATTTTATATTTAATAATTTTAGCTACGTGTTTATTCTTCTATTTGATTTTTGTTCTAAACTGAATGTACCTACTACTACACTATTTATGGCCTCACGATTCTTTGGTTGGTTATAAGTAATGTCCTTATGTCAATAAACCTGTAATTGTATAAAAAATAAATAATTAATAGGTAGGTACACCTCGTTAACATATATTCAATCAGTTTCAAGAAAGCAAAATGAGTCTCGTAAACAACAATACTTTTAATGATCCGCATTGCATTCTTATATCATTTTCGAATAGAAAATGGAGAAAACATATAATTTACGGTCAAGTTATAATGACCATAAATCGGGAGCTCCGCGAGGAAATTACTATCGCATTCTTTGAATGTGTACAGAACTCAACCGAATGTATATTTTCAGTTATGGCTGCAGAGAAAATAATATACTCTGACCTCGATACAAGCTGGATATAGGTTAGGTTAGTCAATTTTTGTTCGTGACAATCTATTTTACGGCTAAGTTTAAAAAAGCCCAACATGGAAATAACTGAACGGCAGCTATAGCTATGAACAAAACAGTTCGATTTAGCGAATATTTGGCATGTGTAGTGTATTGAAACAGCTACATATTATATCAAAGACAAAATTAATCATATTACACCAATATACAATAAATAACGAGACGACACAAATACATCCTTTCTCGACTTCAAACACATTAGGAAAAATACATTACTACTATTTAGCTACAAAATTTTTTAACACGTTACAAAAGAAATAATGTAGAGTTGATGAAACTTCAGAAAACTAGGCTTATGTCATCTTTAAAAAACACAAATTTCTAATAGTCAACTGAGTAAGTTTATTTTGTTTGTACTCCTCGCTAACCCAAGGGGATATGGTGGGGAGTTATGATTTCGCAATTGTTTAGAACACTTTTTTATTGCAGATTATCAACTAATATCATGCTGAGATTGTATTCTGAAAGTTTCGTTACAATATACTTGTGTGTGTGCTGTGTGCTATGTACGGCGTGTTTATTTTTCTTTAACGATTAAAGACTAAAATACTGATTCGATTCTTTTCTAATTTTGCATGTATGTATATCTAGTTCTCGCTTAGACCACATTAGATTTCGAAGGATATCTGAATAGTGCTTCTCAATTTTTTTAACTGTCAATTTGACACTTTTATTTTCAAATTGGTAAAAAAGCACATCATTTTCATATAAATGGCATTGAAAAGTTATCAAGTTTTTATGAGAAAATTTTTTTTTTTATAAAATTCAAGCTCATTTCGTCAAAAAGCTGAATATTTTCCATAAAAAATTTGAATAATTTATAGAATGACTTGTTAGTGAGGAGTTTAGTGTTGAGCACAACCCACTCGTTTTTTTCATGAAGTAGTTAAATTTTAAATAGAATTGATATATGCAGTTTTATATATAAAATGCATCAAGTTGTAAGTTATTTATTCATATTTATTCTATCCTTTTATAAAATCGGTTTTGGGTCCCAATGAACCCTATCAGAATTTTTTTTTTCTTCTTAAATTTCAAAAATATTTTTAAACAGAATTGACAATTTCGCTACTGATAAAATTAAAAAAATCTTTAGGCCTGAGGAGGTTCAAAATTGTTTAAGAAACGTGGAAAACCTTACACTTTTTATTTGAATAAAATATCTTAATATAGCTTGAATAAAAGAAAATTTAGAGAACAATCTCGCCATATCCCTCACAAGGCAGGCAACCTAACGCCACATTTTTCTATCTCGGCACACATTCATCGCTTCGAAAACATCATAAAATAATATATTTGATGCTCTATTTTTCTGTTACGCTCGTTAGTCAACGAAGAAACAATATATGAATAATTGTGGTGTTGGATAGGTAAAAAAAGGGGATTTGATTTAAAAACCCCAAAATTGAATTCTGCAATGTCGTTGATAAAACACACAAATAAAAAAATATAGTTTTACAATTGAAATCCGCCATCGCGTTAAAGTAAAACCACAATTTTATCTTGAATCTACAATATAACCAGTGTATTTGATTGCATACCTACCGTTTGTATATCCATTAAATGCATACGTCACAGACCAAACGTGAATAACAACAGATCATTATATTGCTATGGCTTTAATGGTGTATTAAATAAATCGATAATAGGACATCTTTCTTAATTCAAATTGATTTGAAACAAATACGAGTTTTCTTAGTTGTCACCATAGTTGTCACAAACGATTTTGTTGAATTCAAGTGATAGAATTTGCATTATCTGGAAACTTTTGATGTCGATGATTTATTTTCATTCTATTTCTTAACAGTTTCTCGCACTTTGCGCAACTAACGACATTATTTCTAAAGGCCTTTCTTTCAATATGGCAGTATTTTTGCATAAATAAGCTTTGATTTTGTGATAAATAGTTTTATTATAAAAAAAATCATTCGGTTTATTTTATTAATTTATTTATTCTAGGGCAACTTACAGATACTAGGTATGTCAAATATCAGTTATAACTGCTACCAAAACTCTATATAGTCAATTTATCACATTCTGGTGTATTCACTGCTAGTAATAACTGATACAAAACTCTATATAATATAGTACAATAATGTCAATCTATCCGGCAGTAGGTATCCCACTTTCTGATGAATTCACTGCTAGTAATAACTGCTACAAAAACTCTGTATAGTACTATAATATCAATCTCTCAGGAAGTATCCCACATTCTAATGTATTCACTGCTAGTAATTACTACTACAAAAACTCTCTATATAGTACTATAATGTCAATCTCTCAGGAAGTATCCCACATTCTAATGTATTCACTGCTAGTAATTACTACTACAAAACTCTCTATATAGTACTATAATGTCAATCTATCAGGCAGTATCCCACATTCTGAAGTATTCACTGCTAGTAATAACTGCTACAAAAACTCTATATAGTAGTATAATATCAATCTCTCAGGATGTATCCCACATTCGGATGTGTTCACTGCTAGTAATAACTGCTACTACAACTCTCTATAAAGTACTATAATGTCAATCTCTCAAGTAGTATCCCACATTCTGATGTATTCACTGAAAGTAATAACTGCTACAAAAACTCTCTATATAGTACCTAATATGATTTCAATCTCTCAAGCAGTGTCCCAAATTCTAATGTATTCACTGCAAGTAATAACTGCTACAAAAAATCTTTATATAGATGAATAGCGGCGAAAATTTTTGTATTGTTAAAAATTATAAATTTGTACTTATTGTAATTTTTGTTTATATTTTATTTCATAGCAGTTACAAGTTTGATCCTTCTCCCTTCCATTTTTTCCCATCACAGGCAACCACTACAATAACTTTCATTACATTTTTATTTATTTGTTGTTGTATTGTAGGTAATTGTATGATTATATTATTAACATCAACTGTGGAGAAATGTAATTGGTCTGAGTTTTGTTCATTTCATAGTATTTTTTTATGTTTATTTAATCAAACTGTATTTCATCCTTAAATAAATGAATAAATAAATAAATGTCCTTATTCGTTATGTTGCGATACTAAAAACTTAGAAGATAATAAAAAGAAGATATTATTTGATAGAGCTAAAACAGAATAAGATACTTGAGGGACAATGTCTTCAGAATGGAAAACCGCCCAAGAGACGGACGGAGAGTTATGTCATCCTCAAATCATCAGATCACTTATAAAAAATAAGAATGAGCCACTGTTACACTGATTTTTTTTTTATAAACAGTAACAAAATTTCATGTAAAAATTAACCGAACTATAGTGACCACAACACATTTGGTTTTGTGCACACTGCCAAACAGTACAGTCATAAATAGATTAACTTCTATAACTGACAACAAGGTTTGGCTAAAACGTGGGTAGCCAGTTCGCTTGTCATAATATTTTTTTCAGTGCACGGGAAACGCAGAGACTGGCCAATTACCCGATCGCCCCGCAACACATACATCAACCGGTACATTCCCAAAAGGAAGTGTTTTACTGCAATAAAAATAAATTATTCTCGTTGGGAAAAAGTTGGAATATAGGTACTATTTTTATTTTATGTCGTACTGGAAAACAATCGGTGTTTTTGTGACGAAACTCTTTCGAGACATGGAAATTTCTCCCTATCAATTGATTGAATAAAACGTACCCAAATCAATTGATAAAATAAAATCAACGAATATCGGTGGTATCAACATACCACACAAGTGTCACGTAAAACAGACGTGACGTAGCGTCAATTTCGTAGCTTATGTGTCTTGAGTTTTTACTTTGCTTTGATTTGATTTAACAATACCTAATTGAAAAAATATCCATTTCAAAAATTTTTATTTCATTTTTGCTGTCAATTTTTATATTTTATGTTTGTAACCTGTTTATAACTCATTGTATTGAAAGGAAAATTGATGTAACTGTGCCATAATGAGAGAGCAAATTTTTTGTTACGTGTAATACCCTTTTTATTACACACTTTTATTTTACTACAATCGAAAAAGTTTGAACAAATGGTTTGTTTACATTTTGATTGAACAAAAGCATTGAAAAGAATCTAATACCTACTGGCCACATCTCCGTCGTTTTTTTTATTTTTTATCAAGAATATTGTATACATATATTATATACCTATTTATGCACAATTTGACATTGGTTTTAACTTTGAATATATTATGTAAACGTTGTAAAGAATTTAGTGTTGGCCACAACTCCCATTTTCATATATTGTTATCAGAAGCAAGAGTGCATTGAAAAATTTGGCAATCTTGGATGATGAAAAATGGTTTAAAATTCGAATGAACAAAAGCATTTAAGGAATCTAGTTTGAGCCACAACCTATTCGTTTTTATATGTTGTCACGAGAAGCAAGTGCGTATAGAAAATTATAACAATTTAGGATGATGGGAATTGGTTTTACCATCTATTTTGAAATCGATTTTCAACTAACTTTCCAGCCAATGAGAGCTCTAAAATGTGAATTTGTGTATTAAAGACAAAAATGCTTGATTCTGTTAATGTTTTGATAAAATTGAACAATTTAATATTTCATGTAAATCGACTAATTTATTTAAAACACGTTGATATCTGCAAACTTTATATCAATCGCCGTTTGAACGCGAAGAAATCTTTGAATAAGATGTCTTCAACTTTTGATTAACTTGTTTATATTCTGCTTAATAGGGTGGAGGCGTGGACTCTCAAAGTTAATATTATAAACCGCCTTGAAGCATTTGAAATGTGGATTCACCACAGAATACTGAGAATACCGAACTCCGTGAAGTGTCGTACACCTGCCATATTCTGAGAGGTGAAAAGTATGCCGTCCTTCAGCTCGTCCTGAAGGGAAAGATTGAGGGCCGAGAAGGGGTTGAAAGAAGGCTGCTTTCCTGGCTGCGAAACATCCGGGAATAGACCGGTATGGAAACTGTGGAGGAGCTGTTTCGCACTGCACATGACAGGGAGGCTTTCTCTATGGTGGTCGTCAACGTCGGGGGGACCTGACATGACACGAGAAAAAGAACAAAAAGAAATACTTTCACTGCTTTATAAATTTGTCATTAATATCCGATATATATTTAAATATTGAATGTGTTTAAGATATCCCCGTCCCACCTCTATTTTTGTTCCAATACCCTGGCCAAAAGTCGTAGTTTATGTCTGCTCTGTATAATTTTTACTCTGTGGTTAAAACTAAATAAATTAATATACCACGGAATGTGAAAGTTGGAACGAGAAATAAAGCAGTTAACAACAACATTAGCAAATCAACTCGGAAATGAAAATAAAAGGAAAAAAATAAAAACAATGTTATTTTTATTCGTACACATTACGAAAACAAAACTTTTTTACTGCTGCGCTATATCGGGTTGAGTTTAATTTTTATTTTTCCCGTTGAATTATTGAAACAGAACCAATTATGACGGTATAAAATCGTAATAAATAAATATACGATTTTCCCTTTTTTACATAATAAACCTAATATACTTAAGGGAGGAAACTGAATACATTGATTGTTCCTGGTATAAAGCCTCGCACACACTGAGAAATTTTAAAAGGAACTTTTGTCGCTAATCAGCAACATCATATATATGTATTTCCATTAAATTTCGCTACTGCAACCACCACCCGCTATGCGTATGGGGACTGTTAGCGCCCCCTTCACAGAACGCTAAGGCCTACAGTCCACGTAAACCGCAGGTCATGCGCACGCTTTCGTCAATTGACCAATGCTTGCATCTTGCAAAGAAACAATCAAAACTGTGTCCACGGAGCGGCAACGTCGCGTCAGCCGCACGTCATGCATTCGTCATGCGGTGCGTGCAGTAGCATGTCACTTCTCGACCGACTCGCAAGACGCACACTTGTTGTTAATATTATAAAATGGCGAGCTCGGCGGTGTATTTTGTTAATCTTATAGAATAAAATCCATGTTTATATAACAATAAACTGCCGGAATACTCGAGAAAAGATATAACGGATAAAGCTTGGAGTGAATTGGCACAAAAAACTAACACTGAAAAAAAACAACAGAAGAATCCAGTACTGTCTTCGCCTGTTTCGTTGTCTTCTAATAAAGTTGTATGCTATAATCATTTCATCATCACTTGACATTTTCACAACAAAAATACGTGCTTTGTCGATACTAGTTGAAAGAAAACTGAGACGATTTGTAGCGTGGTTGACGATTGCATAACGCAGCGTGGACATAACGAATATGCAAAATACGCCTATCGTCATTTGTAGGATGCATGCATCCTACAAATGACGCATCCGTGGTCAGTAGGCCTAAGTGAGCGACAAGACAAAAATACATATATACATAGGTACACCATATCTCATGGAGCCCTCAAGATTAGCAATCTCCTCAACAATCGACGAATATGGAAGATTGACACTCGTGTGCTGTCATTGACTTCAGATTTTTTTAAATGAGAAACATTAGGGGTATGACCAAGATCGAGGAAGGTGAACTCTTTTATCACTTTAAAATTGTATTTTCCGAATGTGAATATCTGGGGAGCATAATGAGCTTTAGAAGCGATCAATAGTTTAGTTTTATCTTCATTTATGCTGTCTCTTATTCCAATGCTAAGAATGCCTCGCGGGTGGCCTGGAGTGATCTTCCTATGATGTCGATATCATCTGCATAGGCTAGAAGCTGGACAGACTTGAAGAATATAGTGCCTCTAGTGTCTATTTTTGAGTCTCTTATTACCTTTCTAGTGCTACATATTATATTGAACAAGAGGCATGCCAGTGCGTCCCCCTGTCTCAAGCCGTTATATGTTTGGATTGGTTTAGAGAGGTCTTCGTCGATTCTAGCTTTGGTGATGGTTGGACTCATTGTTGTTTTTACACGCCTGATTAACCCACGAGGTATTCCCAGCACCATCATCGCCTTATACAATTCGTTTCGATTTATGCTATCATAGGCTGCTCGGAAATCAACAAAGAGATGATATTTTTTAACAGATTTGTTAATTATCTCAATAGAGACGAAGTTGGAATATTTACTGTAGAAGAACCGGGAAATCAAGGCACCTACAGGGCTTACGACCTGTCATCGGCTGGTTTACGTGATCACTTTATGCGCTTGCGCAACGTTCACCAATTATGCCTTTTTAATGAGATCCCTATCAATTCAATTTTGAAAGTTCTATATATTGTAATACTGAAATTCTTTTCGCTTGAAAATAAGGAATTTTCACTACAGCCATCTGTGTGGAATTATGAACAACATTGTTATTATTTTTTTATTTATTTTTATTGTAACGCCATCTATTGAGAGAATTGGTTTTTTTGTAAATAATGAGAGCAACAATTCTTATACCTGAGGTGACAAATGCATTTTTCGCATAGAAGTCACCCCTGAAACGCGCCAGACTTATAAGGTCATTTTTGTCTTATTTACCTACTTGTACCAATGTGTAAGTAATCGAATATTTTTTTATTATTGCATATGCGCAAACATTGGATTTTTTTCCCTGTCGGGAGTCAAACATATTTTTTAACAGAGACAAAGATATTTTCTGTTAAAAAATATCTTTGACTCCCGACAGGGAAAAAAAATCCAATGTTTGCGCATATGCAATAATAAAAAAATATTCAAAGAGATGATACATATATATGTTATATTCTTGGCATTTCTCTAGCATCTGCCTTATTCCGTGGATCTGGTCAGACGTGCCTTTTCCTGGTGTGAATCCGCATTGATAGTTTCATACTGTTAATTACATATAACTATTTCCTTTAAATCCTATTTCTGTCGTTGTTATACATCATTTGACTATGTTTTCTAGCGATCTCATTTCCAATATATCTTTAAGACTCCTAATACAATCTAGTGAACGGTTTAACAAGTTACTTTTTAGCATCAAAGTATATCTACCGATTTACAAATGATTAAAAAGACTGGTAAAATGTTGGGTTTTCAAAGTATACTCGTGTTTCTATAATGCTATGAAACAATACCTAATGTTTCCGATTCACAAGTGCGTTGGTATGTGTGTATAAAGGTACATAATATATCCTAAAAACTCCTCATCCCATCTAATAAGCGGTTAAGGGTTAAATTATTCATTAAGCATCCCCCGTGGGCCGTTGCACGCCCTGCGGGTAGCGGATGGTTGAGGCCGAGGCTACGAGGGGTGGGGACGGGATAATAAAGTAATTAAATGTTAATGTTTCAGCGAGAAAATAATAATATAATAAAATTTGCGAAAAAGCCAACTGGGGCCGCCCACGAGATAACGAGATTTGCGAATAATAATAATAACATTCATAATAATGCTTGTAAAAAATTCACATGCAATAATCGGTTCCGACCTATGTATTTGCGAAAAGTAACCAATAATAATTATTTAATATTTCTTCTCGGGCAACTAACAGATACTATGTCAAATATTTATTAAACACGCACTTTATTACAAGTTGCCACATTCAGGAAACTTACGAAATTAATCGTCTTCACAGATCACAAAACACAATTAAAAACTGTCCCTCCCCCTGGAATCGAACCTGGGACCTTTGGATCGGCAGTCAGATAGATTCCTAATCAACTGAGCCACGAAGGCCGTCAATTATTGATTATAAATCGGATATTAATCGCATATACGCAAGCATTGGATTTTTTCACTCTCAGGAGTCATGGTATTTTAATAATATTTTGTTAACATCTCAATAGAGACAAAGTTGGAATACAATAAAAAAGCCGGGAAATCAAATTTTTATAAAAATTGAATATAGTGACGACATTGCTTCATACAATTTGTATGGCTGTCGCCTATACACAATATCTAAGACTTAATAGTTTGATACTTCATCTACAAACATACATACATACATACCATCATGCTGTTTATCATATTCTGGGTAGGAAAAAAGGACTGACCTCCATATTATCCTATCTTAACATACATACCTACATACATACTTTATGTACCAAATTATACAATTTTTGGTATGTCCAATACTGTATTAATATGACAACTCACCCTTTCCTCCTCTCCTACCTTTCTTCATGTCCCACCCTCGCTTCATAAAATACACACACACACACACACACATACACACACATCACAATTGTACACTTACACCACACTTTTGTCTTTGACTTTGTACTGAATTGTCTTTATTATGTATATTAATCTGTGGAACAATGTAATTGGCTTACTTTCCTGATTATTATTTTTTTATTAATGTAAAACATGTAACAGCTGTTTTGTTTCCCAAAATAAAATAAATAAATAAATAAATGTGTTGTATAGAAAACAAACTATCTTAAAATATTCAAAAATTCAACCCAAACCTGCCACAGTACCTCAAAACCAAATTCACTTATTTATCCAATCATGGACTTCCACTCCGATCTGCTGAACGTACAACACTATCCATACCTAGCTATAATACAGAATTTCTCAGCTCTTCGTTCGAAGTACAATCAGCAAGATTATGGAATAGCCTTAGTCCGAATATTGCGTCGTCTAACTCACTTAGTATTTTCAAGAAAAAACTAAAGAAGGAATATTTATCCTTGAACACCTGATCCCGATTTCCTCTCCTGTCCTTACCATATCCCTTTTCTTGCTATGAATTATAATTATTTTTTTTGTTTTAAAAGTATTTAAGTGTTATACGTATTTTCTTTGATTTCTTTTACTCTTTTTTATTTGCTGTTGTACATACACAATGTTGTCATACTTTGTAATCTGGTTGGTTGGAAGAAATTGCCTAATGACAATAAACCCGCCAGTGTGCATTTTATTATGTACAAGAAGATGTATAAATTGTATAGATGTATGTTCAAAGGTTATTTTTCTCCACAGATTCCATTTATTGCGACCGAACAGTTTTATGGCATTTGTAAAATCGCGTTGTATGCCTTACAAAACAACCCTGTCATTATATATAAAAAGCGTAAAATGAGAAATTAATTTCTTGGGGGAGGGTTCCGGCCGACAGTATTGAATGTATCCAAAATTGACTGAAACACGGAATTTGTGAACAGCGACACAAATAAATTACCAACTTTCCATTTGAGGTACCTTAAATTTAAATTTATTATTCCAAAACTAAATTAAAGCACCAAAACTAAATTGAAACATCGGATCGTTTGGAAAACGGTTAAAGCCAATGTCATTTTCAGTTACGACAGAGCCTCAACGGAGGAGACGGGGTATAAATTTTAAATTTTAACTTGAAATTATATTTGAGGGAGATTCAATTACAAAGCAAAAATTACGGTTTAATAATATTATTTAATTAATTTCAAATGTCCCTTGTCTCTTATACTTAAAACGAGTGGGTTGTGGCCAGCACTAAACTCTCCACACCACAAATATTGACAATGAAATATTTTATTCATTCTAAATTTTACTACCAGGAATGCAGTATAGTGAAGAATGCTTATGTTGTATGAAATATTTTAAAAAAAGCAGATAAATTTTGTTTTAAAGAACGCGAGAGCATTTTCAAAATTTTGACACGTGATATCATATGAAGATTTTTTTTGTTATTTATGGAAAGCTAATCAGTTCTATGTTCAAGCTCTTTACATTATAACATGAAATCAAATTACTGAACTTTTCCATACATAGATATTTATCTAATTACATTTTTATTCATACTAAATGTTACTACCAGGAATATAAATTTTCTTCCGATAGTATATATTTATGTTAAGATAGACAAACTATTAATGCCGTATAGTGAAGAATGCTTATGTTGTATGAAATATTTTAAAAAAAGCAGATAAATTTTGTTTTAAAGAACGCGAGAGCATTTTCAAAATTTTGACACGTGATATTATATGAAGAATTTTTTTGCTATTTATGGAAAGCTAATCAGTTCTATGTTCAAGCTCTTTACATTATAACATGAAATCAAATTACTGAACGTTTCCATACATAGAAATTTATCTAATTACATTTTTATTCATACTAAATGTTACTATCAGGAATATAAATTTTCTTCCGATAGTATATTTTTATGTTAAGATAAACAAACTATGATGCAGTATAGTGAAGAATGCTTATGTTGTATGAAATATTTTAAAAAAAGCAGATAAATTTTGTTCTAAAGAATGCGAGAGCATTTTCCAAATTTTGACAGGTGATATCATATGAAGATTTTTTTTGTTATTTATGGAAAGCTAATCAGTTCTATGTTCAAGCTCTTTACATTATAACATGAAATCAAATTACTGAACGTTTCCATACATAGAAATTTATCTAATTACATTTTTATTCATACTAAATGTTACTATCAGGAATATATATTTTCTTCCGATAGTATATTTTTATGTTAAGATAGACAAACTTTTAATGCAGTATAGTGAAGACTGCTTATGTTGTATGAAATATTTTTAAAAAAGCAGATAAATTTTGTTTCAAAGAGCGTTAGAGCATTTTGACAATGTTGACACGTGATATCATATGAAGAAATTTTATGATATCTATGAAAAGCTAATCAGTTCTAAGTTCAAGCTATTAATATTCTTATATCAATATGAAATCAATGAACTGAACATTGCCAAATATAAAAAAATTCTCTTGTTACATATAAGTTTCATACAAATATCCATTAAATAAAATATAATTTTTGAAACCGTTGAATATTTTTCTTTTAACATTGACCAACTTTGAATACAATTTTATGAAGATTCTTGGTGTTGTATAAATAGTTGAAACCAAATTAAAATATCTCTAATTTCCAGGTCGTGAGAGCATTTTTTCAGTTTTAATAGATGAAATCATAAAGAAACATTGGGAAAAAATGAACCGTTGTCTATGGAAAACTAATCAGCTCTAAGTTTATGGACTTAACACATGTGATATCAATATGAAGTCAATCGGACTTATAGTTTGGGCTGCAGAGAGGACACAAAAAAAAAACAACGTAAATGATGAATTCATAGAGAAGAAATCAAAAGTTGTCTATGGAAAACTAATCAGCTCTAGGTCTTTGCACTTTACACATATGATGTTAATATGAAGTCGATCAGACTTATAGTTTGGGCTGTAGAGAGGACACAAAAAAGATAAATGCTACGGCGTACGGCGTACGGCGTACAGCGTATACGCCATACACACAAACACATCACGACGAAACTCATAGTGTGCATTCTCTACATGATACCCATTGAGAAATTGATTTAAAAAAAATACGCTTAAATTTTGCGAAATCATGACTCTCCCCTATTCCATAGTGTGGAGAGTAAAAAGCTCAGTGAAAAAGTTTACTTATAAACCATGATTATCTTGATTACGCCTTTCTTTAGTAGACGTCAAGTTAGGACAAGACGAGAGGTTGTTCAATACTTGACTAACGCGTCATACCAAATATTTCAAAATGCCGATACTTGATCTGACACATACTCGGTTAGGTATCTGACTGCTGATCCAAGGGTTCCGGGTTTGATTCCCGGTGGAGACACAGTTTAAAATTGTGTTTTCAGTCTGGATCTGTGAGACAATAAATAAAGAAGTCTCCAGAATGTGGCCACTTGATATTGGGTGCGTGTCAAATAATTATTTGACACAGCACCTGTAAGTTGCCCGAGAAGCAATAATAAAATAAAATAAATAAAATAAAAAACAATTCGACAGGACGATTATCTGTAATTGTTCCAAATATGATATTTCTATGGTCTGTTTTCTATGAGTATGTATATACCTATATTTTTTTTTGCTTATATCGCAATTTTTTTTTATTTTTACTCCTCACTACCCCATGGGGAGTTATGGATTCGCAATTTTGCAGATTATCAAAAAGTATCATGCTGAGATTGTATTCCGAACGTTTCATCACAATATTATATTAGTGTGTGTGTGTGTGTGTGTGTGTGTGTGTGTGTGTGTGTGTGTGTGTGTGTGTGTGTGTGTGTGTGTGTGTGTGTGTGCTGCGTATTATGTGCTATGAAAAATATGCTATGTAATATTTTATTTATTTATTCAGTAGAAAATCAATAGTTTTTTTTTAAATTTTTACATAAAATAGATATAAACATAAGAAAATATCTAACAAACTAATGACAGGTTTTCACTTAAAGTAATGCATTAAAAATATATAATATAAGCATATAAACACGATGACTCAACAGAGAGAAAAAATAAAAAAATGTATATATATATGTATACATACATATATACACACACAAATACACATATATACTAGGGGTTGGAGGAAACGATGAAGTGGGTAGAAAGGGAGTGGGGAGGTTTTTTAACATCAAAAATGTTTACCCGAATAAATAAAAGTATCCTTACATTTATGTTTGAAAAAGTGAAATTTTAAATTAAATTTATCTACATGATTAAAAAAAGTATTATAATTTCTACAAATTCCTCGAATCAACTCGTTTCTACCAATATTAGTTCGAAAAGGTAAAATTGAAAATGTGTCTTTTTGTCAACTATTGAAGGGTTGGACACTGAATCAGATAAGATCAAGGAGGTCAGGTCAATATGATGTGTTACCTATGTACTATGTTCGGCGTGTTTATTCTACTTTATCAATTATATAGACTAAAGTACTTATTCGTTTCATTTAAAATTTTGTAAATTTGTATTTCTAATACTCGCTTAGACTCAGTGCTTCTTACTTTTTAAATCGTCAAATATTTCAAAGTGACCTCAAATATTTTTATTTTCAGATTGCTAAAAAAGCACATCACTTTCATGAAATGGCGTTGAAGAATTATCAAGTTTTCGTAATAAAATATTTAAATAAAAAATAATTCAACAAACTCATTTCATGAAAATGCTGAAAATTTTCCATACAAAATTTGAATACATTGTGGAGTGACTTGGTAGTGCAGAGTTTAGCGTTAGTCACAACTCACTCGTTTTATATAATAACATATATATTACTTGGTAGGGCTTACTGCCATTTGACAATTTCTTCCAATCGACCAAATTACAAAGCTTAATAACAAAGTATGTGTACAACATAGGTACATTGCTATTTTAGCTGATACAGATTGGTAGGTAGGTACTCATGGATTTCTTGAGATTGACATATGGAGTCTGTGATGGTCGTTGTAATGAGGAGTAAATTTTTTAATAAACTAGTTGCATGTAATACATGAGATCCAACTGTCGATGGCGATAGTATGTATAATTGAACATGGATATTGTGTATTCCATACAAATTGTATGAAGCTTACTAATGACGTCGTACGATGTCGTCACTAATATTAATTTGTACAAACTTTGTTAAAAAAGTTTGAGATATATCACTATAATGTAATCATTTTTTATAGAAAATTTAATAATCTAGTTTACATGTTTCGGCATTTTCGATATTTTTTAAAGAAATGGAAATAAAGGCAGTTAAAGACAAAAAATTGTCGTACCAAGTTTTTGCTTCTTAATAAAAACAGTTTGAGTAACCCTGGAACTGTTTTTCAAAATTCATTTCGAGATACTATATTTGACTATATTTTTACAAAATTTCAGCGTTCTGGCTTTTATAGTTCTTGAGATATGAGGACAAATGCTATAAAAATTAAAATATTGATAACCCCTGACTGGAACAAAAATTCTAAATACTGAGTATAAAACTTTAGTTTACCTAAAATTGTCTATATATTCTTAAATTTTAGGCTTTGTGAATCCAGCGGATCAAAAGTTTTAAGGGGGGGGGGGACAGACACACACAGACACACAAAACTCACATAAAATGTTCTACTCCGCTTTCTGAGTAAATCCTTGTACGGAAACATATATGCTGCGAAGCCTCTAAGTTGGTGTTTTTAGCATGCAAAAAGTCCATTACGCCATACAAAATGTTCCTAGTATTCCTTATTCGCGAGTCTTGGCTTAATACTTTGTCGATATTTAAAGAGAATAAATTCTCTTTAACAAATCGACAGTTGGATAATACATATATTTCTAATACGATGTTCCTCTGGCTAATAACACAATAACAATTCGTTGATATTGATGCGTCCGGATTTGCAGTGACCAAAAGTCGAGCCTGCTTACGCTACGGTCGCTTCTCAATTCGGTACCGACCGCCGCCGTACCACGTGACCGAGCCGGACAAGCCAGACAGCCAATGAGAACGCGAGGCAGACAGCCAATGAGAACCCGCCGGCGATCGTCTTGTACCGGCTCGGCGACGGACCGGTGGTCCGGTTAAGAACAGGCCGTTTTCCGCTCCGTAGTCAGTTAGCAGTTAGCAGTTAGCAGTAAGCAGTCAGCAGTCGTCGGGAATCGTCATTCGCAGCAAGAATCAACACATTCGCCGCCAGAGAAGAACCAGTCTACACCCACAAGAGGAATACGAACGCTGGCCGCGGCCTGCTGGCCGCGGCCCGGTGTGCTTTATATCTCGGCCACCTCGTTCACGTTCGCCCTCTCCACTACTGAGGACCCTGGTGCAGGATGGCACACGTCTCGACCAGCTGACACGGAAGATTCCAGGACTCACCGGTTGCACCAAGGGCGGTGCACGCTCCGGAGCCCTGGCCCTGCTGCTGGCCGAGCCTAACCTCCGGCCTTGGCCTCCCTCCTCCGTCATCATCCACGCCAGGTTGACCGTCGCCTGGGACTGAGACGGATGTCTAGTCCCAGCCTCATCATCAACGTCGGACCGTCCACTGCAGACGAGTGGGACGGACCCCAGAGGCACCAGACCTGCGAACCCGTGGCCTGCCCGCTAGACGCCTGCCGCCGCCGCCGCCGCCGCCTGCTGCCGCCGCCGCCGCCCGCCGCCGCCTCTAGCCTGGCCGCCACCACCGCTTCGCCGTCTGGCCTGGGCCGTCACCGCTGTCTCAGGCGTGTGGGACACGCCATCATCATCATCCGACCCATCGCACCGTTTGCGACGTCCCTGGCCAGCATGATGGACATGCAGTAGTGTTAAGTGACTTTAGTGTATTACTTTGACCTTTCTCATGTGTTTATTTGCTGTGCTCAATATGTTTATTTTATGTTCCTTGTCTGCTTCTTCTTCAATTTAATAAATTGCGACACGTCAACCTTCACTGGTGTTTCACTGCTCTGCCCCTTTGGTTGTAGGGAACGGCTATGGCCTCATATTACGCCTTGCCCTCATTTTCCCCGCATATCAATATAAATAAACCATTGAAAAAAATGTAATAGGTTCATGTTTATTTAATGCCTTTTATAATATACGTGGGTATTATAATTAAGCTAATCGAAAGGGGCACACTGAAGGGTCATATTGTTGAGACCATTAATTTTGTTGATTTTTATTTAATACCAAATATAGGCATGTTAACACAAATTATACGGCACATTCTGCAATTTGCCAGGTAGGCAGAGTATGGTACATAATTAAGGTTAAATATCTGTGGGACTCATTAACTCAATTAGTCAAATATTAGATTTTTAATCCTCGGTTGCTTCGCATAAAAACCCACGTTATTTTAAACCTTTTAAACGTAGTTGATAATTTCACAAAAAGAATTTTAGCCCACAGTATAAAATTAAATGTTTCATGATACATTTGTTTATATAAATGTAAAATAGTGAGTACTGAGTAGTTTTGAATACACGTTGAATTTTTGGAAACTCATTTTTTACATTCGTACTTCGTGCGCTTAACATAATATATAGAAAATTATTATGATGAGTAATAATATATAGATAATTATTATGATGAGTAACGCAGTAGAGTCCTTCCCCATCATAATAGATGGAGGGCAAATTGAAAGAGTAGACAGATACATATATCTAGGCCATACCGTGATGCTTGCCGAAGAAAATCATGAGGCAGAAATAGAGAGAAGACGTGGCCTTGCCTGGGCACCTTTTGGAAAATTATCATACATTCTGAAATTTCGTAAATACTCCCATTATTTGAAAAAGAAGCTATTTGATGCATGTTTTCTCCCAGTGCTTACTTATGGAATGGAAACATCAGTCCTAACAAAACGAATAATGCACAAGCTGTTAGTGACACAGAGAGCTATGTAGAGAAAGTTGCTGGGTATTTCAATAAGGGACATAATTCAGAATGTCATAATAAGACAAAGAACCAATGAAGCCGATGTAGCGGAAAGGGTCGCTGGCCTTAAGTGGAGCTGGGCTGGGCATATTGCCAGATGCCAGGATTCACGATGGACCAAAAAGATCGTAGAATGGCGACCGAGAAGAAGCCGAAGAGGTGTCGGCAGACCCCAGGCAAGGTGGTCTGATGACATCAAGAAATATGCCGGTGGGAGATGGATGCAGTGTGCCCAAGACAGGGAGTTGTGGAGGATCAAGGGGGAGGCCCTTGTACAAGAATGGATGAAAACAGGCTGAAGAAGAATAAGAAGAATTATTATCGTTCATATAAAAAACTGACTTCATAATTATTGTAGGTATGTCAGGATATAAAAATGTGGTGTTCGATTCCTTCTGCTTCGCGGCGTGATCAAACTTTTTAACATCTTAATAGAGACGAAGTTGGGATAATAACGTCATTGTTCAACATTGAATCTTTCTATATCCTTACGGGTTGTTCCGGACTATGTAGGGCGGGAAATTTAGTGTAGGTATTAGTGTTTTATTAGAAAATTTAGTGTTTAATTAACTATCAAGATCACAGCTAAAAATCCCCTTAAGGGATTAGGCAAAATAAAATACCGTAATTATATTATAAAAAAAAACAACAACATAATGCTAGCAGAACCAATGTGTCCATATTAAATTAATTTACTATAGATTGAGTATCGTCAATCATCAATCTGCCTTCAGAGCATCCTTTTGTATTTTGGTAATATTGTCAGAAGTCCCCTTATTTTATCGGGAGGCCTTATACAGAAATCGTTATACCGACGCGATGGAGTGGACTTGTCAAGTCTCCCTCAAAATCACAAATCGAAGTCCTTTAATCAAGCTGCCATCCCCAGTCATGAGGCCAAGGAGGAAGACGATCAAGAAGTATGGATGTAAATGAAACGAAATTAGTTCATTAAATGAAAAATCATGTCAGTCATGGAGAAAGCAATACACATTGTACAAACATACTAAAATGTCGATAGTTTTTCTCTTCCACATCTTGATAGTTTATATTCGCCACAATAATTTTCACTGTATTCTCATTGTAGTTTATCTCCCATCATACAGTGGACTCTGTATGATGAGACAATAAAAAAGCTGATAAAATAGTTGGTAACATAAAACAATAAACGAGTTATAAAACTTTCACCAAAGTTTATATCCAATGAATGTACGAATAAAACGATTTGGACGCTATTGTATATGTATGTATCTGCACAGAGGGAAATTTCATATAATAAAGGGGACAATAACAACTAGAACAGTATTTCTAAATCTTGTCGGGCTTCGTGGTTCTGTAGGTTAGATATCTGACCCCTGAGTCAAAGGTCCCAGGTTAAATTGCCGGAGGAGACACAGTTTTTAATTGTGTTTTCAGTCTGGATCTGTGAGACAGTAAATATCACAAGTCTCAGAATGTGGCAACTTATTATTGAGCAATTAGTATTGATCATAGTACATCATGCTTGTTGCCGAAGAAGCTTTACCTACAAAAATACCCTTTTATCAAAGTAAATTGGTTATTTGTATAAATATTCACATTTCTGCACCCGAGTGAAGTATTAAAAAAACTGTAAATAGCTCAAAGGGCAATTGAATAATTATGCTGTGACTAGTTAAAAACCAAAGTGATTCGATTGATGCTTAAGCCGCGTTGAAACAGTTAGAGTGCGCTCGGATCGAACATACTCGGTTACCTACTCGGACGCCACTCGTATTATGTCAACCGGTAATCTTAGCCCGCTCGGATGACGGCGTCCGATCCGTGTAGACTCGGACCACGTCCTATTGTTCAAACAAAATGGCGGACAACAACAAACATATGTCATCTCGTGGTAAAAAAAGTGGTCTGAGCGCGATACCGCTAATTTTTTAGAATTATACAAAGCGGAAGAAGTTCTATGGAACGTTAAATTAAAAGATTATAAAAATAAAGACGCAAGGAACGCGGCAGTGCCATTTGTACTTCACGAAGGAAATTTTCAGATGCGTTCTACTTTGTACGCCTTAAATTTCTTTGACGGGTCCAAATTTTCCTTTTACGTTGCTAATTTTTTTCCTTGTAGTGGTTTTCTATCTCTTTAATTAATATGTCTGCAACAACTCCAACACCTTGCAGCAACAGATCTGACTGTGCATATTTATGACCTTAAAAACGAGTAAAAAAGCTTGTGTGTTAAATGAAAACTAACACCTTACAGCAATAGAGCTGTCGCATTTATGATTTGAATCAGAGTAAAAAAGTTTATGTGTAAACCGCTATCCGTGTACACTCGGATAAAGCTTACTTATACGAGTCCACTCGGTCCGAGCTTACTCTGACTGTGTCAACGCGGCATTAGATAGGTGATTAGTAATCTACTAGAAGCACACGTAGCATTGCGCAAACCCTGCTTTGTGGCCATTGCGACAGTCTTTTTCCCTTTGTCCCTCTATCCTTTTCCCTCTCCTATCCTCAATCCAACAAACATAGTGTCTCTATCTGGTGTATTATTATTTTGTTTTATTTTTGTTTTTATATTTATTATGTATTTTTAATTTCTTATTATTTTTAATTTTGTATTCTCTTGTTAATTATTTCTGTAACTAATTGAATTTACTATGGTGGTTGACTGGTAGAAATTTCCTGCGGGCACTAAGTCCGCCACCTTGTTTTGTCACAATAAAAGTTTTTAATTATTATTATAAGGTATGGCGTGCGTCAGCTCGTATGGATGTATCATCTAGCTTGAGTATAGCATGCCATCGCAACTTCGAGTTTCATTAACACTTCCTGCTTTCAAAAGAAATCCGAGGAATCATTTCCTTACACATGACACTCAAATTTGTCTCTTTATCATATCCTCATCCCATCTTCTCCTTTCCCGTCCGTTTTTTTAATGTTTTTTGTTTTATATGAATTGAAGAATTGGAGAACAAAAGTCACTGATATTATCCAACTTGCGGATGCTCTGTAATGGAAATGGGTAGGACACGTGGCTGGGAGCTAGGACGATAAGTGAACAAAGAGAATGTTGACTCGGAGACATCGTACGACAAAGAGAGATTTAAGGCGACCACAACTGATATGAAAATATAACCTGAATAAGGATACTGGAGTGACCTGGATGCGGACTGCACAGGACAGAGCGAAGGGAAATGAATAGATGTGGCCTTAGTAAAAAAAGTGGACGTTAATAATCTCAGGAAGGAATTTCGAAACGATCACTTTTAATCCTCACTCCTCACTACTTAAGGATATATAGTGAGGAGTTATGAATTCGCAATTTTAAAGATTTTATTGCATATCAACTATTAAAGTTTCATCACAATTTACCTGTGTGTTTGTGTGTGTGTATGCTGTGTTTATTCCACTTTATCGATTAAAGACTAAAGTACCTACTTATTCGATAATTTTAAAATTTTGCGAATCTGTATCATGTCTAATATTAAATTAGACCCAGGGGCGTGCTTAGAACGTACAGACTGCGAAAACCCTGGAATTTTTGATGTATAAAGATTTTGAGCATAAGATCATCCTTGTTCATTTCGGTGGCCATGAAAAATAATATTCAATCTGATGCCCAAATAGAATTTACATTTTGTGTCCCAAAAAAGGATCGCATTTACGTTTCAATTTCCAATTTTGTAGTGTGGTTGCAAATAAACAATTGAAAAAATACCATGTCTTGGAACAGTATTTAATTCGTTTTTTCTTTAAATACAGTTTTTCTAACGTGTAATTTTATTTTTCATGTATTTCATTACATATTGTATTTATAGGCAAGCCAAGGTTTTCGGCTTCTATCAGCAATTTCGCTACTGCTTAGACCCAATATATTTAAGGATATGTGATCAGCGCTTCTCAATTTTTTTAACTGACAAATATTTCATAGTGACCCCAAGCTGATGAAACTTAAAATTTGATATTTTTATTTTCAAAATAATAAAAAAGCACATCACTTCAGATGGCATTGAAGAATTATCAAGATTTCATAGTAAAATATTTAAATCAAAAAAAGTTTAACAAACTCACTTCATGAAATTGCTGAAAATTTTCCATACAAAATTTGAATAATTTGTGGAGTGACTTGGTAGTGAGGAGAATACCGTTGGCCACAACCCATTCGTTTATTTATTATATTGTTATTATTCCTTCAGGCTTGGTAGAAAGAACAACTGAAATGTGAATCAAACTCAAAGTCAAGCAAAAGGGTATCGAGATTGTTTGTTTGTTGACATAAACAGACCCCGGATCTAACACAAGAGGAAGAAGGCATTGTTTTGGTTGAGAACTACTGCTCCGGAATGATCGGTCCAAAGAAATTAGCATCACAAAACCAGTTTGCTGTCCGATCCTAAGCTCCGAGAGTATTATGGGATGGGGAAATGAGTAGAAAATAAATGCGGAGAGTAAATACGATGTTCCTACCAACGACTCTTTTATGTACATTTTTATGAATTTCCTCTTCGTTGTTCGGCGGGCGTTCAAAAAAATGATGAAAAAAAAACATGTATAAATTTCTGTCATCTTTGGTGTGGCTGATAAAATTAATAAACCAAATGAAGTGGAAAACCGCAAGGGGAAATGAAATTGAATATTTACAAAGATATCAATTTGTTGATATTTTTGTAAATTGATATCTTTGCAAATATTCGAGACATAATGTTGTATTATAAGTTGATTAATCATATTATAAAATGTTTAAAAAATATATATTATTTTGTTTACGGTTATATTATTACGCTTGTATTCGGTTCAATAACTAAGTGATGAAGTAACGTCATCTCAATCCATTCAAATATTTAAAGGTAAACTAAAAAAACTTTGTCAAATAGTTCCTGAATTCCTTCTATATCCTTCCGTAACCTCCTTTTCCTCATTGCTATGTGAGGTGTTATTTGTATTATTCTTCTTTTTGTAAACTCTCTTTTCATTTTTTTTCTCTTTGTATTTTTTTTTTATATTTCTTACTCTTTTATGTTATTTTTTATCAATTTATTTCTCACTGAAATAGTATTATTGTACCAATTTAACGTAGAGACTTCCCGTTGCTCCGATTGGTTGGAAGAAATTGTCTTATGTCAATAAACCTGCCTTTGTACACATGTACATAAATTATATAAATAAATAAATAAATAATTTTGTATTTTTTTACTATTGATAAAAATACATATTTCCTACAAACAATAAATATAATTAAAAATACAATTCAATAAACTCTAAAAATACAATATAATTTTTTTTTTGTATAAACCACCTCACTAGGCTAAGTCTGTTCCGAGGAGGCAGAAAATTTCTTGCATTACATATCACGGAAAAATTATTTTGAATTTGTTTCATTTTTTTGTAATATCATACCTTTAATAAAATAAAAAAATTAACTATTGTTATTTTTACTGACAAACTTTTTAACATCTCAATAGAGACGGAGTTGGGATATTGTAGAAGAACCAGGAACTCGAGGCACCTACAGGGCTTACGACCTGTCAGCGGCTGGTTTACGTGATCACTTTATGAAAATATTACAAAAAAATTGACTCCCGAAAGGGTAAAAATCCAATGTTTGCGTATATGCAATTAAAAACGAGTGGGTTGTGGCCAACGTTAAACTCCTCACTAACAAGTCATTTTATAAAGTATTCAAATTTTTGTATGGAAAATTTTCAGCATTTTCATGAAATGAGTTTGTTAAATTATTTTTTTATTTAAATATTTTATTACGAAAACTTGTTAACTCTTCAATGCCATTTTATGTAAATGGTGTGCCTTTTTTCCAATTTGAAAATAAAAATTTCAAATTTAAAATTTACTGAGTTTGGGGTCATTTTGAAATATTTGACAGTTAAAAAAATTGAGAAGCACCATTCATATATCGTTCAAAATCTAATGGGGTCTAAGCGAGTATTAGATATATATATATTTGCAAAATTTGAATAGAATCGAATGAGTACTTTAGTCTATAATCGATAAAGTAAAAATGAACACGCCGTACATAGCACACTGCACATAGCACATAGCACACACACACACAGATACATCGTGATGAAACTTTCAGAATACAATTTCAGCATGATACTAGTTGATAATTTGCAATAAAAAAATCCCCACTATATCCCCTTGGGTTAGTGAGCAGTAAAAATATTCGATAAACTCTTGTTACTTGATCATGTTTCCACAGTATATTAAGCCCTTGTTTTTAATCCGTCATTCTATTGTTTTCAGTTTCAAATGTTTCAACAACTGTTTGTCCTTTATGTATTTTTTTATCGTATTAAACATTGTTGAAGCTAAATAGTAGTAATGTCTTTGTCCGAATGTCGTGTTTGTCTTAGAGTCAGGGTCGATACAGCTGTGTGTCATTAGAGTTACAATCCTCTTGTTGTCTTAGTTGAAAAAAAACTAGATTTTATACTAAAATCTAGTAATCTAGTAAATGAGTACCTACCTATACAAAAAAAATAACCTAATAATATGTATAATATGTCAAATATTTGGGTTGGTAAAATTGTGAACTGCTAGCCCTATAACAGGGTTACCTAGTTGGGCAGCAGTAATGATAATAAAAAACACTTCCTTGCACCCTGCGCAAGTGGCGAGTTTATTGCCGTATGGCAATTTCTTCCAACTAACCAGTGTTTCCAGCCCAGAGAAGCAATATTTGCGTGAGAAATAAATTTAGAAAAATTTCTCCTCTGCTGGGAATCGAACCCAGGACGCCTGCACAGAAACCGAACGGCTTACCGACTATGCCACGGCGGTCGCCAGTAATCTTCATAATAGTCGTTTTTTATAAAGGTGTGAAAAATAAAAAAATAAATGTGTGGCGATGTTGTGCACCACAAATAATGGAAACTTCATTCGTCGGATTGTCTCGCATCTCATTCATATTAACGAAGATAGCCGAAGGACATCAGTTCCTGAACCGAATATGCAGCGCGGTTCACCATTCGCCCATCAGCCGACCAGACGAGAACCGTGTTAACTCTTTAGAAATAATTATAAAATTTATACAGACTCAAACATCGCGAACATCTGTAAATTTATCAAGTATAATATAGTGACTTATTTAAACCGAAAATATATGTAAATATTGTAAATCCTCTTTTATTATGAAACCCTTCATCACTCAATTACTATTTCTATTGATTAACTGACTATCAAATTGCAATATCTTATATAGTGATGTATGTTATTGGAAATTAATCTGAACACGCACTTAAAATCGCAACCTTCTGATGTTCTTCTATTTTCTTAATTAAATTACAATCCTAATAGAATTCACACTGCTTAAAATGAATAAAAACAGTAATAAAATATCATAACGGGATCACTTATGAATACAAATATAACTTGTTAATTTTGTCGACGGATAATTCGTGGTGAAACTCCGTTATACTAGGTATAAATGAAAACACTAATTAGTTTTAGTTTCACTATTTAATTTGAACACTGACACTGACCGGTATCGATTTGTTGAAGATCATCGTCAGAGTGTACTAATACTATGTAATTAGTGTTTTCATTTATACCTAATACAAATATACATGGAAGACGCAAAAATGTTCAGAATGGCCAATGAATTTATGAAATAAGACAATTGTATAAAATCCAAACTACATCTAAATTTTTATTATTTTCAACTCCCTCGTGGCGCTTCTGAGAAAAAATTGAAATATACATAATTCAATCTCGTTAAAATTTGACGCTAACTCAATGCTCGAGAGGACTCACATTAATTACACAGTCATAAGTAGCCATAGTATGATAGTTGGGAGGCGGTGAATAAGTGCTTCACTGACAGCCACTTGTCTATTAAGGAACTAGCCTTACTTCGGGGGGGTGTATTTGGGACCAGTCGCCGCAGCACATTCAACGCTGAACGTTTCACCGAATTCATGTTATAAATCCGTTTCGACATTTCGCCGCTCTAAAGCCACCAAAATATTGCGTTTTGCCAAAGTTTTCATTGCTGGTATACGAAATTTCTATAAGTTAATAGACGTAGCAAAAGAATAAGAAATTATTTACAAAATCAGTTTGTATTATGATTTTTTTTTTGTTTCTGGTCATCGTTACTAAAATCGACTACTGGGCGATCATATTAATACTTGGACAAAATATACTTACTATACGTTGCTTACTTAACCTATATATGTACAAATGCTTGTGTATTAACAATAAATAAATAAAATATAGGTATACTAAAGTGTCATGTGCAAATTAAATCATTGTCTGGGGTTTTATATAAATTGTTTGTAAGCAGTTTGGTAGCGCTTAGAGAATCAGTAAAAATAATGTATTTAGAGTGGTTGAGGTTTTTTATATAGCTAATTGCTTCGTTAATTGCTATGCATTCTGCAGTGAAAACGGAAGAATTAGGAGGGAGTTTGAATTTCATCTGAACGTTCAAAGAGGGAATATGGAAAGCAGCACCACAACTACTGTCAGCACTGAGTTTTGAGCCATCGGTATATATATAGGTATAGTCTGGCCATTTATCAGATGTAGCATTGTTAAATACAATATTAATTTGATTTTCGGACAAGGTGAGAGATTTATTAAGACCAATATTTTCAAAAACAGAAGGTTCAAGTGTCGTAGCATCATAAGGAATGCGATAATATGGAAGTATTAGTTGTGAAGATATAGGGTACTGAGCTGAAATGGTTGACAGACTGCAACAAAGATATGGCATTGGTTTATTTGACAAGGGTTCTTTAGAAGACCAGACAGATGATAAGGTTCTTAAACGATTTAAAAGAGGGTGCGTATAAATCATTAATCTTTTGGATAAAAATTTATCGGATAGGTATTGTCTTCTAAGTTGAAGGGGCATTTCAGTACATTCGACTTGTAGAGCATTTATCGGAGAGGACTTCATCGCACCAAGAATAAGTCTAAGACATTTTGATTGTATTCTATCAATTTTGATTTGTAAGTATTTGGGAAGAGGAGCCCACAAGAAACAACCGTAATCTAAGTGACTTCGAACTATAATTAAATTAATTCTTCAAATAAGTATAAATAATAATTTGTGTGTCTCATAGACACTAGAATGGCACAAATCACCCTCAATTTGGGTGGGTTGCCTAATTAATAAAAAAAAAAAAAAAATGTGTATACGATTTCAATTTTAGAAGTTTGATACATTTTCTTTCCAGTTTGATTAGTATTACTAGAAATAATTTTCAAGTTAACTAGCAAAATACATACATACCATCACGCCACGTCCCTCGCGGGGTAGGCAGAGAGAACCGAACGCCATATTTTTATATCCTGGCACGCATCTCTCGCTTTGTCCACATTTATGCATCGTCTCATACATGTTGGTCTGCTGCTCACACCTCTAACATTTCCGTCTTTCAGAATACCAATAGGTACACTGAAAAAAATAATTGTGACCACCGACCTGGCTACCTGCGTTTTTAGACCAACCTTTGTTATTAGTAATAAAAGTTTATCTGTTTATGATTGTATGTTTGGTTAAACACACAAAATATTTAGTATCACTAAACGAATTGTTTTGTGGTCACAATAGTTCGGTTTATTTTAACATAACTTTTTTTTCAGTGTATTCGCGAATAAAGTCGGGTTTATTGCAAATAATTCATTTCGCTATTAATTGCTTATAGAGTTCCATCAAGTATCTCCTCTGAGAAGTTTAATAATGGATAACAATAAGTGTCTATAATACGATTAAATATATGCGATATCTATAATTACTTAATCGGATTATGAAATAATATCAGAGACAACGTAATAAAATATATACGTAATATCTACGTAATATCTAATAACGTAATATCTATAATATTGAGTTTGTCGGCGATGCGGTCTATCGAAGGTATGAAACATTCTGCGGCAGCTCGTTCCTTCCCTCCGTTACTGGAGTAGGCTATTAGAGGCTGATTAATGAATTCTCTTCGAAATTCAGAAGGCTTTGTGACACATGTTTCACCATGAACGGCCAAATTATTGTTGTCATTAGACAGATACAGTCAAGAAGCTTTAATTAACAAAGCTTCAATTGGTATTGCGTTCTTGGAATTACTTATTCGGAAGGCATAAAACAATAGGTAATTACATATCTTCAAAACTAACCAGCCGACTGATACGAAATACAATAAGTAATCTGTATAGTACATATGCTGTAATTAATTAAGAAATAGACAACTTAACTTTAATGAAATTGTGGTGATTTGCTAAAATTCATAGCGAAAATATAAAAACTTGGCAACACTCATATACGATATAGAAGATTCCAGAATTATCATGAAAATATATTATAGTCATTTTTTTCATTCCCCGCCATTGCTCTCTCGATCTGTCAACGTACGCGTCAATCGATATTTTATCAGCCGTGTGAAATTATAAACTCTTATTGTAAATTAATTAAGTAAACCAACGATTGTTATTTGTGAATAAAATTGTGGATTTCAGTAAGTAATCTTTTTCATTCAGTTGACCCAAGACATTTCTTTGTATTTGAGATGAATTAATATTTAGAGGGAGTTGTTTGTTGAGATACATAAATCAATTATTGAACACGCCTAGTAAAACCTTCAAATAATCAATTAATATTTAAAACCTAGTAATTAACAAACCTCTCAAAAGTGAACTCAACTTGTACTATCTAACGATAGTTTCAGAGCAGCAGGTTTGGATTGAAACTATTTCAGACTTTTGTAATAAGTTCCTTGAAAAGTGTACGATTCAAATTATGTTGATATATTGCAGTCAACGTTGTTTGTATACGTACATCTTTGGTCTTCTATGATGGCAACATCTTCAAGATAAGAAGATGCAGTTTCCTCTAATTAGCAAACGGGGATTTCAATTTACTGTTTCGCATAATATTTCGATGATACAACTTTATTTTGATACCGCAGTGCAGAAAAAAGCATCAGGTTTGATTAATTTACACAGTTGGCTATGAAGTATTCTACCGAAAAATTAATAACCAGGAAAGACCCTAGAAATTATTTTCATTAATTAAAGATTTCTTATACATATTATATCAAATATAATTAAATAAAATAACTTGGTTTTTAACCACGTTGAGTATTTTTATGCCAACTAGTTTCGGAAACGTAACCCTCCTTCGTCCGGACAAACTTAAACTAAAATTAGATACTACATGTGTACGTAATGTGACCCGTGTGCCTAAATTATGTATCGGAAAGTTGATGAGAGCTAACATTAATGAAAGCAGAGGTTGTTAATGGAAAAATATTAATGAGTATAGTTTAAATGTACTTGATTATTAATTACTTTTTGTTTTTTATTTAAGGCTTGTTTTATCTCTAATGCGTCCGAGTTATCTAATCTTAAGCCCTCTTTATTTATGTGCAAGATTTTATAGCCTATTTGAGTATTGAAAGAATGATTATTTTCAATCAAATGATTGGCAAACTCTGAGAAATTGTTACTTTTTAAGCATCTTAAATGCTCCTTAATTCTGATATCAAAATTTCTACCTGTTTTACCTATGAAGATCAAAATGTATTAAATACCAAGTCCACTCTTATTATAATTTTATAAATTGTATTCATCTAGATATACGTATTTATAAATTGAAATTTAATTGATTTATCATTCAACAATTTACAAATCATTCAAAAATATAATTATATTATGAAATACTAAAAAAGTTATAAGTAATTATAAATAATTTTTAAGTTTTGTTATGAACTGGAATGGTTTACATATGAATTTCTTTCGTGCAAATATTAATTTTGTAAACAAGCTATCATTTAATTCCTAGAAATTAAAGTAATCGTTGTTGCTAGTAAAAATGCAAAAATATTGCATGATGCTATGCGCATTATATTAAAATATCATGAATCCCCGGACGAAGTTTTATATGATAAGAAACACGTCAATCTTATAAAATTGCACGAAAATATTTAAGTTGTATGCAACAACATACTGATTTATGCTTGTATGACACGAATATCAAACATCGTGGATATTTGACGTCTAAATGAAGAGAGTCTAGGAGTGAATAATTTATACGTACCTAATAATTGATTTCATACTTCTTATTTCAAGACATTTATTTCACATTCATTATTATTTCACATAACAATGCAACCGTGGACACAAAAATTTCACAAGACACAGCCTGTATGTCGGCATACCAATAATACTGTAAACAAAGATTATTTTGTAAATAACATTAAATAAATATCTAACAAAAAATAAAAAAAAACAATATAAGTCCTCGGATACATAAGTCCAAAAATAAAAAACAATGAAAACAACATGTTGATATAAAACATACACATAGAGGTATACACAAAACAGCAGACCTTTGCAGACCGATTATTAAAAACAAATTAAATAAAGAACATTACTAAAGAAGGAATATTTATCCCTAAACACCTGATTTTTTTTCCTCTCCTTTTTTTCCCAATACTTTTTTGCTATCATGTTTTTTTTTAAATATTTTTCTTAGTGTACCTATTGTATATTTTCTTTATTTTTTTTCTTTCATTCTTACATTCTTATGTACCTGCATATAATTTTGTCTTATTTTGTTATGTTCGGTTGGAAGAAATTGTCTAATGGCAATAAGCCCGCCTTATATTGTGTACAAAAATATATAAAAAAATAAACAAATAATATTAAATTGATTTTTTTTTAATTGTCGTTGATGGAATACTAATTCTTTTTTTTTCAAATTCGACATAAGCACTACTTGATAATGTGCTTAGAACAAAACCGGTTGTAGATAGTATGAAGGTATAAAGTGGAATAATTAGAATTGTGTTTAATATTTTTAATACATATTTGTTAATAACATGAAAATAGAACATATTACAACGCCTGCTAGTGTTGAATTTATTGTCAAACGGCCATTCTTTTCGAAGAACCAATTTTACCAGTCTAGAGAAGCTAGTTTTTTGTGACAAATTAGTGTCAATAAATTTATTTTTTGCCGGAAATCGAACCCATGACTGTCTGTAAACAGCAGATTTATCAGTAAATATATCAAAACACAATACATACCTAATTGTTAACAGTGAGTGCAAATACGCCCTGAAATATTACAGATGTTGAACCGAACTTAATTTTCCGTTATTACACATAGTAATTTTGTAACTTATCCTTGAAACTTCCGAACTGGAGCAAAAAACGTGACAAATGGTGTGAAAGGGAATGAGATGAAACATAATCCATCTGAGTGATTTGGCCATTTTCTGGGTTGTGATAAAAAGACGATTATGGGTTAATTTTGATTGTATAAGGTCCGAAGGTGTTTGCCAAATCCACAAATGATTAATCAAACATTTTTTAACAGGTAATTACGGCCACCATAACTTCGATTATAAGCGTCTTTGATTGTGATTTGTAATTTTGAAAAAGTTTCCAAATTAAATGTAAGTACCATCTTAAACTGAAGATAAATTAAGTTTTCTGATATCACCATAAAAAAGCATCTTAAGTATGGTTAGGTTAAGTTAGGATAGATTTAGAAAGCTTAGGTTAAGTTTTGTAATGTTACATAAGATTACGTTTAAAACTACTAAAATCTCCCTTTCCATTCTATAAAAGATAAAATAAAATTTGCTGATACCACCATAAATAGCATCTTTAGTATGGTAAGGTTAGGTTAGGAAAGGATAGGTTTAAAAAGCTTAGGTTAAGTTTAGTAATGTTATATAAGGTTACGTTTAAAACTACTAAAATCTCCCTTTCCATTCTACAATGTTTTGTGTTTGAAATGTTAAGTAATTTATTATTTTATTTTATTTTTTATATCCTTACAAAATAGTTATATAACAATATGTATATTAATATAACAAAATGTTAAATATGTAAGGATCCCACTTAGGCGAAGCCCGTATGAGAAAACATAATAAAAATTGATAAAAAATTTTTTTTTATATAACTTTATACCAGTAAAAAGTGTTTTATTAAGCCACCAATAGAATCAGATCCACCGTAATACGTAGGTAAACAAAGAATGAACAGATGATACGCCAATTTTAACCAAACCTTACCCATCCTAACCTAACCTATCCGTTCTTAACCTGTCTTAACCAGACCTAACCTAACCAAACATATCCTAAACTAACCATGCCGTACATTTTTAATTTACGTTTTTTGTTTAAGATAGCTTGTTTTTTCGCAAATTATTAGATGGGGGGTGGCGGAGCGGTCAGCGCGCTTGGTTAGTAGTACCTAATTCAATGGTTCCGAGTTCGAATCATGCTACAACCGATTTCGATCATCTTTAGTACAAGCGTTTATGCTTAGTTTAGGGAATGTGTGTGGATGTATGTGTAGGTACTTGTTACAAAGACATATTCATTGTTTTTATGAAAAAAAAATAAAACAAAGTTTTAAGTGATGTGTTATATTTAACAAGATAAGATAAGTGATCGTAGGTAAGTACGTAAAACTTTGCAAGGTAAAATACATTGATTACACTTTTTATATATTAAAATATAATATCTTTATACTTTGCTGCTATTGCTTTGTGGCGAACAATCTAATATATCTGTGACAAAACCAAAACAAATTCACACATAAATTCCCTTATACCTAGACTGCATAGGCTAGGTATGCACATATACCTAATAGATATATTTAACTCTGGTCTGTCTCAGTACAAGAGCGCGTTGCTTAGAGCCCTACATCCCGCAACCCCTACCGCCGCCATGCATAATATAATTAATATAATGTTTCGTTATTTATTTACATTGACAATTTTTCGCCATTTTTTTAATTAACTAGGTATATATATTCGATGTTTTTCTATTTCTTTTTTATCGCCTTTTTGTTGTAAACTTTTATTTTTTGTTCTGCATATAATTATTGTTTTTTTCTTATTAATATTTTTGTTATATTGTGTAACAGCTTAATTTTTTTGTGTATAATTGTAAAATAAATACAAATAAATAAATATCTACTTTAGATGCTGTTGCCAATATATGTAAATATCACGTCTCCAAATTGTCTGAAATACAAAATATGATAAGTTATAATTATATAATTCATATTTATGTTTCTGTATGTAAAATAAATATTATTAGAGAGACAATAATACCTATATATTTGAATCAATATCTACACAACGCGAAATAAACACGTTGTGTTTCGCTTGTTTAGCAAATATAATTTCTTTATTGTATTGGGAAAAAAGTAATTTGCTTTTTCCAATAATATTTATTTTCCCCTTTGATTTACGAGAAAACACGAAAAAATCACACATAGAGCTTTCGCAGACTTAATCGGAGAACATAACTCTCCCGGGGTTATGCTTTCTGGAAGAAAATCAGGGAATTTCGTGTTCTCTGATCGATTTTAAAGCACTGGAATGGTATCCAGCTGATAACACTACCCCTGGGGAATTCCCCTTTTTTATTTGGTTTATCCTCTCACATCGTCATGTTCTCCTGGTATCCATGCATCACATACATACCTCTTTCTTCATATGAATGCCGCGCCGCTACGAGGGGCAATAAAACGTTTATTGTTTTATTTTCATCACAGAAACCCTAATTTATATCTCCTATTCCATTATTTTGTCCTGTTACTCTACACTTATTTGGAATAGGGAAGATTTATGACCACAATTTTTATGCATATATTATTTACTTCAATTTCTAAACTGGTATCATGTAGATAGACCATAGCTTCGACGTAAACTTACTTACTTACTCAGCCTCTTCTTGAGTCCAGTATTGGACAAAGGCCTCCCGCTTGGACTTCCACTGGTCTCTATCCTGTGCCATTCTTCGTCATTCAGGACCTGCCACTTTTTTGATGTCATCGGACCATCTGGTCTGGGGCCTTCCCACGCTTCTGCTTCCCGTTCTTGGCCTCCAGTCCATCACAATTTTGTCCATCGTCCATCTGACATCTGAGATATATGACCCGCCCAACACCACTTTAACTCCACTATTCTTTTGGCCACATCCGCTACTCCTGTGTTCTTCCTACTCCATTCATTAGTTTTGTGGTCCCTTGTGGTGTTTTGTATTTTGTGCGTATTGGTAAATTACTCTTAGTTGGCGCGAACTCAGTACTTAAACAATTGCATTCTTAATATAATAATAATAAAATATATTTATTTAAATTTTTTCATATACAGAGTGTTGATAAATATAAAAATGTTTTATTTAATTGTCAATAATCATTTCAAATTAAAATTATGATTTAGGTTTTCATCTAATCATATTGAAAATGTTTTGCTATTTATTCTAAATAAATTATTTCTTTCAGTTCAGTTTATACTCAGAATTTTAAATTTTCGATTCAGTCAGGGGTTCTCAACTATTGATTTTAAACTTATGACAATCATAACGCTGAAAATTGGTATAAATATAGATAAAAAAATCAATTTTTTCATAAAGGTTCCAAAGTTTCTCAAACATTTTTTATTTAGAAAAACGTTTTTTTATAGTATTTAACTGCCTTTATATCCAAAGTATTTAAAAATATTGAAAAAAACGAAACCCTCCAACGAGAAAACTCAATTTTATATGAAAACGAGTGGGTTGTGGCCAACACTAAACTCTCCACACCACAAATATTGACAATGAAATATTTTATTCATTCTAAATTTTACTACCAGGAATATAAATTTTCTAACGATAGTATATTTTCATGTTAAGATAGACAAACTATTAATGCCGTATAGTGAAGAATGCTTATGTTGTATGAAATATTTTTAAAAAAGCAGATAAATTTTGATTTAAAGAACGCGAGAGCATTTTCAAAATTTTGACACGTGATATCATATGAAGATTTTTTTGTTATTTATGGAAAGCTAATCAGTTCTATGTTCAAGCTCTTTACATTATAACATGAAATCAAATTACTGAACGTTTCCATACATAGAAATTTATCTAATTTCATTTTTATTCATACTAAATGTTACTATCAGGAATATAAATTTTCTTCCGATAGTATATTTTTATGTTAAGATAGACAAACTATTAATGCAGTATAGTGAAGAATGCTTATGTTGTATGAAATATTTTTAAAAAAGCACATAAATTTTGTTTTAAAGAACGCAAGAGTATTTTCCAAATTTTGACAGGTGATATCATATGAAGAATTTTTTTGTTATTTATGGAAAGCTAATCAGTTCTATGTTCAAGCTCTTTACATTATAACATGAAATCAAATTACTGAACTTTTCCATACATAGAAATTTATCTAATTACATTTTTATTCATACAAAATGTTACTACCAGGAATATAAATTTTCTTCCGATAGTATATTTTTATGTTAAGATAAACAAACTATTAATGCAGTATAGTGAAGAATGCTTATGTTGTATGAAATATTTTAAAAAAAGCAGATAAATTTTGATTTAAAGAACGCGAGAGCATTTTCAAAATTTTGACACGTGATATCATATGAAGATTTTTTTGTTATTTATGGAAAGCTAATCAGTTCTATGTTCAAGCTCTTTACATTATAACATGAAATCAAATTACTGAACGTTTCCATACATAGAAATTTATCTAATTACATTTTTATTCATACTAAATGTTACTATCAGGAATATAAATTTTCTTCCGATAGTATATTTTTATGTTAAGATAGACAAACTATTAATGCAGTATAGGGAAGAATGCTTATGTTGTATGAAATATTTTAAAAAAAGCAGATAAATTTTGTTCTAAATAACGCGAGAGCATTTTCCAAATTTTGACAGGTGATATCATATGAAGATTTTTTTTGTTATTTATGGAAAGCTATTCAGTTCTATGTTCAAGCTCTTTACATTATAACATGAAATCAAATTACTGAACTTTTCCATACATAGAAATTTATCTAATTACATTTTTATTCATACTAAATGTTACTATCAGGAATGTAAATTTTCTTCCGATAGTATATTTTTATGTTAAGATAAACAAACTATTAATGCAGTATAGTGAAGAATGCTTATGTTGTATGAAATATTTTAAAAAAAGCAGATAAATTTTGTTTTAAAGAACGCAAGAGCATTTTCCAAATTTTGACAGGTGATATCATATGAAGATTTTTTTTGTTATTTATGGAAAGCTAATCAGTTCTATGTTCAAGCTCTTTACATTATAACATGATATCAAATTACTGAACTTTTCCATACATAGAAATTTATCTAATTACATTTTTATTCATACTAAATGTTACTATCAGGAATATAAATTTTCTTCCGATAGTATATTTTTATGTTAAGATAGACAAACTATTAATGCAGTATAGGGAAGAATGCTTATGTTGTATGAAATATTTTAAAAAAAGCAGATAAATTTTGTTTTAAAGAACGCGAGAGCATTTTCCAAATTTTGACAGGTGATATCATATGAAGATTTTTTTTGTTATTTATGGAAAGCTAATCAGTTCTATGTTCAAGCTCTTTACATTATAACATGAAATCAAATTACTGAACTTTTCCATACATAGAAATTTATCTAATTACATTTTTATTCATACTAAATGTTACTATCAGGAATGTAAATTTTCTTCCGATAGTATATTTTTATGTTAAGATAAACAAACTATTAATGCAGTATAGTGAAGAATGCTTATGTTGTATGAAATATTCTAAAAAAAGCAGATAAATTTTGTTTCAAAGAGCGTTAGAGCATTTTGACAATGTTGACACGTGATATCATATGAAGAAATTTTATGATATCTATGAAAAGCTAATCAGTTCTAAGTTCAAGCTATTAATATTCTTATATCAATATGAAATCAATGAACTGAACATTGCCAAATATAAAAAAATTCTCTTGTTACATATAAGTTTCATACAAATATCCATTAAATAAAATATAATTTTTGAAACCGTTGAATATTTTTCTTTTAACATTGACCAACTTTGAATACAATTTTATGAAGATTCTTGGTGTTGTATAAATAGTTGAAACCAAATTAAAATATCTCTAATTTCCAGGTCGTGAGAGCATTTTTTTAGTTTTAATGTTTTTTTTTTAATGAATTTCCACAATGTAAACGCCTCTACCATAGAATATTTAGCATGATGTATGTTTGTAGATTAAGTAGGTATTAAACTATTGAGTGCCTTACAAATTGTGTGAAACGATGTCGTCACTAAATTAAATTTTTATAATAATTGTTAAAAAATGTTTGAGATGTAGGTGCTACTACAAGGTTATTTTTACTCTCCACACTATGGAATAGGGGAGAGTCATGATTTCGCAAAATTTAAGCGTATTTTTTTTACATCAATTTCTCAATGGGTATCATGTAGAGAATGCACACTATGAGTTTCGTCGTGATGTGTTTGTGTGTATGGCGTATACGCTGTACGCCGTACGCCGTACGCCGTACGCCGTACGCCGTACGCCGTACGCCGTAGTATTTATCTTTTTTGTGTCCTCTCTACAGCCCAAACTATAAGTCTGATCGACTTCATATTAACATCATATGTGTAAAGTGCAAAGACCTAGAGCTGATTAGTTTTCCATAGACAACTTTTGATTTCTTCTCTATGAATTCATCATTTACGTTGTTTTTTTTTGTGTCCTCTCTGCAGCCCAAACTATAAGTCCGATTGACTTCATATTGATATCACATGTGTTAAGTCCATAAACTTAGAGCTGATTAGTTTTCCATAGACAACGGTTCATTTTTTCCCAATGTTTCTTTATGATTTCATCTATTAAAACTGAAAAAATGCTCTCACGACCTGGAAATTAGAGATATTTTAATTTGGTTTCAACTATTTATACAACACCAAGAACCTTCATAAAATTGTATTCAAAGTTGGTCAATGTTAAAAGAAAAATATTCAACGGTTTCAAAAATTATATTTTATTTAATGGATATTTGTATGAAACTTATATGTAACAAGAGAATTTTTTTATATTTGGCAATGTTCAGTTCATTGATTTCATATTGATATAAGAATATTAATAGCTTGAACTTAGAACTGATTAGCTTTTCATAGATATCATAAAATTTCTTCATATGATATCACGTGTCAACATTGTCAAAATGCTCTAACGCTCTTTGAAACAAAATTTATCTGCTTTTTTTAAAATATTTCATACAACATAAGCAGTCTTCACTATACTGCATTAATAGTTTGTCTATCTTAACATAAAAATATACTATCGGAAGAAAATTTATATTCCTGTTAGTAACATTTAGTATGAATAAAAATGTAATTAGATAAATTTCTATTTATGGAAACGTTCAGTAATTTGATTTCATGTTATAATGTAAAGAGCTTGAACATAGAACTGATTAGCTTTCCATAAATAACAAAAAAAATCTTCATATGATATCACCTGTCAAAATTTGGAAAATGCTCTCGCGTTCTTTAGAACAAAATTTATCTGCTTTTTTTAAAATATTTCATACAACATAAGCATTCTTCCCTATACTCCATTAATAGTTTGTCTATCTTAACATAAAAATATACTATCGGAAGAAAATTTATATTCCTGATAGTAACATTTAGTATGAATAAAAATGTAATTAGATAAATTTCTATGTATGGAAAAGTTCAGTAATTTGATTTCATGTTATAATGTAAAGAGCTTGAACATAGAACTGATTAGCTTTCCATAAATAACAAAAAAAATCTTCATATGATATCACCTGTCAAAATTTGGAAAATGCTCTCGCGTTCTTTAGAACAAAATTTATCTGCTTTTTTTAAAATATTTCATACAACATAAGCATTCTTCACTATACTGCATTAATAGTTTGTTTATCTTAACATAAAAATATACTATCGGAAGAAAATTTATATTCCTGATAGTAACATTTAGTATGAATAAAAATGTAATTAGATAAATTTCTATGTATGGAAACGTTCAGTAATTTGATTTCATGTTATAATGTAAAGAACTTGAACATAGAACTGATTAGCTTTCCATAAATCAAAAAAAAATCTTCATATAATATCACGTGTCAAAATTTTGAAAATGCCTTCGCGTTCTTTAAAACAAAATTTATCTGCTTTTTTTAAAATATTTCATACAACATAAGCATTCTTCACTATACTGCATTAATAGTTTGTTTATCTTAACATAAAAATATACTATGGGAATAAAATTTATATTCCTGATAGTAACATTTAGTATGAATAAAAATGTAATAAGATAAATTTCTATGTATGGAAAAGTTCAGTAATTTGATTTCATGTTATAATGTAAAGAGCTTGAACATAGAACTGATTAGCTTTCCATAAATAACAAAAAAAATCTTCATATGATATCACCTGTCAAAATTTGGAAAATGCTCTCGCGTTCTTTAGAACAAAATTTATCTGCTTTTTTTTAAATATTTCATACAACATAAGCATTCTTCACTATACTGCATTAATAGTTTGTTTATCTTAACATAAAAATATACTATCGGAAGAAAATTTATATTCCTGATAGTAACGTTTAGTATGAATAAAAATGTAATTAGATAAATTTCTATGTATGGAAAAGTTCAGTAATTTGATTTCATGTTATAATGTAAAAAGCTTGAACATAGAACTGATTAGCTTTCCATAAACAACAAAAAAAATCTTCATATGATATCACCTGTCAAAATTTGGAAAATGCTCTCGCGTTCTTTAGAACAAAATTTATCTGCTTTTTTTAAAATATTTCATACAACATAAGCATTCTTCACTATACTGCATTAATAGTTTGTTTATCTTAACATAAAAATATACTATCGGAAGAAAATTTACATTCCTGATAGTAACATTTAGTATGAATAAAAATGTAATTAGATAAATTTCTATGTATGGAAAAGTTCAGTAATTTGATTTCATGTTATAATGTAAAGAGCTTGAACATAGAACTGAATAGCTTTCCATAAATAACAAAAAAAATCTTCATATGATATCACCTGTCAAAATTTGGAAAATGCTCTCGCGTTATTTAGAACAAAATTTATCTGCTTTTTTTAAAATATTTCATACAACATAAGCATTCTTCACTATACTGCATTAATAGTTTGTTTATCTTAACATAAAAATATACTATCGGAAGAAAATTTATATTCCTGATAGTAACGTTTAGTATGAATAAAAATGTAATTAGATAAATTTCTATGTATGGAAAAGTTCAGTAATTTGATTTCATGTTATAATGTAAAAAGCTTGAACATAGAACTGATTAGCTTTCCATAAATCAAAAAAAAATCTTCATATAATATCACGTGTCAAAATTTTGAAAATGCCTTCGCGTTCTTTAAAACAAAATTTATCTGCTTTTTTTAAAATATTTCATACAACATAAGCATTCTTCACTATACTGCATTAATAGTTTGTTTATCTTAACATAAAAATATACTATGGGAATAAAATTTATATTCCTGATAGTAACATTTAGTATGAATAAAAATGTAATAAGATAAATTTCTATGTATGGAAAAGTTCAGTAATTTGATTTCATGTTATAATGTAAAGAGCTTGAACATAGAACTGATTAGCTTTCCATAAATAACAAAAAAAATCTTCATATGATATCACCTGTCAAAATTTGGAAAATGCTCTCGCGTTCTTTAGAACAAAATTTATCTGCTTTTTTTTAAATATTTCATACAACATAAGCATTCTTCACTATACTGCATTAATAGTTTGTTTATCTTAACATAAAAATATACTATCGGAAGAAAATTTATATTCCTGATAGTAACGTTTAGTATGAATAAAAATGTAATTAGATAAATTTCTATGTATGGAAAAGTTCAGTAATTTGATTTCATGTTATAATGTAAAGAGCTTGAACATAGAACTGATTAGCTTTCCATAAATAACAAAAAAAATCTTCATATGATATCACCTGTCAAAATTTGGAAAATGCTCTCGCGTTCTTTAGAACAAAATTTATCTGCTTTTTTTTAAATATTTCATACAACATAAGCATTCTTCACTATACTGCATTAATAGTTTGTTTATCTTAACATAAAAATATACTATGGGAATAAAATTTATATTCCTGATAGTAACATTTAGTATGAATAAAAATGTAATAAGATAAATTTCTATGTATGGAAAAGTTCAGTAATTTGATTTCATGTTATAATGTAAAGAGCTTGAACATAGAACTGATTAGCTTTCCATAAATAACAAAAAAAATCTTCATATGATATCACCTGTCAAAATTTGGAAAATGCTCTCGCGTTCTTTAGAACAAAATTTATCTGCTTTTTTTTAAATATTTCATACAACATAAGCATTCTTCACTATACTGCATTAATAGTTTGTTTATCTTAACATAAAAATATACTATCGGAAGAAAATTTATATTCCTGATAGTAACGTTTAGTATGAATAAAAATGTAATTAGATAAATTTCTATGTATGGAAAAGTTCAGTAATTTGATTTCATGTTATAATGTAAAAAGCTTGAACATAGAACTGATTAGCTTTCCATAAACAACAAAAAAAATCTTCATATGATATCACCTGTCAAAATTTGGAAAATGCTCTCGCGTTCTTTAGAACAAAATTTATCTGCTTTTTTTAAAATATTTCATACAACATAAGCATTCTTCACTATACTGCATTAATAGTTTGTTTATCTTAACATAAAAATATACTATCGGAAGAAAATTTACATTCCTGATAGTAACATTTAGTATGAATAAAAATGTAATTAGATAAATTTCTATGTATGGAAAAGTTCAGTAATTTGATTTCATGTTATAATGTAAAGAGCTTGAACATAGAACTGAATAGCTTTCCATAAATAACAAAAAAAATCTTCATATGATATCACCTGTCAAAATTTGGAAAATGCTCTCGCGTTATTTAGAACAAAATTTATCTGCTTTTTTTAAAATATTTCATACAACATAAGCATTCTTCCCTATACTGCATTAATAGTTTGTCTATCTTAACATAAAAATATACTATCGGAAGAAAATTTATATTCCTGATAGTAACATTTAGTATGAATAAAAATGTAATTAGATAAATTTCTATGTATGGAAACGTTCAGTAATTTGATTTCATGTTATTATGTAAAGAGCTTGAACATAGAACTGATTAGCTTTCCATAAATAACAAAAAAAATCTTCATATGATATCACCTGTCAAAATTTGGAAAATGCTCTCGCGTTCTTTAGAACAAAATTTATCTGCTTTTTTTTAAATATTTCATACAACATAAGCATTCTTCACTATACTGCATTAATAGTTTGTTTATCTTAACATAAAAATATACTATCGGAAGAAATTTTACATTTCTGATAGTAACATTTAGTATGAATAAAAATGTAATTAGATAAATTTCTATGTATGGAAAAGTTCAGTTATTTGATTTCATGTTATAATGTAAAGAGCTTGAACATAGAACTGATTAGCTTTCCATAAATAACAAAAAAAAATCTTCATATGATATCACCTGTCAAAATTTGGAAAATGCTCTCGCGTTCTTTAGAACAAAATTTATCTGCTTTTTTTAAAATATTTCATACAACATAAGCATTCTTCCCTATACTGCATTAATAGTTTGTCTATCTCAACATAAAAATATACTATCGGAAGAAAATTTATATTCCTGATAGTAACATTTAGTATGAATAAAAATGTAATTAGATAAATTTCTATGTATGGAAACGTTCAGTAATTTGATTTCATGTAATAATGTAAAGAGCTTGAACATAGAACTGATTAGCTTTCCATAAATAACAAAAAAATCTTCATATGATATCACGTGTCAAAATTTTGAAAATGCTCTCGCGTTCTTTAAATCAAAATTTATCTGCTTTTTTTAAAATATTTCATACAACATAAGCATTCTTCACTATACTGCATTAATAGTTTGTTTATCTTAACATAAAAATATACTATCGGAAGAAAATTTATATTCCTGGTAGTAACATTTAGTATGAATAAAAATGTAATTAGATAAATTTCTATGTATGGAAAAGTTCAGTAATTTGATTTCATGTTATAATGTAAAGAGCTTGAACATAGAACTGATTAGCTTTCCATAAATAACAAAAAAATTCTTCATATGATATCACCTGTCAAAATTTGGAAAATACTCTTGCGTTCTTTAAAACAAAATTTATCTGCTTTTTTAAAAATATTTCATACAACATAAGCATTCTTCACTATACTGCATTAATAGTTTGTCTATCTTAACATAAAAATATACTATCGGAAGAAAATTTATATTCCTGATAGTAACATTTAGTATGAATAAAAATGTAATTAGATAAATTTCTATGTATGGAAACGTTCAGTAATTTGATTTCATGTTATAATGTAAAGAGCTTGAACATAGAACTGATTAGCTTTCCATAAATAACAAAAAAATTCTTCATATGATATCACCTGTCAAAATTTGGAAAATGCTCTCGCGTTCTTTAGAACAAAATTTATCTGCTTTTTTTTAAATATTTCATACAACATAAGCATTCTTCCCTATACTGCATTAATAGTTTGTCTATCTTAACATAAAAATATACTAACGGAAGAAAATTTATATTCCTGATAGTAACATTTAGTATGAATAAAAATGTAATTAGATAAATTTCTATGTATGGAAACGTTCAGTTATTTGATTTCATGTTATAATGTAAAGAGCTTGAACATAGAACTGATTAGCTTTCCATAAATAACAAAAAAAAATCTTCATATGATATCACCTGTCAAAATTTGGAAAATGCTCTCGCGTTCTTTAGAACAAAATTTATCTGCTTTTTTTTAAATATTTCATACAACATAAGCATTCTTCCCTATACTGCATTAATAGTTTGTCTATCTTAACATAAAAATATACTATCGGAAGAAAATTTATATTCCTGATAGTAACATTTAGTATGAATAAAAATGTAATTAGATAAATTTCTATGTATGGAAACGTTCAGTAATTTGATTTCATGTTATAATGTAAATAACAAAAAAATTCTTCATATGATATCACCTGTCAAAATTTGGAAAATGCTCTCGCGTTCTTTAGAACAAAATTTATCTGCTTTTTTTAAAATATTTCATACAACATAAGCATTCTTCCCTATACTGCATTAATAGTTTGTCTATCTTAACATAAAAATATACTATCGGAAGAAAATTTATATTCCTGATAGTAACATTTAGTATGAATAAAAATGTAATTAGATAAATTTCTATGTATGGAAACGTTCAGTAATTTGATTTCATGTTATAATGTAAAGAGCTTGAACATAGAACTGATTAGCTTTCCATAAATAACAAAAAAATCTTCATATGATATCACGTGTCAAAATTTTGAAAATGCTCTCGCGTTCTTTAAATCAAAATTTATCTGCTTTTTTAAAAATATTTCATACAACATAAGCATTCTTCCCTATACTGCATTAATAGTTTGTCTATCTTAACATAAAAATATACTAACGGAAGAAAATTTATATTCCTGATAGTAACATTTAGTATGAATAAAAATGTAATTAGATAAATTTCTATGTATGGAAACGTTCAGTTATTTGATTTCATGTTATAATGTAAAGAGCTTGAACATAGAACTGATTAGCTTTCCATAAATAACAAAAAAAATCTTCATATGATATCACCTGTCAAAATTTGGAAAATGCTCTCGCGTTCTTTAGAACAAAATTTATCTGCTTTTTTTAAAATATTTCATACAACATAAGCATTCTTCCCTATACTGCATTAATAGTTTGTCTATCTTAACATAAAAATATACTAACGGAAGAAAATTTATATTCCTGATAGTAACATTTAGTATGAATAAAAATGTAATTAGATAAATTTCTATGTATGGAAACGTTCAGTTATTTGATTTCATGTTATAATGTAAAGAGCTTGAACATTGAACTGATTAGCTTTCCATAAATAACAAAAAAAATCTTCATATGATATCACCTGTCAAAATTTGGAAAATGCTCTCGCGTTCTTTAGAACAAAATTTATCTGCTTTTTTTAAAATATTTCATACAACATAAGCATTCTTCCCTATACTGCATTAATAGTTTGTCTATCTTAACATAAAAATATACTATCGGAAGAAAATTTATATTCCTGATAGTAACATTTAGTATGAATAAAAATGTAATTAGATAAATTTCTATGTATGGAAAAGTTCAGTAATTTGATTTCATGTTATAATGTAAAGAGCTTGAACATAGAACTGATTAGCTTTCCATAAATAACAAAAAAATTCTTCATATGATATCACCTGTCAAAATTTGGAAAATACTCTTGCGTTCTTTGAAACAAAATTTATGTGCTTTTTTAAAAATATTTCATACAACATAAGCATTCTTCACTATACTGCATTAATAGTTTGTCTATCTTAACATAAAAATATACTATCGGAAGAAAATTTATATTCCTGATAGTAACATTTAGTATGAATAAAAATGAAATTAGATAAATTTCTATGTATGGAAACGTTCAGTAATTTGATTTCATGTTATAATGTAAAGAGCTTGAACATAGAACTGATTAGCTTTCCATAAATAACAAAAAAATCTTCATATGATATCACGTGTCAAAATTTTGAAAATGCTCTCGCGTTCTTTAAATCAAAATTTATCTGCTTTTTTTAAAATATTTCATACAACATAAGCATTCTTCACTATACGGCATTAATAGTTTGTCTATCTTAACATGAAAATATACTATCGTTAGAAAATTTATATTCCTGGTAGTAAAATTTAGAATGAATAAAATATTTCATTGTCAATATTTGTGGTGTGGAGAGTTTAGTGTTGGCCACAACCCACTCGTTTTTTATTAGAAATGGATTACTTTTGGGGTGATTCCATCTGAACTAAACCAAGGGTGTGATGATGGGAATCATGAGAAATCATGAATCTCATCAATTTACGAAGGATTTGCGTATTATTATAAAGGCGAATTGTATGAAAGATAATATTACTTCCTACATACATTTAAACCATCATTGCCATGTCCCTCATGGATTACTGTATAGGTGAATTGTATGAAAGATAATATTACTACATACAATTAAACCATCATTGCCATGTCCCCCATGGAATATAGTATAGGCGAATACCTAGTATGAAAGATATGTAATATTACTACCTACATACATTTAAACCATCATTGCCATGTCCCTCATGGATTACTGTATGGGTGAATTGTATGAAAGATAATATTACTACATACAATTAAACCATCATTGCCATGTCCCCCATGGATTATAGTATAGGCGAATACCTAGTATGAAAGATATGTAATATTACTACCTACATACATTTAAACCATCATTGCCATGTCCCTCATGGATTACTGTATACATAGGTGAATTGTATGAAAGATAATATTACTACATACAATTAAACCATCATTGCCATGTCCCCCATGGATTATAGTATAGGCGAATACCTAGTATGAAAGATATGTAATATTACTACCTACATACATTTAAACCATCATTGCCATGTCCCTCATGGATTACTGTATAGGTGAATTGTATGAAAGATAATATTACTACATACAATTAAACCATCATTGCCATGTCCCCCATGGATTATAGTATAGGCGAATACCTAGTATGAAAGATATGTAATATTACTACCTACATACATTTAAACCATCATTGCCATGTCCCTCATGGATTACTGTATACATAGGTGAATTGTATGAAAGATAATATTACTACATACAATTAAACCATCATTGCCATGTCCCCCATGGATTATAGTATAGGCGAATACCTAGTATGAAAGATATGTAATATTACTACCTACATACATTTAAACCATCATTGCCATGTCCCTCATGGATTACTGTATAGGTGAATTGTATGAAAGATAATATTACTACATACAATTAAACCATCATTGCCATGTCCCCCATGGATTATAGTATAGGCGAATACCTAGTATGAAAGATATGTAATATTACTACCTACATACATTTAAACCATCATTGCCATGTCCCTCATGGATTACTGTATACATAGGTGAATTGTATGAAAGATAATATTACTACATACAATTAAACCATCATTGCCATGTCCCCCATGGATTATAGTATAGGCGAATACCTAGTATGAAAGATATGTAATATTACTACCTACATACATTTAAACCATCATTGCCATGTCCCTCATGGATTACTGTATACATAGGTGAATTGTATGAAAGATAATATTACTACATACAATTAAACCATCATTGCCATGTCCCCCATGGATTATAGTATAGGTGAATACCTAGTATGAAAGATATGTAATATTACTACATACATACATTAAAACCATCATTGCCATGTCCCTCATGGATTATTGAATAGGCGAATACCTAGTATGAAAGATATGTAATATTACTACCTACATACATTTAAACCATCATTGCCATGTCCCTCATGGATTATTGAATAGGCGAATACCTAGTATGAAAGATATGTAATATTACTACCTACATACATTTAAACCATCATTGCCATGTCCCTCATGGATTATTGAATAGGCGAATACCTAGTATGAAAGATATGTAATATTACTACCTACATACATTTAAACCATCATTGCCATGTCCCTCATGGATTATTGAATAGGCGAATACCTAGTTTGAAAGATATGTAATATTACTACATACATTTAAACCATCATTGCCATGTCCCTCATGGATTATTGTATAGGCGAATTGTATGAAAGATAATATATTACTACATACATACTATCACGTCATGTAGGCAGAGAGAATCAAACGCCACATATTTATATCTTGACATACCTACATTAATTATGAAGTCCTTTTTTTATATGAACGATTATAATTATTTATATATTATGTATATTAAGCGCAAATGGGTTGACAAAAAAAACAACGGTACGAAAAAGATTGACAGACTGAAAATACAATTAAAAACTGTGTCTCCACCGGGAATCGAACCCGGGACCTTTGGAACAACAGTCATATACCTAACCAACTGAGCCACGAAAGCCGACGTCTTTTTTTATTATTTATTTATTAACAAAAACAATACAAGGTTCACATATAAATCATAATTTAAAAAGGTATACAATTTCCATCATATAATATTCATAATAACCCTCTTTAATTGAGATAAAATTTCGTGTTAAAAGTTCGTGTTAAAAGAGGGGAGTATCTATTTAATATTGTTACATTTACCAAAACATTGTACATCTACTAAAAAATATGAAGCTGTTTAAAACAAGAATGAAATAACAAAAAATAAATAAATAAATCAGTACAATTTTTTAATTTTATTTTTAAATACATAATTTAATACATGAACAACAGAGAAAATATTTTTATTCCTTCTTCCCTTGACCATATTCGCATGTGCATGCGTACATGTGGGCATGTGTATGTATGTATCCATGGCTGCGTGTGTGTACGTACCTACATGTAAATAAGTGTGTATATATATGTGTCACTGGTGGGTGTGTCATTGGTCTATGATATATTGTGTCATTGGTATATATATATTATTTTTTCTATATGTTGTATTTTGTTTTTTATTTTCTTGTCAAACAATATATTTTAAATACACTGATTTTACGTGTCATTTTTATGGAAGTGTATTATTATAATTTTTTTTCTCATATTGTTATTATTGTTTTTTTTTTTTTTATTATTTTTTTTTTTGTTTATTGTCGATCATGTGGTTGATGTTAATGATGTTGTTGTTTTGATGTATGCGTATGTATGTGCATGTGTGTATGTGTATATATGCATATATGCATGTTTATATGTAAAATGTATATTATTGTATTTTACTGAATAGCCTCACCTTAAGACAGGCGTAGCCGTTTAGGTGAGGTTATGATGAATAAAAAGAGAGAGGAGGAAGTTTTTATGTATTATGTTTTGTTGACTTTTTAGTTTCTTTTTTGTACTTGCATTTTTACTGTATAAATAAATAAATAAATAAATAAATAAATATATTATATTTTTTTATATTATAATATATTTTAATTGTCTTTGTTTGTTATTTATTTAATATTGCTTCTCGGGCCAACAACTGGTAGGTACTATGTCAAATATTAATTTAACACGCACCCAATAACAAGTCGCCACGTTCTGAAGACTAACGATATTTATCGTTTCACGGATCCAGACTGAAAACACAATAAAAAACTGTGTCTCCACCGGGAATCGAACCCAGGACCTTTGGCTCAGCAATCAAATATCTAACCAACTGAGCCACGAAGGCCGATATTTATGTCAATATTTTTGTATGAATTAACGTTTTAGTTTGTAATGTATGAAGGTAAAAAAAAAATGTTTTTTTATTGTTTACTCACGCTATAAATATACATACTTTGTCATCATTTCCATCGAAAAAATGTATAATACATACATACATCTATTAACATTAAAACCACGCATTGCGTATACATATGTATTTGGAATGAAATTTGTGTGTCAAAATTACTCCAACTTAAAACTCTGAGTAAATACCTAACGGTGTAAAAATGTTTCCGGCAGTACCTAATATTGCCAGATATCAATTTCATAATATCATTCTTGGTCGGTTAATGTCGGCAAAATTATAGGGGTCGGTTACTCCATAATCGGATTACCAGGAGAGCAGAAGAGTACTGGATGCTGTGGTATCTGTACCTACATACAACCAGTAGCTTCCCAGGGCGGTGTAATATTGACGGAACCCGCTGATGAATAACACGGAATATCTTATTTTATGGACAGGATCCAAACTGCGGAATAAAAACCTAGAGGAGGAAAATAAATATATTCGCCTTTTTGCGAATGTAAAATATCCCAAGATGAATGGCGTATTCGGGGGGATTAAGTGAATTTATAGAAAATATTAAAGGACTGCCCAAATCCCAACCAGACGATCGAGTTAAGTGTTTATGTTTGAGAGTTTGAAGTGAAGGCAGATATATATGGCTCCAAATATCTAATGGATGTTTGGATTGTACGATAATGATATTGATATACTTTTTTTTGTTCTATTTTTTGTAACTGTCATTTAACTGTACTTTTTGTGATTAGTAGATATGTAATTGGTCTCATATCTGTAAATCGTTGTGATTGTATTGTAATTGTTAACATGACTGTTTACTAATCCAAATAAATAAATAAATAAATAAATAAATAAATAAATAAATAAATAAATAAATAAATAAATAAATAAATAAATAAATAAATAAATAAATAAATAAATAAATAAATAAATAAATAAATAAATAAATAAATAAATAAATGAATGAATAAATAAATAAATAAATAAATAAATAAATAAATAAATAAATAAATAAATAAATAAATAAATAAGTAAATAAATAAATAAATAAATAAATATCACAGTGTATCCCATTTAGAGGTTGTTTCTTTAACTTATTTTTGTGTATGGAATTATATAACCTCAAAAGATCCTATTGGGGTTACAATTGTCTTTGTAACATTGACAAATAGAAATCAAATTAAAAAAATGAGTTGGTTGTGGCCAACAATAAACTCTCCACTACATAGTAAGTGTAATATTTTTTTTCTTGAATGATTAACATATATTATGTAGATGAAATCATAGAGAAAAACAAACCGTTGTCTACGGAATACTTGTAAACACCAAGCAAATGTACTTCACACATATGGTATCAATGTAAAGTTCACCGGCCATTTAGTTTGGCCAATTTTCATATTTGTGTACGGCATACGAATTACGGCATACACACCAAAATCATCACGACGAAACTCAAAGTATGCACTCTCTACATGATTAAATAAATACGCTTAAAAATTGTGAAATCTTGAATCTCCTCAATTGCATAGTAGTGGAGAGAAACAACATGACAAAATAAAATACACATAAAAACAGCATTGAAAAATAAAATCAACATTTACAAAGAAAGTAAATAAAAACAAAAATGTCAAAATAAAAATCTAATTAAAACATCATTGATAAAATAAAAAGAAATAAAAACAAAATTGACAAAATAAAATCAACATTGATAAAATAAAATGAAATAAATACAACTTTAACAAAATAAAATTAAATAAAAACAACATTTACAAAAAAGAGTATATAAAAATAACACTGACAAAATAAAGTCAAATTAAAACATCATTGATAACACAAAATCAAATAAAAACAACATTGACAAAATAAAGTCAACACTTTTTATTCTTCTTCATCGTGTATAAATGTTTGTGATGGTGGGTTATCCTGGGAGGAGGAAATTAAACTGTTCCTCCATCTCTTTGCAATCCGGGTAATCTTCTGTTGTTGGGTATTTATGTCTTAAAAATTTTGACAGTAAATTCAACACTAACAAAATATCCATTCAACAACAGCACAGTGTTGAAAAAAAAGAATAAAGGGTTACAATAAGAAAATTGATAATATTTTACACCGTCGTATAATAACTATGGTCGATAGTTGTTTTTCTCCAAAAACAAAATTTTTATCTCCTCCAACTAAAATAATTTATTCGGAACTCTGAACGAGGGAGTTTTCTTTCCAACATTTCCCATAAATTATATCTTTACCCTACATTTACAGCTTTCTACATTTAGCATAACCATTTAAATCCATTATCAAAATAAAATAAGCGGTTAATTATTATCAAAACTTATTAGTTTAAAAAAACTTTCATTGATTTTGATTAAGAAAAATAGTCTTTTTATTAATTCGTTAATTTTGTCGACTGACAATAATTCAAATCAAAACCCCGCAAACACATACATTAAAAAAAATACTACCCTCATAAGAAAACAAACAAAGCATATTAATATATTTTATTTTATTTTTACTTTATTTTATTTAGAGGACAACATACAGCATATAATAAATTATATACCATAAAGATGATTTGATTAATATTGCGAGATATGCCGTGAAGGTATGTATGTATGTAAAAGTAGGTATTATACTTACATAAATATTGTTTCCAGGACAAATTGTGTAAAAATAAAACATATCCTTACCTGAAACAATAAAAAAAACAATTATTCATATATTTTATATTAATCAGAACAACCAACGACCAAATAGACAGACCGAACAGGCTATACGGTCTTAATTTTAAGATTTCGTTAAAAGCTTACTAAACGCGCAACTAGATAAGCACGACAAAAACAGTTATTATTATTATTATTATTTATTATTTATTTTATTGATAAAGAATATAATTACAATTATCATGTTATTTTGCCTAATCCCTTAAGGGGATTTTTGGCTGTGATCTTAATTGTAACAATTTTATAATATGCAAAAATTTATAAAAATATGTACATACGTATATATACACATACATACATATATACATATAAACTACAATTAAAAACTAATATTGTACATGTATTTATATACTACATTTTTCCTACAAAGTCCGGAACAACTCGCGCTCACCCCTTAGATCAACCATCGAGGATTTTTGTGTAATATATATCCTTTGGCTTTCTTTTTGAATTCCTCGATGGATCCACACTGCTTCAAGCTGGCAGACATGGGGTTCCAGACCTTGGGCAGCAGCACATCTTCGGTCCTACGTCCATAGTCATTGTTGAATTTGTTTGTACGTAAAAGTTTGTTGGTCACTGATCTAGTTTGTCTGTCGTGTGTTATTAGTAGTCTGTCTTTAGGTCTCAAAAAATGCTCAACCAGAATGCTATACTCCACTCTCCTCTGAAGAGACAATACTTTAAATCGGTCGAAAAGGCATATATTTTTCCTTTTTAACTTTTTAGCTATTTTTTTAGTAATAATAATTTTTAAGATCGGTATTAAAAAGTATCACATACATATAAACATATACTAAGATGTGACTCACTAGTTCACCGAATTGTTTACGAACACTCTCAATTTTTTCATATTGCCGCATTGGCTTCACAGATGTCAAAAAATAGATAAATGAATTTAATCTTTGGATAACTGACATCGAAAAATGAAAACAAACTCTGAGTTGTGCCATGTTGAGTCAATTTAAACACGATCGCGATGAAGACTAACAAAGAAAAACGTTATAAGTATTAAGTTTTTTTGTCAATCTCAAATATGAATAAATATGTCAATCTCAAATATGAAATAAGCGTTAAACAACCTCTCGATCTGTCCCAACTTGATGTCTACTAAATACAGGTGTAATAAAGATAGTCACGATATATAAGTAAACTTTTTCGTTAATCACGCTCTATTATCAGGTACCTACTTAAGATAGTTTACGTTTGTAAGTAAGTTGGTATATCTAGGCTTAAGTAAACACTCGGACAAAGAAACTTCCTATATTTGGGAGTTAAATTATTCATAGATACATACATATGTACATACATACCATCACGCCATGTTCCTTACGGGGTAAGCAGAGAGAATCGAGCGCCATACTTATCAATTTTTGTACACATTTCTGGCTTCCTTTACATCCATGCATCGTCTCATACATGCTCGTCGATTGTTCAAACTTTTTATGTTTCCTTCTTTCAAAATATCATTCATATGGTCATGCCATCCCTTTCTGGGCAACCTGTGTTATTTACTCCATCTCTTGCACTCATGTATATTTTTTGGTCAGTCATTCATTGTTCATTCTTTCTATATGTCCAAACCACCTCAAAGCATTCACTTTCATTTTACATATAATATCCTTCTTTATCTTGCATTCTCTCCTTATGTCCTCATTTTTTATTCTAACATATTATATCGATCTATTACATACTCTTCTTAGTGATCTCATTTCTACAGCATTTATTCTACTTTCATGTGTCTTTTGCCAGGTCCATGTTTCACAAGCATACGTCAAAGTAGGCACCACAATTGCATTGTGTACTGCAATTTTGGCTTCCTTTGAGATACTTGGATCGGAAATTACTGGTCTGAGAGCTCCGTTTATTCTATTCCCTGCCATAACTCTTCTTTCAATATCTTTATCAGGTCTTCCATTCCGTTCAAACATACTCCCTAAATATAAATATTCCTCAACTTGTTCTAGCCATTCGTTCTCTACTTTAATCAAATATGCAGTTATACTTTCAGTCTTTTCAAATACCAATATCTTAGATTTACTAACATTCATTCTCAGTCCATTTTGCAGGCATCCTTCATACACTTTATTCACTAAATACTGTAACTCATCCGCACATTCAGCAATCACCACTTTGTCATCTGCATACATCAAATCACGTACGTTTACAGTACTTAGTTTCAGACCTTTATTTTCATTCTTCAATGTCCTAACGCAGTGATCAATATACAGATTGAACAGCCATGGGGATAATATGCAGCCTTGCTTCACCCCTTTTTTAATAGTGAACCATGTTGTCATTTACACAGGCTCCACTATTTTCAAATTATTCAAAATATTTAAATCAAGCATTAATGCTTGATTTAGAGAATGTATGAGTATCTATATGGACTCGTCTCAAGGAAATATTATTTTTTTAATGCAAAAAAATCAAATAAATAAGTCAATATTCATTCCGAACTATTCCAAAAATATTCAAATGCGTTATATTACGATATAGGTAGTATCCAGATAGTATGCATAATATGTCATATTTTTTAATTCCATTACTAGAATGTGTAGATTTCATAATACTTTACATATCAATAACGACAAAGATATTTTTGGTGACAGTCTGGTGACATTCAGAAGAAAACTTTCCGCACTTATAAATTAACCTAACAAACTAGCTTTTTGTTGTTTTTTTCTAGCTATAATGTTTCTCTTTTTTAACTGTTTTTGCCTAGTTAAATCTTTTATAGTCATGCTTTCCTTTTTGTTTTATTTTGTTAATACCTTTAACTATTTTTCTTTGTTGTGATCTTAGTCTCTATTGTATCTTTTCATTTTTTTATAGATTCTTTTTCAGGATTTTCATTCTCTTGTAAATTTGTACGCCAACTTTTAATTCAGGATTTGGCTGACCAGTTTTGTAATAGCTTGCCCTTATTTTATGGAACTATGATGTACCTATAATATCTGGTTAGCTGGAAGTGGCCCTTTATAATAAATAAATTAACTGGTCTGTGATTTGAACACATTTTATTCACGAGAGCAAGTATAAAAACGCAAAGTATTGCAAAAAATATGTGATACAAATTCGCACGGATTCTGGCGAGAATGAAACCATATTTTGTACAAAACATACATAAAAATACCTATTTTTCATATAATTTATCGAAATTAAAGCGTGGAAAATTTCACGGCGAAAATATTCAATGCCGTAGCAGCCGAGATAATATTAAAAAAGCAAAGCTTTCGTTCTACCCTTGGAGCTTTTGAGATTAAAAAAGAAAAACGGTATTCGTTTTTTCCGGCGTTAATGAATCTATGTTGGTTTTTTTTTTGTTATGCATTTCTTCATATTGCTTTAAATTTTAAAAATTATCCAGGAAAACGAAAAGATAATACGATGCTCTGCTGTACTATATTTGATTATATTTGATTCTGTAATTTAAAAAAACTGCTAAACTCGGTTCATAATCTATATACACAGATAGCTGTGAAACAACGGCTCCGCCCCCTAGACAACATGTCATTTAGCTCAAGAAAAGAAACAATAAAAGATAACTCAATGTATGGAAGTGACAGTTACCAGCTCAGCATTGAGGTTCACCACCCATTCTGATTGTAGTGCCTTTTTAGGTGAGACGAGACTGGTGTGGTGGGTAAGGCACACCCACACACCTGTTGCAGGTTACCCAAATTTTGGGATATATGGTGATGGTATAAATCAATAATTCTAGGAATTTTATTCCTATTATTGGGACCACCGTTTCGCCTCGTAAAGACCTTTTCAACTGACATATTCCCAATTGTACGTGTCTCAAACATTGATTTACCTAATTAAATAAATTTATTATGAGCTAAGTACCTATATAGGTATTTAACTCATAATAAATGTATTTTTTTATTTATAATAATATGAAATACATACATAATATATTAAAACAATTTAATACTTACAAAACATAATCTAATACAAAATTTCTATCTTTTCATCTATTTTTTACATCTATTTTTTTCTTCTTTTTGAATTAAATTTTGTATTGTGCCCAATTGTCTTTCTATTAAAATATAACCCCTAAAAATTGACATGTATGATAAATGACATTTGAAATTTAAAACGCCCGATGCTGCGTTCATATTGAAATGCCGCTCGAAAGCATTCAGTGAGATGATGTGAAAAACGCCATAATCTGCAACTATGGTAAAGATCTTGACTCACTATGCAAAGCATTACAAAATGATTATATTGGTATACTAAATTTGTTACATGATAATAACCTATAGATTAATGCAAAAAACCTAAACTTATACATATATCTCTCACCATACATATATATATATATATATATATATATATATATATATATATATATATATATATATATATATATATATATATATATATATATATATATATATATATATATATATATATATATATATATATATATATATATATATATATATATATATATATATATATATATATATATATATATATATATATATATATATATATATATATATATATATATATATATATATATATATATATATATATATATATATATGTTATATTTGATGTTTTCACGGGTGAAATATGTTATAATATTTTTATCTCGGTTTTCCCGTGTCAGTAGGTCTTGACTAAGACCATTTGTCTTCCGACGTTTCGCTCACCTTGACGGTGAGCTTTCAGTGTGAGTAGACGTGTGTCGCGCGCGTGCTTATCGTTAAGTCCTTGAAAATGCCTGGTGATATTCAGGCGAAACGTCGGAAGACAAATGGTCTTAGTCAAGACCTACTGACACGGGAAAACCGAGATAAAAATATTATAATATATATATATATATATATATATATATATATATATATATATATATATATATATATATATATATATATATATATATATATATATATATATATATATATATATATATATATATATATATATATATATATATATATATATATATATATATATATATATATATATATATATATATATATATATATATATATATATATATATATATATATATATATATATATATATATATATATATATATATATATATATATATATATATATATATATATATATATATATATATATATATATATATATATATATATATATATATATATATATATATATATATATATATATATATATATATATATATATATATATATATATATATATATATATATATATATATATATATATATATATATATATATATATATATATATATATATATATATATATATATATATATATATATATATATATATATATATATATATATATATATATATATATATATATATATATATATATATCTTGATTTTGTATTTTATTTGATTTGTGACTCAAGTCAAATAATATTGTTACTGAGTATATAGGTACGTTGAGAAGACCACAGAGCAAATTTTAATGTCAAACTGCTACATAACATAAATGACAACAACGGGTGTGCATATTATGGTAGAAATAATATTAGAATAATAACATATCAAAATTTACTGTATCAGTTTATACTTTTGTGTTTGAGATATTGGTAACTATGTAATATTGTAATTTACTGTGTTGTGATGTCTGGTGTCCGCTCTATGTAACTATGTATAACCAAAATGTCAAATATTTGGCTTGGTAAAATTGTAAACTGCTAGCCCTAGAACAGGGTTACCTAGTTGGGCAGCAGTAATCTTCATAATAGTCTTTGTGATAAAGGTGTGAAAAATAAATAAATAAATAAAATAAAAATATATATATATATATGTTAGTGAAGATTTCTTTGGGGATAACCCGCGTCAGATTCTGATCCTCAAGAGGATCAGTCGTCAACCGACGTTTCGCCTGAATCTTATCAGGCATCTTCAGGGCCTTGTTGGTAGATTTCCGTCTCGTGTGATAGTGCGAGCACGTCCGTACGAGCCGGGAACCTAGCACCAAGTGAAGCGTGACGAGCCAAAGTCTAATCGTGTGGCGGTAGGAGATGCGTATTACCGCCGCCCGCGCCGCTAGTGCTGCATGTACCGTTATCGGCCATTGTTTGTCTCGATAATAAAGCTTTGCTACGCGTGACGCGCATCGTGTCTATTGTATTTGAATAAGTGGGCTGAATATTTGTTTTGCATGATGTATTATTAACTGTTATATTATTATTTTTATTTTTGTTATGAAACCTACTGTTAAATAAAATGTTTTTCCATGCAGGTGGAAGGCTAATACTATCATCTCTATTGTTAAGTATGTTAATCCTTTTGTAAATTTCTATTGCCTCTCTAAAAGTCCTTGCTGTTTCGTTTTGGATATTTGCTATTACTCGCGCATTATTGAAGTTTTACCACACAATACCACTAGAATCCCATGGTGTATATGAGATACCATGTGGATCGTGCGACATGTCTTATGTGGGAAAAAGCAACAGAAAGATATCTGCTAGAGTTGCGGAACACAGGGTTGATATGAACAATAAAAAGATAACATCGTCGCTCGTCCAACATACACTAGAAGAGGGCCACAGTATAAACTTCAATAATGCGCGAGTAATAGCAAATATCCAAAACGAAACAGCAAGGACTTTTAGAGAGGCAATAGAAATTTACAAAAGGATTAACATACTTAACAATAGAGATGATAGTATTAGCCTTCCACCTGCATGGAAAAACATTTTATTTAACAGTAGGTTTCATAACAAAAATAAAAATAATAATATAACAGTTAATAATACATCATGCAAAACAAATATTCAGCCCACTTATTCAAATACAATAGACACGATGCGCGTCACGCGTAGCAAAGCTTTATTATCGAGACAAACAATGGCCGATAACGGTACATGCAGCACTAGCGGCGCGGGCGGCGGTAATACGCATCTCCTACCGCCACACGATTAGACTTTGGCTCGTCACGCTTCACTTGGTGCTAGGTTCCCGGCTCGTACGGACGTGCTCGCACTATCACACGAGACGGAAATCTACCAACAAGGCCCTGAAGATGCCTGATAAGATTCAGGCGAAACGTCGGTTGACGACTGATCCTCTTGAGGATCAGAATCTGACGCGGGTTATCCCCAAAGAAATCTTCACTAACATTTCTAACACCCGTGAAAACCTTTCATATAACATATATATATATATATATATATATTTATATATATATATATATATATATATATATATATATATATATATATATATATATATATATATATATATATATATATATATATATATATATATATATATATATATATATATATATATATATATATATATATATATATATATATATATATATATATATATATATATTTTTATTTTATTTCTCAGACTTAGATAGAGACGAAGAGATCAGACGCCAGACCAAGGTTGTCGACATTATGGACCATGTAGCAAGATTAAAGTGGCAATGGGCAGGTCACGTTGCTAGACAGGGAACAGAGAGATGGGCACCCAGAGTTATGAGGTGGAGACCATGGGGAAATAAACGGGGAATAGGTCGACCGATGAAAAGATGGGCGGACGATATTGTCCCTGTTGCGGGTAGAAACTGGCCGAGACGAGCCATGGACCGAAATAAATGGAAGGATTTTGAAGAGGCCTACATCCAGCAGTGGAGAGACGGCTAAAGAAGAAGAAGAAGATATATATATATATATATATATATATATATATATATATATATATATATATATATATATATATATATATATATATATATATATATATATATATATATATATATATATATATATATATATATATATATATATATATATATATATATATATATATATATATATATATATATATATATATATATATATATATATATATATATATATATATATATATATATATATATATATATATATATATATATATATATATATATATATATATGTAGCAAGAAAACAAGTATTTATAAAATCACATAATTATGAATGTCTACATACACAATAACTGGTTCTTGTCCATGTGAAAATATACTTCTAGTAGAATCTGAAATTTATCTAGGTATGAAAATTGACAAACACTTTAATTGGCAACCACATATTCACTTTGTAATAAACTTAGAAATGTATTAGCTAAACTATATATTTTAAGAAATATTTTTCCGTATACAATATTAAAACTAATTTATACATAACTTGCTGAATCATTAATTCTATACGGCATAGAGTTATAGGGTAAATCATTTCAAACGTATGTAGACAAAGTTAAATCATTACAAGCGAGATCGTTAAAACTAATAGGTAATACCCAAATCAGATTTATCCAAATGTAAAGACAATGAAAGACAAATAATATTCTTTGTAACAGGAATACTCTCAGTTAACAAATTATACACTTATCGGGTCATATAAAATATTATGTAAAAAAATATATATAATTCCAGACAAGTTGCGCAAAATAAATTGATAATTCCCAGATGGACAAACTATTACGGTGAAAGGACACTGAAAGTAAGAATACCGAAAATATTAAATTTAACACTCTTCCAAGTTGTATGGATTAACTTGATAAAATATCCCCAGTTAAAACTATATTTAAAAAAATATTGTAGAAAGTAATTGAAAGCATTTAACTTAAGGCGGGGTGGCCAACTAAAGGCCAGTGTGTGCCTATTACTAATTGGGTAGGTCAATAAAATTAGTAACCAGAGGGGTTTACTATATATCATTAGAATCCTTAGTTAGGTTCTATATTTTGAGACTCCAGAAGGGAAATTAATGCAGAATGAACTTCTTGTTGTGACTTGCTGGAAGAGAGGTCACCAGAACAGAAACTGTTCGCTTAAATAGAGTGCGAACTCTATTAAGTATTATAAAAGGTTCCAACAAGTCACAATCAAGTTAAAGTATTTAAGACAGGGTAAAGTCAGAGTAGAGATGAGAAATAACAATTTAAAATGTTAACTTACAGATTTGTATTTAGCACTATCACAGTTTTTATAAATAAGAATAATGACAATTTTCACTCGCGTATAAAACTTTAGCAGGTCGATGATTTCGCTAGGAAGTTTGACAGGTAAAGAGATAGTGTACCCCCTGTTGTTTTGTTTATATGTATACTCATTATTTGGGTACTTAGGGTTCATTGAACTGTCGTCTGTAAAACAGCCTTTAGGGGTATATCAGTATGAATAATTAATTATTGTTGTATACCAAAAGTGAAAGTAACACCTTTAAGTCATTACCCTTTGGTGATTGTTTTGACTGATTAATTTTCTTGTGACAGAAATACCATGTTTGATGTAGGTATTTCTGCCACAAACTCATTTATAAGTAGTAATTAAATATGAAACATGTATACCATCTTATAATTCAATACTGAAACTTAAGGAATATGTACTTGACCCTTTTGTATGGGAAACTCACTGATAGCCAATGATGGCTATCAATGGCTAGTGAGATCCCAATTATTATGATGTAAAACCTTTATGAAAATAAAATTTAAAAAAAAGCTATCCGACGCCCGACGTCGAGCGTTGTGTCTGAACACAGCCCAAGACGTATTAATTCTGAATTGGCGATAGAAAAATCAGCATTTTCTGGTGTACGTTCATTAAAAATATAGATGGATCTTTAAAAAAAATAGGTTCCTTCACAGTTGAAAAATTATTTCGCTGCTGTAGATTGCGAGTAAGCGAAAAACTATTTAAACGTTCAAATAAATAACTTAGAATTGTAAGAGCATTTTTACTTGCTTATTTCAAGATAAAACAAAATAATCGACGGACAGTTCGTGACGAAACTTCATTAAAACGTAAAAATATTGCAGTATGTTCGTCAACAGACTGAACCGGTAAATGCTTAGTAAAATTTCAGTGAAACTGAAACAAGAGTGTTTTTAATTACAATTTAAATAAAAAAAATAACCTCTTCTGTATACTAAAATTGTGTTTCATTATGATAATAATTTAAAAAGGATCAGGTCCGTGGATATTTCTGTATGTCAGGAGCTGTCCCTTTTCAGGAGCCACATAAGACAGCAATAATTAATTGTTTTCTTACCAGCAGTAAGTACATTTAACATGAAATCAAAGATTGGCTGATTAAGTTACAATTACTAATAAATGTTTTTCTTACTAATTAATGTTTACTTATTACAAATGAATGTTTTTCTTATATTGTTATTTGTTTATTTTTATACGTTGTCCATTTTTAAAAATTTGTATGAATGTTTTTTTTATCACTTGAAGTGTGTTAGTCATTCATTCATTCATACCATCACGGCATATCACACAATGTGGGGTAACCAGCGAAAGGTGTGCGGGTGTGCATTGCCTTATAAAAGGGGGCACAACACATATGTGTATACCCACACACCAGTCTCGTCTCACCTAAAAAGGCAGTACATTCGAATGGGTGGTAAACCTCATTGCTGAACTTTGTCAGATGTTATTGTTGCCTGTTATATTGTGTGTTAACGGTGAAATAAAACTGAGATGAGTTGTTCTTAAGGCCCTTGTATACCTACTCTGGGTATGCGGATGTACGCAAAAATGCACAATAAATTACCTTCTAATGTATGAAACACGAAAAAATATTGTATATCACCTGATATGTGATATACAACATTTTTTCGTGCAATAGTTATTAAAATATTACAATAATAAAAAAAAAAATCAGCCGGTAGATTTTCATATTCTCTTTCGATTGAAGTAAAAATTTACTTCATGGGCCTTGTGGTCTTTTTAGTAAATGGTTTTACTAAAACTAATTATACAAGAAAAGTATAAAACATATTCAAATTTCAAAAAACTCTTGCAATAGAATTTAGATGTACATACAAACTGTTCCTTATTTCAAAGACGTATCTTTTGAGGACATTAGGGAAATTATTTTCAATACATACTATATACATAGCTCCTTAAAGAGAAATAACTGAAATTATCACCCACAGAAAGAGGATGTGCATTGGAAAACGCAACCACTCCCAGGTGCCAGACTTACCCTTTTCATACAATATATTTAATAAGGAAGGACATGCAGAAACCAGCCATTGAAAAATTAATTGTTTTTTAACGTTTCTATCTTTTAGACTATATATTGTCATTAAAATTAGTTTCCTTTACAAATTCAGACCAAGAGAGTAACATGGTTCAATGTTTCGAGTTAACACTTTGCTTCGTTCGAGGCCCACAAAACTGATGTTTTTTACCCGTAAGAAAGTCTAGTTTATATAGGAATGTGAGGAATTTCTAGGAAGATACTGTTCGTATTCAGTATAGAGGGTAAGGAGTAGAGCTTCCAAAGAGAATATTCGAATATTCACAGATCGAATTATTCGTTCATTTTTGTAGTCAAGCAATTATGAATATTTTATTTTATATATTTAGTAATTATTTCACAAAAAATAAATATTACAGTAAAAGTACAACGTAGGTACTAGAAATTGAGTGTGTGTGTATACATATATGTGTGTAATTACGATGGTACAATAATCACCTCATTAGGAAATCCTGGACCGAGGTATTCATTTATTTATTTATGTGGCATTAGTGATAGGTACATATTTTATTTTATTTTAAGTACACAAACAATAACTGGTTAAATAAAGAGGTGATACACAGTATAAAAACATAGGGACGCCCAGCATCAATTACATATATAGGTACATTATTATTACCTTATTATTGTCGGCCTTCGTGGCTCAGTTGGTAAGATATCTGACTGCTGAGCCAAAGGTCCCGGGTTCGATTCCCGGAGGAGACACAGTTTTTAATTGTGTTTTCAGTCTGGATCTGTGAGACGATTAATATCGTAAGTCTCCAGAATGTGGCAACTTGTAATTGGGTGCGTGTTAAATTAATATTTGACATAGTACCTGTTAGTTGCCCGAGAAGCAATATTAAATAAATAAATAAATAATTCATTTAGTAGTGTAAGAAAAAACAAAGAATCACAAATGAGTTAAAACTACATAATGCAACCATGTGTGTGTGTTTGTGTGAGTGTAATTTAGGTACTCTTTTAAATATTCGAATACTTTCTTATGTGATTTTTATTCGAATAGCTTACACATCGAATATTTGGAAGCTCAAGACTATGTAGGTAGAAAACAAACGACTTTAGAAGAAGGACAGAAACTGACGTAGAAGAGAGAAAGGTATAGACTACCGTACGTACCTACAGGTCCATTTTTTTCAGTATAAATTTCCCCAACCAGACACTTTGGAGAATTTATTGTTCCCGTTTATTGCATTCAAAATGTGTACTACATCCATACCAGAGGCTCAATTTTTGCCCCTATTACATGCTGATGATAGTTTATGGTCTGTAATAAAGGATAATGCTATGGTGTTTTCATTGTCGCCCAGTTACCTTCGCCATAATTAAAAATTTCCTCTATTTGAAACATAATGTATGTATGTATGTATGTGTGTTTGTGTGGCGGTGTGTATGAGGGTGTGTGTGAGGGTGTGTATGAATGTGTGTGCATGAATTATTTTTGACTTGTAAACTGTTATTTGTTTTTATATTATGTTGATGGAATGCTTTTTTTGGCTCTAACAATGTAAAAATAATTTTGTATCATTAAACTGTAAATGAGCTGTAGCTTCCCAAAGAAAATAAATAAATAAAAATAACTTAAGTGATAACATTTTGGGGGGTATATATTTATTGATTAATATCAGAAGGATTGTATTACAAAAGTGCGTGTTCAAAAGGATTCTATTTGATTAAAACATCCACCTCCCAATATGATATTGCTTATGTCAGTTCATTTAATAATTGATAATAAATAATTTATAGTGATGAAGGGTTTCAATCAAAGAACTACTTACATGATCGACACTGGTTTATTCGAAACATGAAATTACAATAAAAATAATAGCTTAATTAATTTGTGATGCAGTGGGTCGGAACTAATAGATAAAGATTTAACGCGACTCTAATCTATTGAACGATCAACACATGAATGAAAATTTGTCGATCAGCCCGAATCAACGACGGTGGGCTATGGTTCGTTGATCCTCGTCAATCTTCGGGAGCATTCGAGAATCCTGAGGTCATACGTTTTGCAGCCGACCAGGCGCTGCTATGACATTATATGAAAAATAAATGGGTGATACATAGATTATATTTAAATTTATTTATAAAAATAAAACAGAGCTATAATCCACAACGATATGAAATTTAATAAACCTTAAGGCTTTCGTTAGACACTGCTAACATTGTCTGATGCGAAATTTATACAAGACTTGTGGACCCGGGCAGACATTGTCCTGCCACAGACAGCTTCCTATGTATGTGGTATATACTATAGCTCACACAATGTACATAGATTCAGATCAACCAGGTCCAAATTTACGACAAAATAACTGTAATCAATCAAACCTCTGACGAGATTTTTCATTTCAGAGCCATATGAAAATGATTAAATAACTACGTAAGTGTTGATAATATGAATCACATGCATCCCAAATTATTATGTTGAAGTTGGGTGCTTACAAAATCAAATGAAAACAAATAGGTATTTTTAAGTGTTACTCAAAGAACAACGCAAATGTATTTATTCTTTTATAACCCGTTATTTATTTACATATTATTTATTTATTTAAATATTATTTATTTAATTATTTATTTATTTATTTATTTAGTTATTTATTTATTTATTTATTTATTTATTTATTTATTTATTTATTTATTTATTTATTTATTCATTTATTTATTAATTCATTTATTTATTAATTAATTTATTTATTTATTTATTTATTCATTTATTTATTTATTTATTTATTTATTAATTAATTAATTTATTTATTTATTTATTTATTTGTTTATTTATTTATTTATTTATTTTTATTTATTTTAGTAAGTATTTATTTATTTTTATTTATTTTAGTAAGTATTTATTTATTTGTTTATTTTATATTAATTTATTTATTGATATATTAATAAATATATTTTTTTGTTTATTAATTGAATAATTGATTTCTATTTTTATTATTTAAATTTGAAAAAAAATAAAAATTAGTAATATCTATAGTCTTCACTGGTCCATATGCTGGTAACTCATTTGTGCATTTGTGGTAAAAATAAAATAATAAATATATTAACATTATTATATTATTGTGTATTTGTATTGTTTTTTAATAACGTAAATGAAATGAATAATGCATATAATCACTTACACGATATATGTAATATGGTTCAGTTGGTAATATATCTGATTACTGATCACAGATTTTAAATTATTGTGTTTTCAGTCTGGATATGTGAGACGAATAATTATCTTGAATGTGGCAACTTGTTATTGGGTGCTTGTAAATAAATATACTACCTTTAAATTGCCTGTTGGTTGCCTGAGAATTTACATAAAATAAAAATTAATATAATAAATTATCAGACTCACCATTTTCACTATGAATATTCATCACTTTCACAGGTAATACACTTAATACTCTCTATATACTAAACAAATACTTGAGAATTTGACGGTAGATTCCAGTAGATAGGTAGGTATATGGATATGATGAGATCCTCTATCATTATTTAGATTATTGAGAGATTAATATTTGATTGATTTCGTGGTTCAGCGGAGACGCTAAGACCATGCTGTAATGTAAGTATCTCTGCTAATATTTAAATCAGGCTTTGCCAAACTGAGTTCGACTGAACTATTTTAATTAATCTATTATTTACGCAAGGAAGAACGAAAACCTATATCGATATTTAAAAAACTAAACACATCGAAAAATATTTTTTGTTAATAGTAAGTAACAAAATTTTAAAATTAACCAAACTACCTATAGTAACTACAAAACATTTGGTTTCGTGCAGATTTTAGTATCGTTTGTATCTTTGTTAGTCCTTTTTGTGCTCTTATACCATGCATCAGATTTCAATGAAACTTGGTGATTTGTTCAGCGCGCACCCGGAAAGATTTCTGTAAAAAAATATTTTCTTTTTTTATATATATAAAAAGAGGTTGTGCTGATTTTTCTTTTTCATACAATGAGGATGTGCACTGGTAAAAGCAACTGCTCCCATGTGCCAGAATAATCTTATTAATACCTACATATATTCAATAAGAAAGGAAATATTAAATAACCAGCCATTAAAAAAAGATTCATATAAAATATCGCTATCTCTTGGACTATTAGGTCCTATGTCTTTTCAAACTAAAATATGCAATGAATTACGGTCGAATTTTGAGCTCTGAACGAACTCTTATAAATATAAATCGACTGAAGAAACTAGTCTCTAGTTCAAGAGTTTAATATTCCTAGTTCGGAGGAAACAAGACCACCTGTATACAAGGTAAGCAAGTATGTAGGATATACATACGTATTTACAATATATACATATTGTGCAAATATCTCTCCTTTGGTAATCTTGTTTGATTTAGGTATTTGCATTGTCAGCGCTACGTTGAGTCAAATCTATATACTTTGCGTATAAAACTAGTGAGGGATTAGATCAGTCTTAAACCAGTCAAAAAGACTGACAAATTGATGGAATGAAAAGAGATAATTCGTTATTTTTACCTTAATAAAAATTATCAATATGTCAATTGAAAAAGATTACCTCAATGTTGCCATTTGATAAAAATAATTTTCCAAAAACATTTTTTTTACTATTTCATTTTAAAATTATAAAATATTTTTGCCATTTATAAGTTTTAACCAATATTTGTTTTCTAAATTATCTTTAATAAAATATAATTACAATTTCGTTTTGAATGAAAATAAGTTACAAAAAATCTATTCTGTGATGGTGTTACAACTTTTTTTAAGAATTTATAAAGAAACTTTGGAACACTCTCCCTCTAATACTCAAATTAATTCCAATGTCTGCATTTTTATTCTTTATCATTTGTATGTTTGTGTTTTTTTTTATTATTTTCAAATGTTTTATTGATCAAATTTTTTATGTTTCATTGGTGTCCTTGATTGCAAATGTTTTATTTTGTATAGTTTTTGTTTGAAATTGTGTTTTAATTATTTAAAAATTTTATCGTGATTTGTTTTTTTAGATTCTTTGTAAAGTAGGTAATAAGGGACACAAAGTTTTCTTTTCACATATTGCAGACGGTAATGGTTTAAGTACCTTCTATAAGATTATGTATTTTTATTTAACATGTTCTGTATTTGAATTCTAAACAACTGCGTTTGAAATTGGTTTGAAAGAAAACAATGTATGGTTTAAAGTGAAATAATATATATTTTTTTAATTTAATGTATTTGTAACACATAACACATATATATTTTAGTTTTCTGCACTCCTCCATATTAACTTTCATGCCAAATATCACACTCCTCCGTGCGCGCAGTTGCTTAAAAAGGGAGTCTGAAATTTTCGTTCCACGTTTTTTATTCATTTTATTTTTAATATTTATTTAAATCAAGATTCCCTCGATCTTTTTTCATCCCACCACTACAAACAGATCAATGCTAACGTATACTGTTAAAAATAAAAACGAAATAAACAGAATTGTATGTACCGCGTGTGAATTATATGTATCGCAGATTTTTCGCTTGCGAAAGGTTAAATTGCAAACATCGGTATATGTAAGAACGTAAACACAGAAGGTTTAACGCTGGATAATGCATGCATGGAGGGTAATAAAACTGCTTACTTATGCACATTCTCTTTGGTTATTTATGCCTTTTTAAATTAAATTACTCGCTGAGGGCAGTGAGATTTTCATTTCCGCTTAAAATTTATTGCTTACGGACGGTTTACATTTAGTACGATAAATATTTTTTTTTTATTAAAAAAAAATAATATGTCCTTGTTAAATAAAAAAAATAATGAAATAATAATATAATATAATATAATAATAATATATTTTTATTAAAAATAAAAACACAAACAACAAATACAATAATAACAGTATAAACAAAAAATAGGAAAAAAAAATAACATCAATTAGGAATTCTCCCCGAAAATAAGAAAACCTTGTGCTTCGGGGAGGAGTACAGAAGATAACACCACAAAAATCACAAAAACAACAAAAAAGAGAAAAAAAAAAAAAAGAAAAATATATATATATTTGATATGAAGAGAGAAAAAAAAAAATACACACATACATATATACATGTATATACACACACATATACATATACACACATATACATATATACACACACACATACATACATACACACACATATAAATACACACACATACATACACACACACACACACATACATATATACACATACACACACATACACATACAAAAATAGTACAGTTAACGATACACAACAATGCCTATACAATGCACTCAATCATTCAAGAATATTTAATATGGCACAATGAGACGAAAAGCTATCTAAACCTTTTCTTGAAAGCTAACAGTGAGTCAGAAGGTTTCAATTTTTGTTTCCTTTCTAGCTCATTGTACCATTTTACGCCTAGGAATGAATAGTGGCTCTGACCCAACTTTGTACGTCTCATCGGGAGTCTTAAGCAACCCTCGATTTGTAGCCTTGGAGTTATATATCGTTCGTTATCTATATTAGCAATTAGTTCTTTGACCATCTGACAGACAGCAACCTTCCTGTATATACTCTGCACCGGAGGAACAGGCAATTCATTGTACAACAGGTTAGTGCTATAGTCGCGTGGTCTACTGAGGATTATCTTCAAGATGCTCCTCTGGACCACATACAATTGGTTTAAGGTGGTTACATAAGCTCCTCCCCATGCTACAATTCCGTAACGTAGGATTGAGTGCACCAACGCGTAGTAAACAGAAGTTATTGTTTTTTTATCTAATATGTCACGAAGATTATAGAAAATATAGTACATTTTTCTGACACGGTCAGTGACACAGCTTACGTGTTCCCTCCACTTAACAAGACAATCCACAATCACTCCCAGGTATTTTACTTGATCAGCTCTAGAGAGGATCCTACAGTCGCCACACAAGTCAGACGAACCAGCTGAGCAGATCGAACATTGGTCGCTATGTATAATTATTTTAATATCTGATGGTATTGATTTATATTGATGGGCAAATGGGACAAAGACGGTCTTGTCCACATTAAGGGATAGTAAATTATAATCAAACCACTTTTTTAACAGAGAAATATCCGAGCTAGCTATTTCAGACACTTGAGACCAGGAGTTGCCTTCCACAAGTAGGACGGTGTCATCAGCGTACGCAAGTATCTCTGATTTAAGACCAATCTCAAATAATTGGTTTACGTATAGGATAAAAAGTATTGGTCCCAGAACCGTACCCTGAGGTACTCCGTAAGTGGGGGTTTCACAGTTGCTGAGGTGGTTCCCTATCTTTACACGCTGACGTCTATTCAGGAGATAGCTTTCGATCCATTTTTTCGCTGCTCCGTGTATCCCAACGACTTTAATTTTTTCTACTAACTTAGCGTGGCTCAGACTGTCAAATGCCTTACGTAAATCCACAAATATACCCAGACATTTCTTACCCGAGTCCAATATTTTATAAATATCAGAAGACACTCTAGCCAGAGCGTCTTCTGTGCCCATATGCTCTCTAAAGCCAAATTGCCCACTATGGATTATATTGTTTGAATTTAGAAAACTTGTCAATTGTATCTTTACAACTTTCTCATATATTTTTGCAATGTTAGAGGTCAGGGAGATGGGTCTGTAGTTACCTACTTGTCTTGGATCACCTGATTTAAATATTGGAACTACATGAGTATTTTTGTAAATATCCGGAAAGACACCATTATTTAAGCTAACGTTGATTATATGGGTTAATGGTGACTTTATACTTTCTAAGTTTTGTTTGAGAATTTCCACTGTAACACAATCAAAACCAGGAGAGGATCCACCCTTCATACCACCAATGATTTTGACTATTGCTTCCTCATTTATACATTGAAAGTTACTAAGTTTAGTTTCTACTAATAATTGATTTTCATTGGTTACACTCCCCTGTTGTGAGCTGATTGTATTCGCCAATTTCTCTCCTACTTTCGCAAAATAATTGTTAAAAATATTAGCAACTTCCACAGGAGACTCCTGGGCGTTCCTTATTATGTCATTTTGTAGAATTTCGTGGATATCAAGTCGTCTACGTTTTTTATTTATAAATTCATTTATAGTACACCATACCTTTTTGGGGTTATTCATACTATTGTATTGAGTTATTTTTTTTGAATAATACAAATTTTTTGATTTTTTTATTAGTACCGTAAGAGAATTTTTATATCCATTAAATTTATGTTTAAGTCTATGATCATAAGGGAATCTTTTCATAAGTTTATATAATTTTTCTTTGTGTCTTATCGAGACAATCATGCCGGATGTAATCCAAGGTTTAATGATTCTATATTTGGACTTCTTAGAAGTTACCCCCTCCAAACAATTTGCTTGGGAGATGTGTGAGTCGAGTGTTTCATGAAAATTTCGTGCACATTCGTCGGCGTTCCATGAGTTATAGACTGTATTCCAGGTTTCATTTGCAAGAGTGGACCTGAGTACATTAAAATCTATACGTTTCTTGATGACTGGCATATTGTTTCTGTCGTTTGTATTTTTTGAACAGTGGCTTTGTATATATATAGTAGCGTGGTGGTCAGTAATACTATTTTCCCATATTAATGTTTTTACGTTAGAAAGTTTACTGAGAGAGGTGTTAGTCCAGAAATGGTCTAAACAAGAGGAAGTCTGTCCTTCCACCTCCCTCGTATATAATGTGGTACAAAGTTTATAATTTAGAGAACTAAGAGTATCAATATATTCATCTCTTTCCCTATGTTTATTGTTTTGAGATACGTTAATATTAATATCTCCCGCCACTAAGACATTTTTACATTTATTTTGAGACAAAATATCATGAAGGTTTTCACAGAAAATTGATGTGTTTGATTCATGTGTCCGGTATATGGCATATATATTGAAGTTATTTTGACCTATATCAAATTGTATAAGCAGACAATTCGTTCCATTTACATTAGTCAATTCCAAAGTATTAACTGAAAATTTGTTTGTCACAAATACTACTACACCACTGCATTTGTTTATTATATGTTCTGTGCAATAATAGTGGTAATTCGGTATATTATATGTACAGTTATCGTTTCGTAAGTGAGCCTCAGTCAATATTATAACATCAGGTTTAACGAGCAGAAAGTTTAAATGTACCAAAAATTGATCAAAATTCCTTCTCATACTTCTTATATTCTGTTGTAAAACTATGAGTGCGCCATTCGTGTTACTTTCTAATTTAAATTCATGATTACAATCGTTGATCGTATTACATTTGATCTCCTTTACATTAAAACTTCTATCAATATCCCATAACAGGTCATCATCTAACATTTTGGCATTTGAAATAAATATTTTTTGACATTATAAATTAGATAGTAAGAAAGGAGAGATACTCCCGCAGAAGGATAACAGTTCAACGCAATGTGAATAATGGAAATCAGATTTCTTTGATTAAATCGATTTATCACAGTGCTCCTATTATAAGTAGTAAAGAATACTTGGCTAAAGGTGATAATTATATAGACAAAACACACTGAATATACATCATAATCACAATATTTAGTCGACACATAGGTACATAAATAGTCGATACATCGATACACAAGTCGTATAAAGACTGTCATATTAAGTGGAGTAGACTCACCGAAAGGTTCACTGTTATTGGTTGAAAACAGATACTTATTTAATTTAGTGCATCTACTCAACGAGGTGCATTCAATCCTACCCTCTTGATGCGCGTACATAATATTATCGTACTTGATGAACCCATTCGTTGGAAATTCATAATGACATTCTAATAAAATATTAAACTTCATAAATGAATAGGTTCTATGTGTCGAAAAATGTATAAGTTTTATGTCAAAAAATGTATCAGTTATCACAATTGGGCCACAATAGTTATTCACCTGAGCATAGTAAAAAATCATACATCGGCTGTCAAATACAGATAGAAGTAGTGACAGTAACTCGGATACACAGCGACACAAACTGTGACTCCCAGGACGGACATTCATAGATACGTATATACTTTCGACGCAAAATATTATTTTACAAATACAGGGTGCCTCACGTGGCTCAAAAACAAAAAAAAATATATAAAATTTAAAAGTAATTATGACGGAGACACTGATTAACACGCACTGGTCTAGTCAATAGTCTACATTTTGTCTTGCTCTCTCTAGCATGAAACCAAGGTACGAGCATGTTTCTTTGTCCATAGCACTATGAGAGCAGTTGTTTTTTCTTTTGTATTTGTTGTTTCCATAGACGCAATTGCTGCAAACGGGAGGCTGGTTCAAATTCAGACAATCCTTGAATTTATGATCACCACTGCAGTGGGAGCAGATGGGTTCCTTACTCCTGTTCATGCAATCCGAAGAAGAGTGACCCACTCTTAAACAGTGGTAACATTGTACAAGCAGATTCGCGTCCCTAACCGCAACACGCTGATATCCTAGGTTGATTTTGCAGCTTTCCATTATTTTCTTTCTTATTTTGGAGGTGGCCTCCACCAGTAGTTCAACTGCTCTGTTGTCATTTTTTCTTTTTATTACCTTAACTAGATTAATCCTCTCACCAGCGTCAATGAGACACTGAAGTGTAGAATTTTGAGCACAGATGTCAACATTGAAGCACTTTTCATCATAATCACTAAGAACACCTCCTACAATTAGCTTCGGATTTCTCTTTTTCAACTGCGTAGCGCTGTAGATCCCATTGAACTTCTCATTTAATACACTCGTCAGGAGGCTAGCATCCTTAATTGAGGGGCATAATATCAATACTTTACCAATTTTTGTTTTCCTCATACTATCTACTGCTACACCGATTTCCGCGGGATTAATTTTATTTTTTACATCGGATATTATCTTATCCGCGTCAGCTTGAATTTTTGCCTCTATAGTGATTGCAAATTTTACACTGTGAGTATTCTTGGTTGGATGTTTGCTGCCATCGAGTGTGTATTTCTCTGTTAATGCTTTTATCGATGACTTGATGTCTTTTATTTCATTGCTTAATGTAGCATTTGGTTGTTCTTTGTTTTTAAGTTTGTAGTTTTCCTCCGCTAGTGAAATAACAGTATCACCTAATCCCTTCAACAAATCTTCGAGCTTTGCCTTAACTGTAGTATTTATAACCTTTCCTCTTAATACTTCATTCATCACCTCGACACTTTTCTCTACCTCGCTTATGTGATTTCTTAGGACGCAGAGGTGGGTGTCCATTTGCGGTTCTTCGTGTTTACTCCCACTCTGTGGTGACCTAGGCGTTATTTGGGATCTAGTAAAAGGTGCAGACATTTTTCTTTATGTGGTGCGAAAACACACTGGTTTAGAAACACCCTGTATGTAGTTGTATGTATACGTATGCACCTATGTATCAGCGCAACGCGGCAACAGCGCAGAGACTGTATAATTACCGTACAACACCAATTGCGGGCGATAATACGCGGCAGAGAACAAAAAAAGTGTAGGTACCTACACTCTGAGAAGTTTTTTTATTTTTTGGTAAGTTTTAATTTATTAGTTTTAATAGGTTTTCTGAAATAGATTAATACTAAAAATTTGTTCGTAGTATTATGGAGAACACCTTTATAGAGTCACGCACAGTTTTTATCAATTATTTACATATTTAAATCAATATTCAATTGAGAGTATCACAAACGTTATGTCGCTCTGTTAACGGAATCGACTGAACTATGTAATGTACATATACATATTCTTACGTTCCCTAAAATAAGCATAAATGCTTTTGCTTTAGGTGAACGAAATCGGTCGAGGCAGGATTCGAACTCGCGACCACTGAATTACTAACCCAATGCGCTAACCGCCCTGCCATAGACTCATCTAATTATTACGGGGTATGTGATCAAAACACATTTTTTGTATAACAATTCCATTCATTCGTAGAAAAATTGAAAGATGGCAGACAACGATGGTATGGCTACGTCATGCAAATAGAGGCTAGACAATACGACAAATACAGACCATGGCACGGTACCATGTGACGTTATGTATACCTATAGGGACAGAGGCCATACAATCTGCATCTGCATATAAATAAAGTAGACCTCGTAAGATTGTCGTTCTGGATTTGCGAATGTTTGTGCACGGCTATATTCATGTCAGTCTGCCTGCCCTTGAAATCTTCCTATGTAAAAATCGGCAAATTTACAGTAGAGCAAAAAACTTATAATATCATATTTTTATAATATTACATTTGAAACAGTATAAAAACACAAAACCTCGCGAGCTGATATTTTTTTTTTGTATTTTCAAAATAAAGTATGTTTAAATGTTATATAATTAGAATTAAAGAATGCTTTTTTGCTTTACTCGCTGAGTCGCCAAAATTGATTTATGTGAATATACCTTTACGGTGATTATAATGCCAACGTAAAGATGTGTTGGTTCCCGTCAAAGCCAGAGCTCAAAAGGCACGAAATAATGAAATCCTACATAGGGAGAGAAAACAATTTACATGGAAGAATCGTTTCCTTTTGCATTGTGGGTATGATTTGCTTTACTTGCATTGTTTCACCGATTTAGCTGTCAAAATAGGTGATTCTTTACAAGTGGCCTACAACGCCAATTATATTGATTTTTTGTTTAAAGATAGACAATATTATACATATTACGGGAAAAATATCATTTTTTTGTGGAAACGCTTAATTTTTTTAAAAAAATATACGAAAAAATTATATAAAGAAACATAAATGGTGGGTTTTCGACATCTATCGGCAAATTTTCAAACTTATGGAAACAATATAAAATTATTTTTGCGAAAAACTTTTATCCTACGAAATTTTGTAAAATAGGAATACAGTTAAAAAAAATATAAGATTACAAAATATTTAAATACCTTCTACTTTCGTGTCAGGTATTGAAATTCAATTATTACTTAATTATGGAGTATTATTCAAATGACATCACAAAAGCGCCGCAATGCGTTCAAAAATATAAGTTTTCCTCCGGTGAGAATAATATCGAATAGAAATAATAAAAAGGTCATCAAAATGAAATATTATTATCAACAACTATTGATTATAAAATAATGTATGCTGTGCACGTCACAACTTTAAAACCACAATCGTTCTATATGGGCAACCTAAAGTTTGAATCAATTGGACTAACATAAATAAACAAAATACTTATTTAAAAACAATTGAATAAATTGATATTATTTATCTTAACTAAATGTCGAAGAATAATAAAATAACATTACTTACTGATTTTCAAAACATAAGTAGGTACCGGCCTACAAATTTATTTTTTAAAGTTTAAATTTAAACTAAAATATAATAAATAATAAATACAAGCCATAGCGCGGTACCATTTGACGTTATCTATATAATGACCGAGGTCATACGACAAATACAGGCCATGGCGCGGTAGTATTTGACGTCAACTATATAATGACCGAGGTCATACGACAAATACAGGCCATGGCGCGGTAGTATTTGACGTCATCTATATAATGACCGAGGCCATACGACAAATACAGGCCATGGCGCGGTAGTATTTGACGTCATCTATATAATGACCGAGGTCATACAACAAATACAGGCCATGGCGCGGTAGTATTTGACGTCATCTATATAATGACCGAGGCCATACGACAAATACAGGCCATGGTGCGGTACCATGTGACGTCATCAACGTAGTGACTGAGTCCATACGTCACATGGTACCGCGCCATGGCCTGCATGGCGCGGTACCATGTGACGACATCAAAAAAGTGACGTTTAGTAGTGTTACATAATCCAACCAACACGGCAACTACTGGTTGGTACCGCGCTTTGGCCTGTATTCATTAATGGCCTTAGAGGAGGACACCTACTCCATAAAACATGTGCTCGGTATCCCCTCAAAGCCATGAGGAAGAGGCAGACCACCGTGCACCGGCGATATGGTGGACGAGTATCGAAAGGGAGCTGCCAGCCCAAGGTGTCCCACAAGAGACAACTCAAGAGTCTTAGATTAAGGCGACTGATGACTAAGAGACCCGACCTTGGATAAACTGGGATAGTGGGGCAGTTCATTCATTCATACCATCGCGGAATATCCCACAATATGAGATAACTAGTGACGGATGTTCGTGTGTGCATCACCTTATAAAGAGCACGTTCACCGAGCATTTATGCTTATCTTAGAGAATGTATGAAGATGTATTATGTACTTGCTTGATGGAAGGGATATATTTTTTTTTTCAAAAAAGCATCTATTGACAAAAATCTTAGTATTTATGACTTGGCAAAGGGGAAAGAAAATGATTTTTCATGTTGCTAACATAGCCATGTTTAATGTTTAGAGATGTTCATTTATTCATACAATGTTGCGTAACTAGCGACAGGTTTTCCATAGTTTTTGCGTGATTACTTTACTAAAAATAATATCTTATTTATTATTTATTTATTTATTTCTTAAGGTTACATACAGTTTTTTAATATAACATATATTTTCAAAATGAATTAATAAATACAAAAACCAAGATTGTAACGCCAATTACTATGTTACGGTCATACAATAAAAATATATAACTATATATAATATACAATAATATATAACTCTATATAATCATGTATATACCCATAGAAAAAATATATTTGTATAAAAAAAGGAAAATTTCCGTGGGTATATACATACAAAATGACAAAATATAAAAACCTTACAAGGATAAGAAACAAAAAAAACAAAACAAATCAATATTTAGTAAACATAAAATAGATGCATACAAGCTAGGAGGTTTGGGACAGGACAATGGATAGGAATAGAAGGTGAAAATTAGGAATATAAAATCAATCACTGAGAAATATCTAATAAATACTCCCTTGCACGTTTGAAATACTATTTTTTAATAAATATCTCCTATGCTTAGGATCGAACCCAGGACTCCCGCGTGGAAGCCAAACAGCTGAACAACTATATAACGGCGGTCGGCAATTATAGTAGCTTAAAATCATTGTAATTTGATATTTTATGACTAAATATATTATTTTAAATATGATTTACCGTTTTCGTAATACATTTAGCGATAAATTAAAATAACGATAACTATTATAATTGTCAGGAACATTTAAGAAGATTTTATCATAGCCTAGGTCATGTAGTTCATAATGATACGGCAGATTGTCACGGAAGCGAACCATGATTTGAGTTTTAGGCGTCGTTTGGGTTTGTGTATTCGCTAAATATAACGTTGGCTGTCACGCTACTGAGGTATAAAGGAACACGAACGACACGACATCTGTCGACCTTTTTGAAAAGGTCTAAAAGATAGATGATTATTATTATTTTGATCTTTCACAGTTTTTTATTTTCTAAAACTGTATTTTTAATGAACAAAGTATTCCAACATCATATAGGAAAGAAACACAAAAAATCCTTCCTTTTCTCACTACTACAATCACTATGTCACAATTTTTGTACGTTATCCTGTCTTAATCAAATATTTATCAACTGCATAACTAGCCCCTGCTGTCTATTTATTCTTCTTCCAAAGATAAAATTATAATATTTTTTTGACAAGAAGGTATACTTTATTGCTTAGGTTTTTTTTAAATATTTTTACAGGTTGAGAGAACGTTTCATAATTCTTAAGATTTTATTCGAAATATATCTGATTGAACTTGACATGAACAATGAACAAATATGAAACAAAACAGTGTTTTTCAAAGAAACAATGTGTTATTGACAGAACAATTAAAATCACACAATATAAATGAGAACATGCGGACAATATGTAGCATAGAAAATTGTGCGTCCATTGAAGTAAATATTCTGTATTATTCCAGCTTTTAGTGTTAATGAGCGCATGGCATAACGAGTCGTCTGTCATACTATGGCAGGTTCTATTGTGGTATGAGATATGCCGGGTGATTTATCAGAGTGTACGTCAGAAATATACTTTCTCACTGGTGACTGGCAAAAGTTAATATTTGTTAACGAAATGATTTATAGCATTAAACCGCCAGCATATCATTACGTAAGTAGGGGTACCTATACGGAAATGTATTTTCATTATTTTGTAATGTTGCTTTTGATTTTGTTCTCATACTTGCGATTCATCGTTGGACGAACGTTACAATAAACTTATCCGTCTGTTCATTTGCATGGAACCTTATATATTATACTTACAACAGCAACATAACACTTTTCGACCAATACTTGGAAACGTTGCGTCGATCGCTGCGCCGCCGCTACAGCGCAGCAGCACCACTAGAGCTTAGTAAACGCACAGTTCATTTTACCGATATCGGATGAGCTGTCAAAGATGACATTAAATGCAAAAATTCAAACATAAAAATAATAAAACATTGTTCAAAATCATAAAATATGTTGACATATTTAATTTGGGTATTTGAAAAATGTGACCTTGAAAAAAACGAATACAAAATAAACTAATTCCTAACCCCAAATGTCAAAGGTATTGGTAACATTTTCCTGCAACCAAAATACAACAACGAAATAATAGTATGATGTGAACGTAAATCTCCATTTCCGATAATTTTTTGTTTAGACTTAGTTGGGCTTTAATGATAATAGCAACTCGCGTAAGCGAATTGCTTTATAAATTGAATACAAATTGGTTACAGTAATAATTTTATAAAATAAATATTATTATTTAATAGGTTTGTTCTTAAAATTTAAAAAAATCATCAATTTGTGAAAAATATCACATTCTACAGCTTGTCATAAAGGGCAAGATCGAAGGTCGCCGAGGGGTCGTAATAAAGCAGCTTTCCTGGCTTCGAAACATCTGAGAATGGACCGGTATGGTAAATGTAGAGGAGCTGTTTCGCACTGCCCAGGAGAGAGAGGCTTTCTCTACAGTGGTCGTCAACGTCGGGGGCACATGCAATGACACGAGAATTAGAAGAAAATTAATATTTCCAATACACTGCATATGTCAGTCATTCGTGAATTTATTATTTATTTATTTATTTTATTTATTTATTTAACACATAATTTTGTAATACACATACAGATATAATTCACTAGTATAGTAATTTTTACAAATAGTTTTCTTTGCAATGTCTCGTAAAAAAGATTACAATATTGTTCTTGATGAGGGAATCACTTAGACTGACAAATAAAAAATATCAAATACAAAGCAATTAAACAAAGTTATACATAAAGTAATTAAATCAAAATCATACATGAACAAAAAATCAAATAAACATTAAAAAAATTTAAAATAAATGAAAAATGAGGAATACAGACAACTGAAACATATCAAAACACATAGGTATTCAAATTAAAAAAAGGAAATACATGAAAATAATTGAAAAAATGTGGAATACAGACAATTACCCTATACAAGAATACAGAATTTATTGCCCTATCTCGATTGAATCGAATTAGACGCAGATGCCAGCATTTCTAAAAACACAATATCAATATAATTCTCATATTATGATAGATCATTATTACCACGATAATTATTACCCACACTTAACATATTACCCCAAACCCTCCTTTTTCCTTGCCATTAGGTTGATATAGCACACACACACAGACACGAACTAATCGCATTGATTGAATTTGCGACTACATTACCAATATCGCAGTAATCTATCACATAATATCCTTGTGTTCGACCCCGGTAACACTGGTACATATACCATACATATAACTTGCATGCACTTAGCTTCATCACACTCCGCATTATACTCGGGCCCACCCTGAATCTAATTATTCACATGGGGTACCATGAATATTGTAGTCAGTGTTTCTCAAAATGTAAGGATAAGCTATTTACTTGTTACAATATTAATAACTAGCTTTTATGTCCCGCCGTTGGCCAAGAATGTAAATTAGTGAAGGAATAAGCAATCGTTTATATACCTACATAATATTGTCACACATATTTTTTTTTTCCGTAGTATGAAAAGTAGTTTGAAATTTAATTGAGTTTAAGCGGTGTAAAATCTTAAAGTGATGGCCACAATCCATTTGCTTTTATATATAAGCACATACAATTTCTGCACGCATGGACTATGGGAAATGATTTTAAATATGACTTATTATAAAAAGACAACGTCGTAAAGAGTTTGGATTTGGCCACAACCCCTATTTTTATTTATTGTCATCGAACGCAAATAATGTGTTTTTAAATATTTAGTAATTTTGGATGATGGGAAATGGTTTAAAAATTGATTAAACAAAAGTACTGAAAATATTCTAGTGTTGGTCCCATCCCATTCGTTTTTATATTTTTCGTCAAGTGTGCATATAGTTTATTATAGTTTTGCACAATAAAACTGATAGACTTAAAACTGACACATAAGTCTACATTACAGAAGAAGAAGACTTAAGCTATGTTAAATAGTTTTTAATATGAATATAAACGTTGTGAAGATCCTGCAATGGCCACAACCCCGATTTTTTATATATTGTCATCAAAATGAAATGTGTAGTTATTGAAAATTAAGCAATATATGATGATATAATAAATGGTGTAAATTTGATTGAACAAAAGTAATGAGAAGATTCTAGCGTTGGTCACATCCCATTCGTTTTTATGTATTTTCATCAAGTATGCATGTTGTTTATAATATTTCGTTACAATAGACTATTAGACATAAAACTAATCCAAAAGACTAAATAAAAAAAGAAGTAGAAGTATAAAACTATAACAAATAGTTTGTAATAAAAACTGACCCAATGGTCTACATAGAAGATGAAATAGAAGAATTACACATTAGGAAATGTATTATATAAAAAACTGACCAAATTGTCTTCATAAAAGAAGAAGAAGATGAATTGAACTATAGGAAATATTTTATATAAAATTCACCCAACATCTACATAAAATAAGAAAACGAAGAATTAGACTAAAGGATAGTTTGTTTAAAAACTAACCAAAAGGTCTACATAAAGGAAGAAGAAGACGAATTAGACTATTTTTTTTTTAATAAGGCACAGCCACCAATAGAGGCGGATTTGTGGAATTAGACTATAGGAAATAGTTTGTATAAAAACTCACCCAAGGTCTACATAAATTAACAAAAGAAAAATTAGACTATAGGAAATAGTTTATTTGTGAACTGTCCCAAATGACTTCACAAAAGAAGAGGAAGAAGATTTAAACCCCAAGAAATAGTTTGTAGAAAAAATCACCCAAAGGTCTACATAGAAAAAAGAAGAATTTCACTATAGGAAATAGTTTGTAGGTATATTGAATGTGTATTGTAGTTAACCTAAAATAGTTTAATAATTTTCCTATACAAAATCAGTATATTCTTGGTTTTTAAGTAGTAAGTATTAGGTATGTAGGTACCTACCTACAATGATGTTCTAAATTAATTCGAATTCGATTTATAACAAATTTTATTTGAATATCAGAATGTGTCCGTTACCATAGTAACCATGTTCCAACATGTGAAAAATATCAAATGTTATGGAGACATTTTTTGAATATGTAGGTACCTACATTGGTTTGTTCGATGCCATAAAAATGAAAATTGTCAGAAAAATCAAATATTTTTAACAAATTATGCAATTTTATTACGCCTATATCTTTACTAATAATTAACAGACTTTTACAATATATGTCTTAAAACTTGCTGTAATGTCTTGTGTTTCATTTTATTATTTCATAATCACATTTATTTCAAAGGTATATTATTTTAAAGAACATATTCATTCTATAGGAAAATTAAATATCGTATGAAAAGATATTAAAATGGCGGGGTTATATGTACATTTGTACAAAACGCTTACTTTAAAAATAAGTTAAACATTATAATTAGACAAAATATTCACCATGTTTTTCACTTAAAAGCTAAGTTATACTTGAAAATATATTTTTTTCGTGTAAATACGTACTTCTAACTTTTAAACTAACAGATATTTGCGTGCAAAATGTACACTTTTTTGACAGATATGACTTGGAAAATTTTGTATGAAAAAATAATTATTGAAATATCTTTAAAATTCAGCATTTTAATCGCATTATTTTTAGCGTGACACTGCATCAGGTATACTGGTACACGTTCGCACATAAATTAGATTTTTAGATGCTCTTGGTTTTTCAAAAGGCGTGAGACAAACACACACACACACTAACATATTGATTGCTTTATTACTTTAGATAATTAATTGCAAACAAAGATTAAAATACAGAAACAGATAAAATAACAGGAACAGATAAAAATATAGAAACAGATAAATATAATAGATTCAGATAAAAACGAGTGGGTTGTGACCAACGCTAAACTCCTCACAAACAAGTCATTCTATAAAGTATTAAAATTTGTATGGAAAATTTCCAGCATTTTCATGAAATGAGTTTGTTAAATTATTTTTTATTTAATATTTTATTAAGAAAACTTGATAAATTTTCAATGCCAAATTATGAAAGTGATGTGCCTTTTTAATAATTTGAAAATAAAAATTTAAAATTTTAAGTTAACTGAGTTGAGAGTCACTTTGAAATATTTGACAGTTAAAAAAAATGAGAAACACTATTCAGATATCCTTCAAAATCTAATGGGGTCTAAGTGAGTATTAGATATACAAATTCGCAAAATTTGAATAGAATCGAAGAAGTACATTAGTCTTTAATCGATAAAGTAAAAATGAACACGCCGTACATAGGACACTGCACATAGCACATAGCACACAGCACATAGCACACACACAGATACATTGTGATGAAACTTTCAGAATACAATCTCAGCATGATACTAGTTGATAATCTGCAAAAAAAATAGCCTTAAAAATTGCGAAATCATAACTCCCCACTATGTATATCCACTAGGGTTAGTGAGGAGTAATATAGGCCCGAATGCATACTAAATTCTAAACACTAACCATGTTTTCATAGCACAGTCTCTCACTTAAGTTAGAAGATCACGTGGCTTCCTAACTGGAGGATGCTACGAAGTTTTTGTATGAGAATTGCATTGCAGAGACATATCTATGTAAATACTTAGCGCATGTGCGTTGGCGTAAACTAACATTTGCGAATTGTCAAAAAGTAAGGTTGATAGCGAGGAACCTTACGAGTGGTTTAATACTGAAATACGAGATTTTTTCGGTGGATGATGATTTTATCGGTATCGATATGTACATATTTGATAATTTTATCAAATCAAATACCAGAGTATTCAGCGATCCAAAGAATTTCAAAAATATCGTGACATCGAGCTGTCAGTGTGAAGTGTGAAGTTGGTTACATATGTTTGTGTTGTTATAGCAATAAAACATTTTAAACCTCAAACGTCAGAAAACTTAAGAATACGAAATACTCCAGTGAAGTTAGGAGTTAGTATTTAGGTACCTAGGATTCGCATTCGGGTCATAGACACAGAAATAAAATATAGAAACATATGCTAAAAATAATATGTATAAATTACCGCCTCGTCTCTATCGAGATAGGTATTAAATTGTGAAAAAAAATTTTTTTGGCCGATAACTCCTGATGGAAAGGATTTTATTTTTTAATATCTTTTAACAAAATTGTCAAAAAATGTCATTCGCCACTCCGAATCCCGACACGGAAAAAATTCAATGTTTACGTATATCCCTTGAGGTGATCTCTCACGAAAACGGCGCTATATAAATTATCCAATTATGTATGCGACCTATCAAAACAAAAAAAAATGGAACATAGAAAACATAAAAAAACAACAAACGTTTTGAATGTGTATCAGTTTCTATAGATAATACCTACATGAAAAACACGAATAGGCTACTATGTAAAATTTTAGAATATAAATAATGTCAAAACAAATTTTGAAAAAAAAACATAGTACCTATATTATGACAAGTAAATATAAAATATTAAATTTAAGTACATTAAGTATTTATTTGTTATTCAGTATAAAATGTATAATTAAAAAAAATATTACAATTACGAGACGACACGCAGGAATTTTCTCATGACTCCAAAGACAAACACGACATTCGGACAAAGACATTACTATTATTTAGCTCCAAAAATTTTTAATAAGATAAAAAGTGAAATAACGGACATACAGTTGATGAATAATTTGAAACACAAGAAAACAATAGAAACATGGATTAGAAACAAGGGCATTATATACTGCGGAAACATGATCAAGCTACAATAGTTTATATTTTATTTTTATAATAGGTAAATTTTATAACAAGTTTTAGTTAAATACAAGTTTAATATTTTTCTGTCAGATATAACGCAAAAAAAAAAAAAATCTGCCACCTCGGTACAGGCTCAGCCTAGTGAGGTGGTATATACCAAATAATCCTATAAAAAAAATGTTTCATATAACTTTTTACCCTTTTTTAGGTGTACTCTCGTCACCTGTTTGGCTTTGGGCCCTCGGGATACCAAGTTACCTGATCTTGGTTACCGAGGACTGGGTTGTGCTGCCGATCAAGTTAGATAACCTGTCGGTGGTCACCCAGGATAGGCTATGCCGGTCTATATAGGCTTTAGGTATTTCAACCTGTTTGCCTATCCCCAAGCGAAGGTATTGTAATGACTGTGTAGGTACTTACCTAACACAGCACTACGTACATATAGATATTTAATATTACAGTAAAACACAGGTAATTAGATGGCAGAAATCAAAAGATAATTGGTGCAATTACTTACATGAATTTATTTGGATAAGTGACTCTAATACATTGAAAATAGTTGACTTAATAAATAATTATATTTTAAATTAGAATAATATACGATGATTACGCGGATTGAAAACTATGGGGTCGCAAGGACAGCGCGACCGCGACAACTGGAACAGGGTAGATCGAATGAACGCTCCCGGTCTGAGGCGTCTTTATATAGGGCTGAATCGTCCGGATTCAGACACTAGCGCGCGCCATATCACCCCCTTTCCAGTCGATTCGACGATATCCTTGCTTCCCCTATAGTCCTTACAGCATTCTGTAACAATGGAAAAAAATTTTAAAACATTTGTTGATTCGACATGAGGAAAAATTAAGTTTTTTTTTTATTTTGGCATGAGATAAAAAATATTTCTTTGGTTTGGTTTAAATACAAATGTTTCTTTGTTATGTTGACGTAATAATGGAAAAAATATAGCATACTTTCATGCTGTATGAGTTTTCCAATACAATTTTAATTCTTTATAATTACATTCCTTGGTATCAAAAAATAAATAAATTAACTAGTTATTACTTCTGAGTTGGTTTTCATATAGGTACATAAAATTTAAATTAATAACTCTTTACTTCTGAGTTTATAAGTACTTAGTTTTACATATTACATTATACACAATATTTTAAATAATTACTCATTACTTATGAGTTTGTAAGTACTTAGTTTTACATATTACATTATACACAAAATTTTAAATAATTACTCATTACTTATGAGCTTGTAAGTGATTTTTTTTTACATATTAAATTATACACAATATTTTAATTAATTATATTATTTTATTCAATGCACTTTACTGTGAGGTGCTACAAATTGAATAAAACAGTTATATTATATTATAACGAATGCACTTTGTGTTACATATTTTACATAAATTATACATATTTTCATAGATATATGAAAAGAAAAAAAAATATAAGTTACTTAACTTAAAAAAATCTGTAGCTTGTGAATCTTTCAGGGAAGTACACTCTTCTTCCAGCTCTGGTGGTTGTGTGTGATTGCTGTGATGAAGTGGCTTCTGACGTAGTGGCATTGTTAGTCTGCGGAATAGACATCCTTCTCTGCTCTGGGGAAGTGGCTTGTCTGTTGTTCATCTCATCGCAGGGGTCCATACTCTCATTTAGGAAGAAGGCTGGCTTTAGACGATCTAATGAAATTTTTCTGCTTTTTCCCTTGATATTTATAGTGGCTGTTTTATCATCCCTCTCTTGCACTAAGTAAGGTCCGTTGTAAGGTTTCTGAAGAGGGCGTCTCACTGCGTCGTTCCTTAGGAAGACGTATTTTGTCTGATTCATCTGCTTATGCACGAATGTTTTTAATCTGCTATGATTTGAGATTGGAATGGGGCGAATTTTTGACATCATTGTTTGTAGTCTCTGTCCATAGGTGTCTGGTTCCTCTGGTGGTCTGTCTTCGAAAAAATCGCCAGGTAGTCTGAGTGTTGTACCGTAGGTCATCTCTGCAGGCGTGTAACTTGATCCTTCCTTGATTACTGCGCGGAGACCTAGGAGTATCATTGGTAGTGACGTCGACCATGACGTATTACCTACTGCCATTATTGAACTTTTTAACGTGCGGTGCCATCGTTCAATCATTCCATTGCACTGTGGATGGTATGCGGTAGTTCTATTATGTATTATGCCCAATTTACTTGTAAGCTTTTTGAATAGGGAGCTTTCGAACTGGCGGCCTTGATCTGTTGTTATCGAGGTGGGAACGCCAAAACGAGAAATCCATGAATACATGAGGGCGTCTGCTACTGTTTCGGCAGTCATATCTTTTAGTGGCACTGCTTCTGGCCATCTGGTGTATCGGTCGATTATTGTTAGCATATATGTATAATCTCCGGACGGTGGTAACGGTCCTAAGAGATCTAAATGAATGTTTTTAAATCTTCCATCTGTTTGTTGAAATTCTTTTAAAGGTGTGACGGTGTGTCTGTGGATTTTCGACGTTTGACATTCTATGCAATTATTTATGATGTTTTTGACAGTTTTATCAATATTGGGCCAAACGTATCTCTGCTTTATCATTTTTGAAGTTGCTTTTGCTCCGGGGTGACTTATTTTATGTGTCGCCAAAATGACTTCTTCTCTCATGCTGGCCGGTACGTACGGACGTACTGTATTATTAGATATGTCACACCATAACATTTTAGTAGTTCCCGGTATTACAATTTTCTTCAGCGTTAACGATGATTTTTCTTGAATTTTCCTAAATTCTTTATCACTGATTTGTTCTGTCGCCATTTTTCGGTAATCTATATTTGATGGAATCTCTATTTCTTCGACTCTTGACAATGTGTCGGCGACTACGTTATCTTCGCCTGATACGTGTAGGATATTCGTGGTAAATTGGGTAATGTAGTCAAGCTGCCTCTCTTGTCTTGGAGAGTTGAGTTTGACTTTTGTGAAGGCGAAAATTAATGGTTTATGGTCCGTTATTATACAAAAATTTCTTCCTTCAATCTGTGATCTGAAATATTTTATTGCTTCATATATGGCAGTTAGTTCTCTGTCGTAAGTGCTGTACTTGACTTGCGCATTGTTAAACTTTTTTGAAAAAAAAGCTATCGGCTGCCAATCATTATTTTTCTTTTGTTGCAGGGCCGCGCCCATGGCGTTGTCGGATGCGTCGACCATTATTGACATTTCTGCTGAAGGGTTTATATGCGTGAGGAGTGCTGCTTGTACTAAGTCTTGTTTGCATTTTTCGAATGCGTTGCGTAACTCTTCTGTCCATGTTAGTTTTCTTTTGTCGTTTTTGCTGTATCCTTTGAGCTGATTGAATAATATTTGCTGCGTTTCTGCTGCGTTGGGTAAAAATTTTCGGTAGAAATTTAACATACCCATAAATCTTCTGAGTCCTTTGGCGTCCTTAGGTGGGTCAATTTTTGTTATTGCCTCGATTTTTTCTGGGATTGGGGTGCTTCCGAATTTGTTTATTTTATAACCGAGAAAGTTAACTTCTTCCACGCCTAACTGGCATTTGTTTTGGTTAATGATGAGACCATTCTCAGATAGTCTTTTGAACAATATGTCTATATGCTTTTCATGCTCTTCTAAATTTTTTGAGGCGACCAGAATGTCATCTATATACGAGAAGACAAATTCTAGGTCCCTTGTGATGTTATGAAGATACCTCTGGAAGCTTTGTGCTGCATTTGATAGTCCAGGTTGCATTTTTGTGAACTAAAATAATCCAAATGGAGTTATTAAAGCTGTTTTCGGAATGTAACTTGATTATAAGCTCTAGCCAAATCAATTTTGCTGAATATCGTTGATCCGTGGAGCTTATGTGAAAAGTCCTGGAGTTGTGGTATCGGATACTTGTCCGGCTTGGTAATTGAATTCAGTCGTCTGTAGTCTCCACACATTCTGTAGTTTCCATCTGGTTTCTTAACCATGTGAAGTGGGCTTGACCAATTGCTCTTTGAGGGTCTGCATATGCCTTGCTCGACCATGTATGCAAACTCTTTTTTTGCTATCTCTAGTTGCATCGGGTTTAATCTTCTCACTTTTGATGTGACAGGCGGTCCTCTTGTTTGAATGTGGTGTGTTACGTTGTGTTTCGATTCATTTGGTGTCATGTTTGCTCTTGTCAGATTCGGATATTTTTGTAAAATTGTTTTAAATTTTAATGTTGCTTGCACCGTTGCTATGTCTGTGACTGATGTCTTGTATATGAATCCTCTGGTTGTTATACCTGTTGTTTTATCTATTAACAGTTTTCTTTTTAAATCAACTAAAATATCATAATTTGTAAGGAAGTCCGCTCCGATAATTGGCTTTGTTACATCGGCTATTACAAACTTCCATTTATGATTTCTGCGAAGCCCGAGATTTAGATTTATAACTTTATGACCGTATGTTGGTATCGTTGTTCCGTTTGCGGCGTATATTGGAGTGATGATGCTGTCTGTAGAGATCGTTGCTTTGTCACTTTTGTGATATCTCGGTATTATACTGATCTCAGCACCAGTATCGATTAAATATTTGACGCCGGTGACTATATCTGGCATGAAGAGACGATGTTTCATTTGCGACAGTGTTGTCTCGCACACCTGTCGCAGTTTTAGTTTTCCGGAAGATTGAAAGTGCAGGGTAGTTGACAATATCTTGCGTTAATTCCAAATCTTTGATGTGGTATGCATATATCTTCCTTCTTGTTGTGATTATTATTATTAGGCATATAATTTTTATTATTATTATTTTTATTTTTATAATTTCGATTATTATTTTGTCGGTTGTGATAAGAATTATTATTATAATTATTATGACGGTTTCTACTAGACGATCTTGATCTGGAACGTTCTCTTTCTTGATTATTATAAAATGGTCTTGATTGCCTTTGCTGAAGTTCTAGTCCTAATATTTTGTCAGTCAAAATTTTAATTTGCTGCTGCATTCCAATAAGAAGTTGAACTGTGTTTGGATCGTTATGTGCATGGTTATTCATTGAAGATGTAGATGGTAAATTTATCGATTGTATTTCAGCTCTATTGTTCACCTCCATAATTCTGTCTGCTGTAGTTGCGATTATCATGATGTCGTCAGTATTAATTGCTGTGATGATTTCTTGAATTCTATGCGGAAGTCTCTCTATCCAAAGTCTTTTGATGAGTGCGTCGTTGTTTAATGTTGGTCCTGCGAGATTTTTCATTTTTCTTAATAGTTCCGATGGTGTGTTATCTCCCAATTGCATCCCGTGTAGTAGATGTGTGAGTCTTTTTTCTTCCGATTCTTGTAGACGGTTCAATAATGTTAATTTTAGATTTTTGTAGCGCTCTGTACTTGGTGGAAATTGAATAATATCTGCGACGCAAGACATGGTTTCAGGATCCAATGCTGCTAAAACATGATTATACTTCGATTCGTCTTTTGTGATTCTCGCGTTCGCGAATTGCGCTTCTATCGTAAAAAACCATAAGTGGATTTTCTCTCTCCATACGTATGGTAGTTTGAGGTTCGCTGAAGATATTTCGTTTCCTGTTTCTTGTGATGTCTGATGTAGATTATCTTGATCCATAATGCTTAATTTATCGTAGGACATTGTATACAATTTTATTTAAATTTAAATTTTTATTATTTGTAGACGATTGTATTTGTTAATTAACTAAGTTGCTTTCAATTAATGTTTGAAATTGCTTGATGAAATAATGTTTGATCAATTTAGAAATGAATTTGTAAATAAAAAAAAAATTTGAATTTTTAAAAAAAATTTGGATCTTAAAAAAAATTTGAATCTTAAAAAAAATTTGAATCTAAAAAATAATTTGAATCTTAAAAAAAATTCAATATTAAAGAAGTTTTGAATCTTAAAAATGTTTCTTTTGTTTCTTTTCTTTTTAATTAAAGAGGAATAAAATTTGTTTTATAATTATTTATACGCGTTTCGAAAAATTATTTTTTTTTTGAAGTTCTATTTGTATTTGTTTGAAGTGCGATGTTTTGTTTCTTGTTGCCGTTGATTAAGTTGATATTGGTTAAATATTATATCTTTTTAAAATATTATAAGTTTAATATCTGAAATAAAGTTACAAGTTATTACAGAAAATAAATAATATTAAATAATATAATGTTGTTTGTGAAACTCCGGGTATTAATGCTAGATGACAATATTATTTCCGTTACGAGATTCGCGGCGAGTTAACTGACGTTCGGGATACGGTTTCTCGCTTTGCGGGATTAGTTATTTCGGGAATGCAGTGGCGTCCGAAATATTGTTGCGATGTTATTTATTTTACGATTAATTTAAAATAAATTTGTTTGGACACGAATTAATGAATATGATTTTAAGTTTTTATAAATATTCTGATGTTTGATAAGATGATTATGTTGTAATTTTTCAAAGTTAGTTAGGTATTTAATATTATTTATTAAATTATACCCTTGGTTTTAACAAAAATGGCTTAAATAAAATATTATTTTTCAAATGGTTTTTTTTACAATATAGTATATATTCTCACTTTGTTGCTAAAAATGTTATTGTGTTTTTTTTTTTTTAAATGCAAAATAATATTTTTTTGTTTGGTTTTATTCTTGTATATTATGCGCGTCACTGGCAAAATTGTTGTTCGGTTTTTTTCGATGGGTATTTTTTTTTATATCACGCGGAATAATATTACGCTTGGTGACGATTTTCGGCAGTATTTTTACTACACACAATAATAAATTATGATTTGATAAATATTCCAAAATTTAATTCTACCCGAATTATTGGTAGATATCAAAATATCATGATAATAATTTATGCGAACGCAAAAATAATATCACCTTGATAATAGGTATTTTTGTTACACGATTTTGATATGATTGTTAAATGTGCTAGATTTCTCGTTACCTTCTATTCGGTTATAATTTTAGACAAACAACATATATTTAAAAAATATGCGGAGTATTATATTCCTTTTTTGTAGGTATTTTATTAAAATGCCTCTACAATTTGCCAATAAAAAATGCGTCTATTATTAATTTTTTTAAAAAATCATCAATGATTTTACTTTAGATTGTGCACTGATTTTATATATTTTTTTACTAATTTTGGCAATAATTTTACATATTTTTAACTATTTTTTTTAGCAATGATTTTACATATATATATTTTTCAATGAAATTACTATATTTTTTACTGCACAACTGAATATTATTATAAAAATTATTATTTTACTTAACTTTTTGTAGAATTCTTGCTTCTCTGGCATGTAATTTTTTATTTTTACTTCGTTTCCAACTTCCTTGGTTTTTTTTTTTTTTTTTTTGGGTATTATTTTTTTTCGTCTAGTTTACTTGTTTTGTTTGGTTTGTCTCGTTTCATGAAAAAAAATAACATATATTATTAATAAACATATACATTTATATCTAAAAGAAATATCAGTTATGATACAAAAGTATTCAACAATAATAGGGTTATATTACATATTTATATATGTCGCTTTTTATAATTAAATTTACATGTATTTATTTATATAATTATATCGAAGCATTTTTTAAAATTAATACGCTTCACACGGGGTTTGCGTAGGTATTATATTAGGCTAAATTTAAATACAAAAAAATACGAATACTTCTGAATGCGTATAGAGTTACCCGTGGGATTCGATCTAGCCAGTCCTTTTTAACGACAAATTCAATTATTTTTTAATTTCTGGCTACCTGTTATGATTAATTCTTTAAAAAAAAATATATATTATTTGTGAAATTATATCGGTAGATTATTAATGCACAAAATTATTTTGTTCCTTTTAACAATTTACCGGTTACAATAATTATCACAAATTGAGCACGTTTACTTGGCAACAAAAATATTTATAAAATAATCCAATTTAATACAAAAATAGTACACGAAATAATGCAATTTTTAAAATAATACATGGGGCTTACCAGTTTAAAACCTTTATTTTTTTATGTTAGATTATATGCTCAAATACAATTTCGGTGGTTACCAGTTTACTGATTGGTAACCATTGTGTTTTACTTCACGTTTTTGGTTTACCAGATTACTTGTTGGTAACCAATTGTGATCAAATTCACGTGTTTTGGGTCACCAGTTTACCCTTTTTTAGGTGTACTCTCGTCACCTGTTTGGCTTTGGGCCCTCGGGATACCAAGTTACCTGATCTTGGTTACCGAGGACTGGGTTGTGCTGCCGATCAAGTTAGATAACCTGTCGGTGGTCACCCAGGATAGGCTATGCCGGTCTATATAGGCTTTAGGTATTTCAACCTGTTTGCCTATCCCCAAGCGAAGGTATTGTAATGACTGTGTAGGTACTTACCTAACACAGCACTACGTACATATAGATATTTAATATTACAGTAAAACACAGGTAATTAGATGGCAGAAATCAAAAGATAATTGGTGCAATTACTTACATGAATTTATTTGGATAAGTGACTCTAATACATTGAAAATAGTTGACTTAATAAATAATTATATTTTAAATTAGAATAATATACGATGATTACGCGGATTGAAAACTATGGGGTCGCAAGGACAGCGCGACCGCGACAACTGGAACAGGGTAGATCGAATGAACGCTCCCGGTCTGAGGCGTCTTTATATAGGGCTGAATCGTCCGGATTCAGACACTAGCGCGCGCCATAACTTATTTAAATTGTACTTTTTTGTATTATTTTTATTGTTATAATTTGTTTGGTTTCAATAATAAAAAAAAAATATATGATACATACTTAACAATTTTTAATTCTTTTCACTGTTTATTAATCAAAAGTACTGACCATAAGGCAATCTCTTCCAACCATTCCGAGGAGCGTGAAATGAAAAATTATTTTTTTCAGTCGATAAATTAAAGATTAATTAAAAAGATTCTAATCTCCATTTGATCTTTAGTTGGTTAAACAACCCTACTCAATTATACATAATATTATTATATCGGTTAAAGCTGGTCAGTCTCAATAGGACGATAAGACGAACCATTGTTACGCGATTGTGGTTCTCAACACGTACTATATTATAACCAGCCTTTGTTTAAATACTTGAACATACGATACAAAGAGAAAGGCAATCGTCGTTTCACTAGATTCACGAATCCAGGCCCACGAGCACAGGTGACCAGAGTACCAGCCAGAATAGGCGAGACACAAGAGCTTGCAACCATGCATGGGGGCTTAAGGGACCCCTTTATGACTCGAGTCCCACTCACTCCTGCGCAACCAAATCCAATAGAACGCGGACAATGCTGCTTTTGACACCCTATACAGAAGTTTTTACTCCTCACTAACACAAGGTGATATAGTGGGGAGTTATGACTTCGCAATTTTTAAGGGTATTTTTTTTTTTTTGCAGATTATCAACTAGTATCATGCTGAGATTGTATTCTGAAAGTTTCATCACAATGTATCTGTGTGTGTGTGTGCTATGTACGGCGTGTTCATTTTTTACTTTATCGATTAAAGACTAAAGTACTCATTCGATTCTATTCAAATTTTGCAAATATGTATACCTAATACTCGATTAGATCCCATTAGATTTTGAACGATATATGAATAGTGCTTCTCAATTTTTTTAACTGTCAAATATTTCAAAGTGACCCCAAGCTCAGGAAACTTAAAATTTTAAATTTTTGTTTTCAAATTCGTAAAAAGGCACATCACTTTCATAAAATCGCATTGAAGAGTTATCAAGTTTTCGTAATAAAATATTTAAATAAAAAATAATTTAACAAACTCATTTCATGAAAATGTTGGAAATTTTCCATACAAAATTTGAATACTTTATAGAATGACTTGATAGTGAGGAGTTTAGCGTTGGCCACAACCCACTCGTTTTTATATTACCCCTAGGGTGACCTAGGTCCTTTAAGTAAGACTTTGAGAGCAGGCCTCTCGCCCCTACCTCTACAGCATACATATTTGTGCTAAAACGATTTTGAACTGTTTTATCTACTCTCTCTCTCTCTCTCTCTCTCTCTCTCTCTCTCTCCAGTCTTAATCCTGCGGATTGGTTTTCAAAAGAAGTCTACATCTCGATTTCCACTTCGCTCTATCTTCTGCAGCGCTCTTCAGCTCAACATATGTGGCGCAGTTCATGTCCTCGCATATCTGGACCAAATATTCCTGTCGTGGACGCCCCCTGTGGTTTGTCCCCTCAACCATTCCCTTCATTAGTACCCACTAGTACCTTGTAATTGTTTAGCTTGTATTGGTGTTCTCTTTTGGAATATTTGCGTCCCATAGAACAGTCGGCTCCACATAAATAACTATTTTCAATGAAAGAGAGTATATTTGTCAAGTCAGGCCTAAGGTATGAGATGCAGATTTCTTTTGAAAGAGTATATCTCTCTGCTAATGTATCCATCAGGATATTCATTATTGTAGGCTTGACTTCTTGTTCCATTTTTACAAATGTTAAAACTAACCGTTTCCTTGTGGTTAATACTTTGATGCCCCTTGCCACAAATAATTGAAAGAAAAAACCGTATTCCTTCATGTAGCTAGGTATTAAAAGAATTACTAGTATATATAAAACCAGCTTTTTATACTAGTTATTATTTAGAAATGTTTTTAAAAAAATAATAAAGACATGGACACTTTACTAAGTAATCCTGGGATGTATAGATTAAACGGATAGATATTTCGTCATTAGAATCAAGGAACATATCCGATACTTGAAGAGTAATAATTTTTCAGAATAAGCCAATCATTTGATTGAAAATAGTCATTCCCACAATAGTCAAACGGGTTATAAAATATTAGATATCAATAAAATGGGTTTGAGATTAGATAATTTGAAGGCCTTAGAAATAAAAAAGCCATCAATAAATAGCACGAAATAAATAATAACCAATTACATTTTAATACAACTCCACTATTTAATATCTTTTCGTTGACAGCCCCTTCTTCTAACAATTTGAACTCCGCCCATCAACTTTTTAAGTCTGTCCGGACAAAGGAGCGGTCATGTCTCCGAAACTAGTTGCAATAAAAATACTTTAACGTGGTTGATAGTAGGATATTTATTTATTTTAAATATAAAAAAGAATTATTCAGGTAAACAATGGGTAGGGTTTGAATCAGAAATCTTTATAAATGATTCAATCTCGAAAAGTCTAAAAAAGTTCACGACCGACTTTACTCTCAATGTAAAGGCTCAAAAAGTCACAGAGAATTATCTGAGTTCCACGACTCACAAATCAAAGCGGTTCCGAAAAAAAACACACGTCAATGAAAAAAACTTTTTAGGCGAAGAGGTATTTTCATTTAAAAGTTTCAATGGAATTACCACATCTCTTACCGAAATTTACTAGACACGACCAATATTGTCCTCGAAAAACTCTAAAAAAATTAAGTGTTTTTACACATACATACATAACATCGCGGCATATCTCACGCTTCGGGATATCCAGTATGGAAAATCTTATGAAAGGAATCACTGCACATAGATATGTATCCCCATATACCAGTATCGTCCGGATGAGTGGTGAACTTCATTGCTCTTTTTTTATATGTGATTTAAAAGTTTCGGTTCCAGCGCTGAGGGCCAGTTCTACATTTGGTTTCGCCTCGTCTTCGAGGCTTCCACAAAATTTGTCATGCTGGCAGTCTTGCATCGCGTGTTTTACCCACTGCTCAGCTCCACTCTCACCCTGTTTCCCCACCTCCAAAGTAAGTAAATGCAGCAGCCCTTCATGCTCTGTTCTCACTCTGTTAAGCTGTACCCAAACTCTCCATGGCAGGTCAAAACCAGGTACTCGGGTTGCAAGGTCCGCTGTAAGGTGAGTATTTTGTGAAGCCCATCTTTCTCTCTAGATATCTTTTAAATTTAATTCATCTGCTACCACTGTTCAATTGCAATGCTAAATCATATTTATCTATTTAACACATTGTACAAAATGTTTGTACAAATAGTAGATAGGTATATCATAAATTTTATTTATTTATTTAATTTAATTGATAAAATAAAACTCTTTTCCAATAAAACAATTTCAAAGATACCAACAATATGCATGTATACATACATACAAATATACATTTTTATTTTGACAGAATTTTCAAAATCTCAATAGAGACGAAGTTGGAATATAATAGAGAACCAGGAACTCAAGGCACCTACAGAGCTTACGACCTGTCATCGGCAACGTTCACCAAATTATGTCTTCTTATTGATTTCCCTTATCGATGAAATTTTTGAAAATTCTATATATTTGAATTATGTGTAACAATTCCCTAAACATAAGACATTATTACTATTGCCATCAATGGAGTAACGAAGAAATCTTTTTGTAACGCCATCTATTGAGAAATCGGATTATTTGTAAACAATGAAAGCAACAGTCATTATAAATGAGGTGACGGTGTCTCGCACAGTTGTCACCCCTGAACTGGGCCAGCAATATTATTAAATTTTTGGCTTGTTTACCTATTATTTTAAAATGATCATCCAATAAGCTACCTTTATCTTCAATTTCTTTACAATTTTCTGAAAATGTTAATTTATTACAGTGAAACTTCAAAATACGGTAAACTTTCTACAGCAGTAGGTAGCTTATCTTTATTTCTTAATATTAAAACTACAACAATCTTGTATTGAGCAAAAGACTCTTGAAAATTCTATATATTTGAATAATGAGTAACTACACCTGAAAATATGACATTATTACTATTGCCATCTATGTAACGCCATCCGTAACGTACCCTTTTGTAACGCCATCTATTGAGAGATTGGTTTATTTGTAAACAATGAAAGCAACAGTCCTTAGAAATGAGGTGACAGTATTCTCGCACAGATGTCATCCTTGAACTGCGACAGAAATATTATTTCATTTTTATCTTGTTTACCTTCTTTACCAATGTGTATTTAAATCGAATATTTTTTTTATTGCAAATACGCTAACATTGAATTTCTTTCCCTTTCGGGAGAAAAATTACGTTTTTTTTCGTCTCTATTGAGATGTTGAAAAGTTTATCTTAAAAATATCATTTGACTCCCAACAGGAAGAAAAATCCAATGTTTGCGTATATGTAATTAAAAAAATATTCAATAAAAATATATCACATTATTGAATGAAATGTTATTTAGTATGTTGTATTTTTGATTACCCGGCCATATACCTACTTACAATAAAAACTCTCTATAAATATGCTTTTTAGGATTCGCACAAAATATTTTAATCGTTTATAACAATCAACATTGGCTTACTACGAAAGAGTTTTATAATTATTTCGACCGTTTTCTAAACGACCGCTTAATCCTCAGGGCTGATGCCAAAAACTTGTATCTAAAAATAAATTAACCAATAATAATCATACAACTGTGCCACTATTTCGCAGATCTCCTTAAATATTAATGACGTTCTGTTTATTTAAAAACATCATACATATGACATTTCAGACAGAATCCCTTGTTTTGGTCAAAATCGATTCAATTTCGCTTATACTATCGTTGCTTAGAACTAATATTAAGTCTCTCTATCCCAGGTGACTATTATAATCTGCCTTACAAATTAACGTTATGGGTCATAAGCTGATTACAATAGCTCCGACGCCTGACGATAATGGTATTCAAATCCCCTCCAAAAGTATTATTTTTATTATTCAAAGTCCATTGACGAATTTGACAGTCAATCAAAAAACCACTCCTAGAACATAAACGAACAAAACCGTCGCTTTGAGGCAGGTTATATTGTTCACTGAGAACTTTAATTTAACAGCCCTTCAAAAACACACGCGCCGCCGCCGAATTCACCACGATTTTGTTTTTTTATAGTATTATTATTTGTGAAATCGATTAATTGTTAGGGGGGGGTATACAATCTTTTGTGTTATGAACTATCAAGGTCAGCATACGCTCCATAGAAAGTATGCCGTACCAAATTAATATGCCGACTTAGACATATTTTTTGATACACATATATTATGACATTCAAAAACAAACTTATATCTAACATCGTGACATTCAGTGGCGACTGGTCGATTGTATTTTTGATCATTTTTGGTAGTGCAATTTTTCCTGAATTAATAATAAATTAATAGGTATTTAAACCATAAATACAATATAGGATATTTAAAAAAATGTATTAAAGTCACAGTATTTGTTTTCAAATAATTTTAAAAACCGCGCCAGCGTTCTCTTTTATAAGTGATATTGTTATTTTACAATATTGTTTCACTGATTTATCAACAGATGTCGTGAAGACAAATGTATGGGAGTATTATTCATACAATTTTCCTCTCAATCAAGTATTAATATACTAAGTAATTAGGTCTAAAGTTGTGTGTCAATATGTGACACTCGTATTTTAGTCGCGGAATCGGCTGTATGTCATGTATACGTGGCACTCATCTCTTTCAATACGAATGGCTTATGAATGAGAGAGCGAGATAGATGTATACATACTAATTACATCTAAGATATGATAAGCTTGGTGCAGCGCACGAGCCTGCACGAGTCTGCCTTATGAATTCAGTACAAGTATCGCTATTTCATCTGCCAGGGGACTATCTCTTTCTCTTCATACATACGCTGTATTAAAAAGAAATCAATTTTGGTGCAATATGGATATCGCACGCCATACATTACATAATGATAATATGTATTGCGGTAGATTTCATTATAATATGATGTCGATTGCGAGGGTATATATATATATATATATATATATATATATATATATATATATATATATATATATATATATATATATATATATATATATATATATATATATATATATATATATATATATATATATATATATATATATATATATATATATATATATATATATATAAATATATATATATATATATATATATATATATATATATATATATATATATATATATATATATATATATATATATATATATATATATATATATATATATATATATATATATATATATATATATATATATATATATATATATATATATATATATATATATATATATATATATATATATATATATATATATATATATATATATATATATATATATATATATATATATATATATGTATATATATATATATATATATATATATATATATATATATATATATATATATATATATATATATATATATATATATATATATATATATATATATATATATATATATATATATATATATATATATATATATATATATATATATATATATATATATATATATATATATATATATATATATATATATATGTCAGTCGCACCGTGTCTACGTTTGCGAACCGACCAGCCTCGATAATGACCGATGATATTCGGTTGAAACGTCGGCAAAACCGTCCTTTTCAGGACGAAAACGAGCGGATAGCCCGGAAAAGTAGCTATACATATATATATATATATATATATATATATATATATATATATATATATATATATATATATATATATATATATATAT